>CARXXK010000003.1:71202469-71690712 GCA_949089665.1 Macrosiphum euphorbiae | reverse complement strand
GTATGTCGCCGACACCTATGTAAGTTAAAACTAACATTTTCCGAATTTTTTTTGCATCAACGTTTAGACAGCTATTTAAATATATAGTTGCGCCAATTTGCAACAGAAAAAATAAGCTCCTTCTACCGAATAATCTAAGTAACAGAAATGTCGTTTTAAAACCGTTTTCAACCCGTTGACGCACTATAATGAAAATATTTGAAATTTTTTTTGCTAAAAGTGTTAATCAATGACTGTTAAACTATCTGTATTAGTTTTGAAGTTTGATCTAAATCCTTCAATCAAAAATATAACAAATTAAATTGTAGGTAAAAAAGCCTTCAACAGGTATGTCGCCGACACCTATGTAAGTAAAAAGTAACATTTTCCGAAATTTTTTTTCGCTCAACGTTTAGACGGCTATTTAAATATATAGTTGCGCCAATTTGCAACAGAAAAAATAAGCTAATTCTACCGAATAATCTAAGTAACAGAAATGTAATTTTAAAACCGTTGTCAATCCGTTGTACCACTATAATTAAAATATTTGAAATTTATTTTTGCCAAAAGTGTTAATCAATCACTGTTTAAACTATCTGTATTAGTTTTGAAGTTGTATCTTAAATCCTTCAATCAAATAATATAACAATTAAATTTGTAGTAAAAAAGCCTTCAACAGGTATGTCGCCGACACCTATGTAAGTAAAAACTAACATTTTCCGAATTTTTTTTTGCATCAACGTTTAGACAGCTATTTAAATATATAGTTGCGCCAATTTGCAACAGAAAAAATAAGCTCCTTCTACCGAATAATCTAAGTAACAGAAATGTCGTTTTAAAACCGTTGTCAACCCGTTGACGCACTATAATGAAATATTTGAAATTTTTTTTGCTAAAAGTGTTAATCAATGACTGTTTAAACTATCTGTATTAGTTTTGAAGTTTGATCATAAATCCTTCAATCAAAAAATATGACAAATTAAATTTGTAGAAAAACTCCTTCAACAGGTATGTCGCCGACACCTATGTAAGTAAAAACTAACATTTTCCGAATTTTTTTTGCATCAACGTTTAGACAGCTATTTAAATATATAGTTGCGCCAATTTGCAACAGAAAAAATAAGCTCCTTTTACCGAATAATTTAATTAATAGAAATGTCGTTTTAAAACCGTTTTCAACCCGTTGACGCACTATAATGAAAATATTTGAAATTTATTTTTGCCAAAAGTATTAATCAATGACTGTTTAAACTATCTGTATTAGTTTGGAAGTTGGATCTTAAATCCTTCAATCAAATAATATAACAAATTAAATTTGTAGTGAAAAAGACTTCAACAGGTATGTCGCCCACACCTATGTAAGTAAAAACTAACATTTTCCGAATTTTTTTTGCATCAACGTTTAGACAGCTATTTAAATATATAGTTGCGCCAATTTGCAACAGAAAAAATAAGCTCCTTCTACCGAATAATCTAACTAACAGAAATGTCGTTTTAAATCGTTTTCAACCCGTTGACGAACTATAATGAAAATATTTGAAATTTATTTTTGCCAAAAGTGTTAATCAATGATTGTTTAAACTATCTGTATTAGTTTTGAAGTTTGATCATAAATCCTTCAATCAAAAAAGATGACAATTAAATTTGTAGAAAAACTCCTTCAACAGGTATGTCGCCGACACCTATGTAAGTAAACACTAATTTTCCCGAATTTTTTTTTTGCATCAACGTTTAGACAGCTATTTAAATATATAGTTGCGCAAATTTGCAACAGAAAAAATAAGCTCCTTCTACCGAATAATCTAATTAACAGAAATGTCGTTTGAAAACCGTTTTCAACCCGTTGACGCACTATAATGAAAATATTTGAAATTTATTTTGCCAAAAGTGTTAATCAATGACTGTTTAAACTATCTGTATTAGTTTTGAAGTTTGATCATAAATCCTATCAATCAAAAATATAACAAATTAAATTTGTAGTAAAAAAGCCTTCAACAGGTATGTCGCCGACACCTATGTAAGTAAAAGTAACATTTTCCGAATTTTTTTTCGCTCAACGTTTAGACGGCTATTTAATATATATGTGCGCCAATTTGCAACAGGAAAAAGAAGCTAATTCTACCGAATAATCTAAGTAACAGAAATGTATTTTAAAACCGTTGTCAATCCGTGTACACCACTATAATTAAAATATTTGAAATTTATTTTTGCCAAAGTGTTAATCAATCACTGTTTAAAACTATCTGTATTAGTTTTGAGAAGTTGTATCTTAAATCACTTCAATCAAATAATATAACAATTAATTTGCTAGTAAAAAGCGTCAACAGGTATGTCGCCGGACACGTATGAAGTAAAAACTAACATTTGCCGACTTTTTTTTGCATACACCGGTTTAGACAGCTATTACATATATAGTTGCGACAATTTGCAACAGAAAAAATAAGCTCCTTCTACCGAATAATCTAAGTAACAGAAATGTCGTTTTAAAACCGTTGTCAACCCGTTGACGCACTATAATGAAAATATTTGAAAATTTTTATTGCTAAAAGTGTTAATCAATGCTGTTAAACTATCTGTATTAGTTTTGAAGTTTGATCATAAATCCTTCAGTCAAAAAATATGACAAATTAAATTTGTAGAAAAACTCCTTCAACAGGTATGTCGCCGACACCTATGTAAGTAAAAAATAACATTTTCCGAATTTTTTTTGCATCAACGTTTAGACAGCTATTTAAATATATAGTTGCGCCAATTTGCAACAGAAAAAATAAGCTCCTTTTACCGAATAATTTAATTAATAGAAATGTCGTTTTAAAACCGTTTTCAACCCGTTGACGCACTATAATGAAAATATTTGAAATTTATTTTTGCCAAAAGTATTAATCAATGACTGTTTAAACTATCTGTATTAGTTTGGAAGTTGGATCTTAAATCCTTCAATCAAATAATATAACAAATTAAATTTGTAGTGAAAAAGACTTCAACAGGTATGTCGCCGACACCTATGTAAGTAAAAACTAACATTTTCCGAATTTTTTTGCATCAACGTTTAGACAGCTATTTAAATATATAGTTGCGCCAATTTGCAACAGAAAAAATAAGCTCCTTCTACCGAATAATCTAACTAACAGAAATGTCGTTTTAAAACCGTTTTCACCCGTTGACGAACGATATGAAAATATTTGAATTATTTTTGCACAAGTGTTAATCATGATTTGTTTAAAACTCTGTATTAGTTTGAAGTTTGATCATAATCCATCAATCAAAAAATATAAAAATTAAATTGTAGTAAAAAAGCCTTCAACAGGTATGTCGCCGACACCTATGTAAGTAAAAAGTAACATTTTCCGAATTTTTTTTTCGCTCAACGTTTAGACGGCTATTTAAATATATAGTTGCGCCAATTTGCAACAGAAAAAATAAGCTCCTTCTACCGAATAATCTAAGTAACAGAAATGTCGTTTTAAAACCGTTGTCAACCCGTTGACGCACTATAATGAAAATATTTGAAAATTTTTTTTGCTAAAGTGTTAATCAATGACTGTTTTAAACTATCTGTATTAGTTTTGAAGTTGATCATAATCCTTACAATCAAAAAAAATATAACAATTAAATTTGTAGTAAAAAAGCCTTCAACAGGTATGTCGCCGACACCTATGTAAGTAAAAAGTAACATTTTCCGAAATTTTTTTTCGCTCAACGTTTAGACGGCTATTTAAATATATAGTTGCGCCAATTTGCAACAGAAAAAATAAGCTAATTCTACCGAATAATCTAAGTAACAGAAATGTAATTTTAAAACCGTTGTCATCCGTGGTACCACTATAATTAAAATATTTGAAATTTATTTTTGCCAAAAGTGTTAATCAATCACTGTTTAAACTATCTGTATTAGTTTTGAAGTTGTATCTTAAATCCTTCAATCAAATAATATAACAAATTAAATTTGTAGTAAAAAAGCCTTCAACAGGTATGTCGCCGACACCTATGTAAGTAAAAACTAACATTTTCCGAATTTTTTTTGCATCAACGTTTAGACAGCTATTTAAATATATAGTTGCGCCAATTTGCAACAGAAAAAATAAGCTCCTTCTACCGAATAATCTAAGTAACAGAAATGTCGTTTTAAAAACCGTGTCAACCCGTTGACGCACTATAATGAAAATATTTGAAATTTTTTTGCTAAAAGTGTTAATCAATGACTGTTTAAACTATCTGTATTAGTTTTGAAGTTTGATCATAAATCCTTCAATCAAAAAATATAACAAATTGAATTTGTAGTAAAAAAGCCTTCAACAGGTATGTCGCCGACACCTATGTAAGTAAAAAGTAACATTTTCCGAATTTTTTTTTCGCTCAACGTTTAGACGGCTATTTAAATATATAGTTGCGCCAATTTGCAACAGAAAAAATAAGCTAATTCTACCGAATAATCTAAGTAACAGAAATGTAATTTTAAAACCGTTGTCAATCCGTTGTACCACTATAATTAAAATATTTGAAATTTATTTTTGCCAAAAGTGTTAATCAATCACTGTTTAAACTATCTGTATTAGTTTTGAAGTTGTATCTTAAATCCTTCAATCAAATAATATAACAAATTAAATTTGTAGTAAAAAGCCTTCAACAGGTATGTCGCCGACACCTATGTAAGTAAAAACTAACATTTTCCGAATTTTTTTTGCATCAACGTTTAGACAGCTATTTAAATATATAGTTGCGCCAATTTGCAACAGAAAAAATAAGCTCCTTCTACCGAATAATCTAAGTAACAGAAATGTCGTTTTAAAACCGTTGTCAACCCGTTGACGCACTATAATGAAAATATTTGAAAATTTTTTTTGCTAAAAGTGTTAATCAATGACTGTTTAAACTATCTGTATTAGTTTTGAAGTTTGATCATAAATCCTTCAATCAAAAAATATGACAAATTAAATTTGTTGAAAAACTCCTTCAACAGGTATGTCGCCGACACCTATGTAAGTAAAAACTAACATTTTCCGAATTTTTTTTGCATCAACGTTTAGACAGCTATTTAAATATATAGTTGCGCCAATTTGCAACAGAAAAAATAAGCTCCTTTTACCGAATAATTTAATTAATAGAAATGTCGTTTTAAAACCGTTTTCAACCCGTTGACGCACTATAATGAAAATATTTGAAATTTATTTTTGCCAAAAGTATTAATCAATGACTGTTTAAACTATCTGTATTAGTTTGGAAGTTGGATCTTAAATCCTTCAATCAAATAATATAACAAATTAAATTTGTAGTGAAAAAGACTTCAACAGGTATGTCGCCGACACCTATGTAAGTAAAAAGTAACATTTTCCGAATTTTTTTTTCGCTCAACGTTTAGACGGCTATTTAAATATATAGTTGCGCCAATTTGCAACAGAAAAAATAAGCTCCTTCTACCGAATAATCTAAGTAACAGAAATGTCGTTTTAAAACCGTTGTCAACCCGTTGACGCACTATAATGAAAATATTTGAAAATTTTTTTTGCTAAAAGTGTTAATCAATGACTGTTTAAACTATCTGTATTAGTTTTGAAGTTTGATCATAAATCCTTCAATCAAAAAATATGACAAATTAAATTTGTAGAAAAACTCCTTCAACAGGTATGTCGCCGACACCTATGTAAGTAAAAACTAACATTTTCCGAATTTTTTTTGCATCAACGTTTAGACAGCTATTTAAATATATAGTTGCGCCAATTTGCAACAGAAAAAATAAGCTCCTTCTACCGAATAATCTAACTAACAGAAATGTCGTTTTAAAACCGTTTTCAACCCGTTGACGAACTATAATGAAAATATTTGAAATTTATTTTTGCCAAAAGTGTTAATCAATGACTGTTTAAACTATCTGTATTAGTTTTGAAGTTTGATCATAAATCCATCAATCAAAAAATATAACAAATTAAATTTGAAGTAAAAAAGCCTTCAACAGGTATGTCGCCGACACCTATGTAAGTAAAAAGTAACATTTTCCGAATTTTTTTTTCGCTCAACGTTTAGACGGCTATTTAAATATATAGTTGCGCCAATTTGCAACAGAAAAAATAAGCTAATTCTACCGAATAATCTAAGTAACAGAAATGTAATTTTAAAACCGTTGTCAATCCGTTGTACCACTATAATTAAAATATTTGAAATTTATTTTTGCCAAAAGTGTTAATCAATCACTGTTTAAACTATCTGTATTAGTTTTGAAGTTGTATCTTAAATCCTTCAATCAAATAATATAACAAATTAAATTTGTAGTAAAAAAGCCGTCAACAGGTATGTCGTCGACACCTATGTAAGTAAAAACTAACATTTTCCGAATTTTTTTTTGCATCAACGTTTAGACAGCTATTTAAATATATAGTTGCGCCAATTTGCAACAGAAAAAATAAGCTCCTTTTACCGAATAATTTAATTAACAGAAATGTCGTTTTAAAACCGTTTTCAACCCGTTGACGCACTATAATGAAAATATTTGAAATTTATTTTTGCCAAAAGTATTAATCAATGACTGTTTAAACTATCTGTATTAGTTTGGAAGTTGGATCTTAAATCCTTCAATCAAATAATATAACAAATTAAATTTGTAGTGAAAAAGACTTCAACAGGTATGTCGCCGACACCTATGTAAGTAAAAACTAACATTTTCTGAATTTTTTTTGCATCAACGTTTAGACAGCTATTTAAATATATAGTTGCGCCAATTTGCAACAGAAAAAATAAGCTCCTTCTACCGAATAATCTAACAGAAATGTCGTTTTAAAACCGTTTTCAACCCGTTGACGAACTATAATGAAAATATTTGAAATTTATTTTTGCCAAAAGTGTTAATCAATGATGGTTTAAACTATCTGTATTAGTTTTGAAGTTTGATCATAAATCCATCAATCAAAAAATATAACAAATTAAATTTGTAGTAAAAAAGCCTTCAACAGGTATGTCGCCCACACCTATGTATGTAAAAAGTAACATTTTCCGAATTTTTTTTTCGCTCAACGTTTAGACGACTATTTAAATATATAGTTGCGCCAATTTGCAACAGAAAAAATAAGCTCCTTCTACCGAATAATCTAAGTAACAGAAATGTCGTTTTCAAACCGTTGTCAACCCGTTGACGCACTATAATGAAAATATTTGAAAATTTTTTTTGCTAAAAGTGTTAATCAATGACTGTTTAAACTATCTGTATTAGTTTTGAAGTTTGATCATAAATCCTTCAATCAAAAAATATGACAAATTAAATTTGTAGAAAAACTCCTTCAACAGGTATGTCGCCGACACCTATGTAAGTAAAAACTAACATTTTCCGAATTTTTTTTGCATCAACGTTTAGACAGCTATTTAAATATATAGTTGCGCCAATTTGCAACAGAAAAAATAAGCTCCTTCTACCGAATAATCTAATTAACAGAAATGTCGTTTTAAAACCGTTTTCAACCCGTTGACGCACTATAATGAAAATATTTGAAATTTTTTTTTGCTAAAAGTGTTAATTATTGACGGTTTAAACTATCTGTATTAGTTTTAAGTTAGATCATAAATCCTTCAATCAAAAAATATGACAAATTAAATTTGTAGAAAAACGCCTTCAACAGGTATGTCGCCGACACCTATGTAAGTAAAAACTAACATTTTCCTAATTTTTTTTCGCTCAACGTTTAGACGGCTATTTAAATATATAGTTGCGCCAATTTGCAACAGAAAAAATAAGCTCCTTCTACCGAATAATCTAAGTAACAGAAATGTCGTTTTAAAACCGTTGTCAACCCGTTGACGCACTATAATGAAAATATTTGAAAATTTTTTTTGCTAAAAGTGTTAATCAATGACTGTTTAAACTATCTGTATTAGTTTTGAAGTTTGATCATAAATCCTTCAATCAAAAAATATGACAAATTAAATTTGTAGAAAAACTCCTTCAACAGGTATGTCGCCGACACCTATGTAAGTAAAAACTAACATTTTCCGATTTTTTTTTGCAACAACGTTTAGACAGCTATTTAAATATATAGTTGCGCCAATTTGCAACAGAAAAAATAAGCTCCTTCTACCGAATAATCTAAGTAACAGAAATGTCGTTTTCAAACCGTTGTCAACCCGTTGACGCACTATAATGAAAATATTTGAAATTTTTTTGCTAAAAGTGTTAATTAATGACGGTTTAAACTATCTGTATTAGTTTTAAGTTAGATCATAAATCCTTCAATCAAAAAATATGACAAATTAAATTTGTAGAAAAACGCCTTCAACAGGTATGTCGCCGACACCTATGTAAGTAAAAACTAACATTTTCCGAATTTTTTTCGCTCAACGTTTAGACGGCTATTTAAATATATAGTTGCGCCAATTTGCCACAGAAAAAATAAGCTCCTTCTACCGAATAATCTAAGTAACAGAAATGTCGTTTTAAAACCGTTGTCAACCCGTTGACGCACTATAATGAAAATATTTGAAATTTATTTTTGCCAAAAGTAATAATCAATGACTGTTTAAACTATCTGTATTAGTTTGGAAGTTGGATCTTAAATCCTTCAATCAAATAATATAACAAATTAAATTTGTAGTGAAAAAGACTTCAACAGGTATGTCGCCGACACCTATGTAAGTAAAAAGTAACATTTTCCGAATTTTTTTTTCGCTCAACGTTTAGACGGCTATTTAAATATATAGTTGCGCCAATTTGCAACAGAAAAAATAAGCTAATTCTACCGAATAATCTAAGAAAAAAAAATTGTAATTTTAAAACCGTTGTCAATCCGTTGTACCACTATAATTAAAATATTTGAAATTTATTTTTGCCAAAAGTGTTAATCAATCACTGTTTAAACTATCTGTATTAGTTTTGAAGTTGTATCTTAAATCCTTCAATCAAATAATATAACAAATTAAATTTGTAGTAAAAAAGCCTTCAACAGGTATGTCGCCGACACCAATGTAAGTAAAAACTAACATTTTCCGAATTTTTTTGCATCAACGTTTAGACAGCTATTTAAATATATAGTTGCGCCAATTTGCAACAGAAAAATAAGCTCCTTCTACCGAATAATCTAAGTAACAGAAATGTCGTTTTAAAACCGTTGTCAACCCGTTGACGCACTATAATGAAAATATTTGAAAATTTTTTTTGCTAAAAGTGTTAATCAATGACTGTTTAAACTATCTGTATTAGTTTTGAAGTTTGATCATAAATCCTTCAATCAAAAAATATGACAAATTAAATTTGTAGAAAAACTCCTTCAACAGGTATGTCGCCGACATCTATGTAAGTAAAAACTAACATTTTCCGAATTTTTTTTGCATCAACGTTTAGACAGCTATTTAAATATATAGTTGCGCCAATTTGCAACAGAAAAAATAAGCTCCTTCTACCGAATAATCTAACTAACAGAAATGTCGTTTTAAAACCGTTTTCAACCCGTTGACGAACTATAATGAAAATATTTGAAATTTATTTTTGCCAAAAGTGTTAATCAATGACTGTTTAAACTATCTGTATTAGTTTTGAAGTTTGATCATAAATCCATCAATCAAAAAATATAACAAATTAAATTTGAAGTAAAAAAGCCTTCAACAGGTATGTCGCCGACACCTATGTAAGTAAATAGTAACATTTTCCGAATTTTTTTTTCGCTCAACGTTTAGACGGCTATTTAAATATATAGTTGCGCCAATTTGCAACAGAAAAAATAAGCTAATTCTACCGAATAATCTAAGTAACAGAAATGTAATTTTAAAACCGTTGTCAATCCGTTGTACCACTATAATTAAAATATTTGAAATTTATTTTTGCCAAAAGTGTTAATCAATCACTGTTTAAACTATCTGTATTAGTTTTGAAGTTGTATCTTAAATCCTTCAATCAAATAATATAACAAATTAAATTTGTAGTAAAAAAGCCGTCAACAGGTATGTCGTCGACACCTATGTAAGTAAAAACTAACATTTTCCGAATTTTTTTTTCATCAACGTTTAGACAGCTATTTAAATATATAGTTGCGCCAATTTGCAACAGAAAAAATAAGCTCCTTCTACCGAATAATCTAACTAACAGAAATGTCGTTTTAAAACCGTTTTCAACCCGTTGACGAACTATAATGAAAATATTTGAAATTTATTTTTGCCAAAAGTGTTAATCAATGACTGTTTAAACTATCTGTATTAGTTTTGAAGTTTGATCATAAATCCATCAATCAAAAAATATAACAAATTAAATTTGAAGTAAAAAAGCCTTCAACAGGTATGTCGCCGACACCTATGTAAGTAAAAAGTAACATTTTCCGAATTTTTTTTTCGCTCAACGTTTAGACGGCTATTTAAATATATAGTTGCGCCAATTTGCAACAGAAAAAATAAGCTAATTCTACCGAATAATCTAAGTAACAGAAATGTAATTTTAAAACCGTTGTCAATCCGTTGTACCACTATAATTAAAATATTTGAAATTTGTTTTTGCCAAAAGTGTTAATCAATCACTGTTTAAACTATCTGTATTAGTTTTGAAGTTGTATCTTAAATCCTTCAATCAAATAATATAACAAATTAAATTTGTAGTAAAAAAGCCGTCAACAGGTATGTCGTCGACACCTATGTAAGTAAAAACTAACATTTTCCGAATTTTTTTTTGCATCAACGTTTAGACAGCTATTTAAATATATAGTTGCGCCAATTTGCAACAGAAAAAATAAGCTCCTTTTACCGAATAATTTAATTAACAGAAATGTCGTTTTAAAACCGTTTTCAACCCGTTGACGCACTATAATGAAAATATTTGAAATTTATTTTTGCCAAAAGTATTAATCAATGACTGTTTAAACTATCTGTATTAGTTTGGAAGTTGGATCTTAAATCCTTCAATCAAATAATATAACAAATTAAATTTGTAGTGAAAAAGACTTCAACAGGTATGTCGCCGACACCTATGTAAGTAAAAACTAACATTTTCTGAATTTTTTTTGCATCAACGTTTAGACAGCTATTTAAATATATAGTTGCGCCAATTTGCAACAGAAAAAATAAGCTCCTTCTACCGAATAATCTAACTAACAGAAATGTCGTTTTAAAACCGTTTTCAACCCGTTGACGAACTATAATGAAAATATTTGAAATTTATTTTTGCCAAAAGTGTTAATCAATGATGGTTTAAACTATCTGTATTAGTTTTGAAGTTTGATCATAAATCCATCAATCAAAAAATATAACAAATTAAATTTGTAGTAAAAAAGCCTTCAACAGGTATGTCGCCGACACCTATGTAAGTAAAAAGTAACATTTTCCGAATTTTTTTTTCGCTCAACGTTTAGACGGCTATTTAAATATATAGTTGCGCCAATTTGCAACAGAAAAAATAAGCTCCTTCTACCGAATAATCTAAGTAACAGAAATGTCGTTTTCAAACCGTTGTCAACCCGTTGACGCACTATAATGAAAATATTTGAAAATTTTTTTTGCTAAAAGTGTTAATCAATGACTGTTTAAACTATCTGTATTAGTTTTGAAGTTTGATCATAAATCCTTCAATCAAAAAATATGACAAATTAAATTTGTAGAAAAACTCCTTCAACAGGTATGTCGCCGACACCTATGTAAGTAAAAACTAACATTTTCCGAATTTTTTTTGCATCAACGTTTAGACAGCTATTTAAATATATAGTTGCGCCAATTTGCAACAGAAAAAATAAGCTCCTTCTACCGAATAATCTAATTAACAGAAATGTCGTTTTAAAACCGTTTTCAACCCGTTGACGCACTATAATGAAAATATTTGAAAATTTTTTTTGCTAAAAGTGTTAATTAATGACGGTTTAAACTATCTGTATTAGTTTTAAGTTAGATCATAAATCCTTCAATCAAAAAATATGACAAATTAAATTTGTAGAAAAACGCCTTCAACAGGTATGTCGCCGACACCTATGTAAGTAAAAACTAACATTTTCCTAATTTTTTTTTCGCTCAACGTTTAGACGGCTATTTAAATATATAGTTGCGCCAATTTGCAACAGAAAAAATAAGCTCCTTCTACCGAATAATCTAAGTAACAGAAATGTCGTTTTAAAACCGTTGTCAACCCGTTGACGCACTATAATGAAAATATTTGAAAATTTTTTTTGCTAAAAGTGTTAATCAATGACTATTCAAACTATCTGTATTAGTTTTGAAGTTTGATCATAAATCCTTCAATCAAAAAATATGACAAATTAAATTTGTAGAAAAACTCCTTCAACAGGTATGTCGCCGACACCTATGTAAGTAAAAACTAACATTTTCCGATTTTTTTTTGCAACAACGTTTAGACAGCTATTTAAATATATAGTTGCGCCAATTTGCAACAGAAAAAATAAGCTCCTTCTACCGAATAATCTAACTAACAGAAATGTCGTTTTAAAACCGTTTTCAACCCGTTGACGAACTATAATGAAAATATTTGAAATTTATTTTTGCCAAAAGTGTTAATCAATGACTGTTTAAACTATCTGTATTAGTTTTAAGTTAGATCATAAATCCTTCAATCAAAAAATATGACAAATTAAATTTGTAGAAAAACGCCTTCAACAGGTATGTCGCCGACACCTATGTAAGTAAAAACTAACATTTTCCGAATTTTTTTCGCTCAACGTTTAGACGGCTATTTAAATATATAGTTGCGCCAATTTGCAACAGAAAAAATAAGCTCCTTCTACCGAATAATCTAAGTAACAGAAATGTCGTTTTAAAACCGTTGTCAACCCGTTGACGCACTATAATGAAAATATTTGAAAATTTTTTTTGCTAAAAGTGTTAATCAATGACTGTTTAAACTATCTGTATTAGTTTTGAAGTTTGATCATAAATCCTTCAATCAAAAAATATGACAAATTAAATTTGTAGAAAAACTCCTTCAACAGGTATGTCGCCGACACCTATGTAAGTAAAAACTAACATTTTCCGAATTTTTTTTGCATCAACGTTTAGACAGCTATTTAAATATATAGTTGCGCCAATTTGCAACAGAAAAAATAAGCTCCTTTTACCGAATAATTTAATTAACAGAAATGTCGTTTTAAAACCGTTTTCAACCCGTTGACGCACTATAATGAAAATATTTGAAATTTATTTTTGCCAAAAGTAATAATCAATGACTGTTTAAACTATCTGTATTAGTTTGGAAGTTGGATCTTAAATCCTTCAATCAAATAATATAACAAATTAAATTTGTAGTGAAAAAGACTTCAACAGGTATGTCGCCGACACCTATGTAAGTAAAAAGTAACATTTTCCGAATTTTTTTTTCGCTCAACGTTTAGACGGCTATTTAAATATATAGTTGCGCCAATTTGCAACAGAAAAAATAAGCTAATTCTACCGAATAATCTAAGAAAAAAAAATTGTAATTTTAAAACCGTTGTCAATCCGTTGTACCACTATAATTAAAATATTTGAAATTTATTTTTGCCAAAAGTGTTAATCAATCACTGTTTAAACTATCTGTATTAGTTTTGAAGTTGTATCTTAAATCCTTCAATCAAATAATATAACAAATTAAATTTGTAGTAAAACAGCCTTCAACAGTTATGTCGCCGACACCAATGTAAGTAAAAACTAACATTTTCCGAATTTTTTTTGCATCAACGTTTAGACAGCTATTTAAATATATAGTTGCGCCAATTTGCAACAGAAAAAATAAGCTCCTTCTACCGAATAATCTAAGTAACAGAAATGTCGTTTTAAAACCGTTGTCAACCCGTTGACGCACTATAATGAAAATATTTGAAAATTTTTTTTGCTAAAATTGTTAATCAATGACTGTTTAACCTATCTGTATTAGTTTTGAAGTTTGATCATAAATCCTTCAATCAAAAAATATGACAAATTAAATTTGTAGAAAAACTCCTTCAACAGGTATGTCGCCGACACCTATGTAAGTAAAAACTAACATTTTCCGAATTTTTTTTGCATCAACGTTTAGACAGCTATTTAAATATATAGTTGCGCCAATTTGCAACAGAAAAAATAAGCTCCTTTTACCGAATAATTTAATTAACAGAAATGTCGTTTTAAAACCGTTTTCAACCCGTTGACGCACTATAATGAAAATATTTGAAATTTATTTTTGCCAAAAGTATTCATCAATGACTGTTTAAACTATCTGTATTAGTTTGGAAGTTGGATCTTAAATCCTTCAATCAAATAATATAACAAATTAAATTTGTAGTGAAAAAGACTTCAACAGGTATGTCGCCGACACCTATGTAAGTAAGAACTAACATTTTCCGAATTTTTTTTGCATCAACGTTTAGACAGCTATTTAAATATATAGTTGCGCCAATTTGCAACAGAAAAAATAAGCTCCTTCTACCGAATAATCTAATTAACAGAAATGTCGTTTTAAAACCGTTTTCAACCCGTTGACGCACTATAATGAAAATATTTGAAATTTTTTTTTGCTAAAAGTGTTAATTAATGACGGTTTAAACTATCTGTATTAGTTTTAAGTTAGATCATAAATCCTTCAATCAAAAAATATGACAAATTAAATTTGTAGAAAAACGCCTTCAACAGGTATGTCGCCGACACCTATGTAAGTAAATACTAACATTTTCCGAATTTTTTTCGCTCAACGTTTAGACGGCTATTTAAATATATAGTTGCGCCAATTTGCAACAGAAAAAATAAGCTCCTTCTACCGAATAATCTAAGTAACAGAAATGTCGTTTTAAAACCGTTGTCAACCCGTTGACGCACTATAATGAAAATATTTGAAAATTTTTTTTGCTAAAAGTGTTAATCAATGACTGTTTAAACTATCTGTATTAGTTTTGAAGTTTGATCATAAATCCTTCAATCAAAAAATATGACAAATTAAATTTGTAGAA
Source organism: Macrosiphum euphorbiae (assembly GCA_949089665.1). NCBI lineage: Eukaryota > Metazoa > Arthropoda > Insecta > Hemiptera > Aphididae > Macrosiphum > Macrosiphum euphorbiae. Next base: position 71,675,875 of record CARXXK010000003.1, on the reverse strand, counting down.
AAACTCCTTCAACAGGTATGTCGCCGACACCTATGTAAGTAAAAACTAACATTTTCCGAATTTTTTTTGCATCAACGTTTAGACAGCTATTTAAATATATAGTTGCGCCAATTTGCAACAGAAAAAATAAGCTCCTTCTACCGAATAATCTAATTAACAGAAATGTCGTTTTAAAACCGTTTTCAACCCGTTGACGCACTATAATGAAAATATTTGAAATTTTTTTTTGCTAAAAGTGTTAATTAATGACGGTTTAAACTATCTGTATTAGTTTTAAGTTAGATCATAAATCCTTCAATCAAAAAATATGACAAATTAAATTTGTAGAAAAACGCCTTCAACAGGTATGTCGCCGACACCTATGTAAGTAAAAACTAACATTTTCCGAATTTTTTTCGCTCAACGTTTAGACGGCTATTTAAATATATAGTTGCGCCAATTTGCAACAGAAAAAATAAGCTCCTTCTACCGAATAATCTAAGTAACAGAAATGTCGTTTTAAAACCGTTGTCAACCCGTTGACGCACTATAATGAAAATATTTGAAAATTTTTTTTGCTAAAATTGTTAATCAATGACTGTTTAACCTATCTGTATTAGTTTTGAAGTTTGATCATAAATCCTTCAATCAAAAAATATGACAAATTAAATTTGTAGAAAAACTCCTTCAACAGGTATGTCGCCGACACCTATGTAAGTAAAAACTAACATTTTCCGAATTTTTTTTGCATCAACGTTTAGACAGCTATTTAAATATATAGTTGCGCCAATTTGCAACAGAAAAAATAAGCTCCTTTTACCGAATAATTTAATTAACAGAAATGTCGTTTTAAAACCGTTTTCAACCCGTTGACGCACTATAATGAAAATATTTGAAATTTATTTTTGCCAAAAGTATTCATCAATGACTGTTTAAACTATCTGTATTAGTTTGGAAGTTGGATCTTAAATCCTTCAATCAAATAATATAACAAATTAAATTTGTAGTGAAAAAGACTTCAACAGGTATGTCGCCGACACCTATGTAAGTAAGAACTAACATTTTCCGAATTTTTTTTGCATCAACGTTTAGACAGCTATTTAAATATATAGTTGCGCCAATTTGCAACAGAAAAAATAAGCTCCTTCTACCGAATAATCTAATTAACAGAAATGTCGTTTTAAAACCGTTTTCAACCCGTTGACGCACTATAATGAAAATATTTGAAATTTTTTTTTGCTAAAAGTGTTAATTAATGACGGTTTAAACTATCTGTATTAGTTTTAAGTTAGATCATAAATCCTTCAATCAAAAAATATGACAAATTAAATTTGTAGAAAAACGCCTTCAACAGGTATGTCGCCGACACCTATGTAAGTAAGAACTAACATTTTCCGAATTTTTTTTGCATCAACGTTTAGACAGCTATTTAAATATATAGTTGCGCCAATTTGCAACAGAAAAAATAAGCTCCTTCTACCGAATAATCTAATTAACAGAAATGTCGTTTTAAAACCGTTTTCAACCCGTTGACGCACTATAATGAAAATATTTGAAATTTTTTTTTGCTAAAAGTTTTAATTAATGACGGTTTAAACTATCTGTATTAGTTTTAAGTTAGATCATAAATCCTTCAATCAAAAAATATGACAAATTAAATTTGTAGAAAAACGCCTTCAACAGGTATGTCGCCGACACCCATGTAAGTAAAAACTAACATTTTCCGAATTTTTTTCGCTCAACGTTTAGACGGCTATTTAAATATATAGTTGCGCCAATTTGCAACAGAAAAAATAAGCTCCTTCTACCGAATAATCTAAGTAACAGAAATGTCGTTTTAAAACCGTTGTCAACCCGTTGACGCACTATAATGAAAATATTTGAAAATTTTTTTTGCTAAAAGTGTTAATCAATGACTGTTTAAACTATCTGTATTAGTTTTGAAGTTTGATCATAAATCCTTCAATCAAAAAATATGACAAATTAAATTTGTAGAAAAACTCCTTCAACAGGTATGTCGCCGACACCTATGTAAGTAAAAACTAACATTTTCCGAATTTTTTTTGCATCAACGTTTAGACAGCTATTTAAATATATAGTTGCGCCAATTTGCAACAGAAAAAATAAGCTCCTTTTACCGAATAATTTAATTAACAGAAATGTCGTTTTAAAACCGTTTTCAACCCGTTGACGCACTATAATGAAAATATTTGAAACTTATTTTTGCCAAAAGTATTAATCAATGACTGTTTAAACTATCTGTATTAGTTTGGAAGTTGGATCTTAAATCCTTCAATCAAATAATATAACAAATTAAATTTGTAGTGAAAAAGACTTCAACAGGTATGTCGCCGACACCTATGTAAGTAAGATCTAACATTTTCCGAATTTTTTTGCATCAACGTTTAGACAGCTATTTAAATATATAGTTGCGCCAATTTGCAACAGAAAAAATAAGCTCCTTCTACCGAATAATCTAAGTAACAGAAATGTCGTTTTAAAACCGTTGTCAACCCGTTGACGCACTATAATGAAAATATTTGAAATTTTTTTTTGCTAAAATTGTTATAAATGACGGTTTAAACTATCTGTATTAGTTTTAAAGTTGGATCATAAATCCTTCAATCAAAAAATATGACAAATTAAATTTGTAGAAAAACGCCTTCAACAGGTATGTTGCCGACACCTATGTAAGTAAAAAGTAACATTTTCCGAATTTTTTTCGCTCAACGTTTAGACGGCTATTTAAATATATAGTTGCGTCAATTTGCAACAGATAAAATAAGCTCCTTCTACCGAATAATCTAATTAACAGAAATGTCGTTTTAAAACCGTTTTCAACCCGTTGACGCACTATAATGAAAATATTTGAAATTTTTTTTTGCTAAAAGTGTTAATTAATGACGGTTTAAACTATCTGTATTAGTTTTAAGTTGGATCATAAATCCATCAATCAAAAAATATAACAAATTAAATTTGTAGTAAGAAAGCCTTCAACAGGTATGTCGCCGACACCTATGTAAGTAAAAAGTAACATTTTCCGAATTTTTTTTTCGCTCAACGTTTAGACGGCTATTTAAATATATAGTTGCGCCAATTTGCAACAGAAAAAATAAGCTCCTTCTACCGAATAATCTAACTAACAGAAATGTCGTTTTAAAACCGTTTTCAACCCGTTGACGAACTATAATGAAAATATTTGAAAATTTTTTTTGCTAAAATTGTTAATCAATGACTGTTTAACCTATCTGTATTAGTTTTGAAGTTTGATCATAAATCCTTCAATCAAAAAATATGACAAATTAAATTTGTAGAAAAACTCCTTCAACAGGTATGTCGCCGACACCTATGTAAGTAAAAACTAACATTTTCCGAATTTTTTTTGCATCAACGTTTAGACAGCTATTTAAATATATAGTTGCGCCAATTTGCAACAGAAAAAATAAGCTCCTTTTACCGAATAATTTAATTAACAGAAATGTCGTTTTAAAACCGTTTTCAACCCGTTGACGCACTATAATGAAAATATTTGAAATTTATTTTTGCCAAAAGTATTCATCAATGACTGTTTAAACTATCTGTATTAGTTTGGAAGTTGGATCTTAAATCCTTCAATCAAATAATATAACAAATTAAATTTGTAGTGAAAAAGACTTCAACAGGTATGTCGCCGACACCTATGTAAGTAAGAACTAACATTTTCCGAATTTTTTTTGCATCAACGTTTAGACAGCTATTTAAATATATAGTTGCGCCAATTTGCAACAGAAAAAATAAGCTCCTTCTACCGAATAATCTAATTAACAGAAATGTCGTTTTAAAACCGTTTTCAACCCGTTGACGCACTATAATGAAAATATTTGAAATTTTTTTTTGCTAAAAGTGTTAATTAATGACGGTTTAAACTATCTGTATTAGTTTTAAGTTAGATCATAAATCCTTCAATCAAAAAATATGACAAATTAAATTTGTAGAAAAACGCCTTCAACAGGTATGTCGCCGACACCTATGTAAGTAAGAACTAACATTTTCCGAATTTTTTTTGCATCAACGTTTAGACAGCTATTTAAATATATAGTTGCGCCAATTTGCAACAGAAAAAATAAGCTCCTTCTACCGAATAATCTAATTAACAGAAATGTCGTTTTAAAACCGTTTTCAACCCGTTGACGCACTATAATGAAAATATTTGAAATTTTTTTTTGCTAAAAGTTTTAATTAATGACGGTTTAAACTATCTGTATTAGTTTTAAGTTAGATCATAAATCCTTCAATCAAAAAATATGACAAATTAAATTTGTAGAAAAACGCCTTCAACAGGTATGTCGCCGACACCCATGTAAGTAAAAACTAACATTTTCCGAATTTTTTTCGCTCAACGTTTAGACGGCTATTTAAATATATAGTTGCGCCAATTTGCAACAGAAAAAATAAGCTCCTTCTACCGAATAATCTAAGTAACAGAAATGTCGTTTTAAAACCGTTGTCAACCCGTTGACGCACTATAATGAAAATATTTGAAAATTTTTTTTGCTAAAAGTGTTAATCAATGACTGTTTAAACTATCTGTATTAGTTTTGAAGTTTGATCATAAATCCTTCAATCAAAAAATATGACAAATTAAATTTGTAGAAAAACTCCTTCAACAGGTATGTCGCCGACACCTATGTAAGTAAAAACTAACATTTTCCGAATTTTTTTTGCATCAACGTTTAGACAGCTATTTAAATATATAGTTGCGCCAATTTGCAACAGAAAAAATAAGCTCCTTTTACCGAATAATTTAATTAACAGAAATGTCGTTTTAAAACCGTTTTCAACCCGTTGACGCACTATAATGAAAATATTTGAAACTTATTTTTGCCAAAAGTATTAATCAATGACTGTTTAAACTATCTGTATTAGTTTGGAAGTTGGATCTTAAATCCTTCAATCAAATAATATAACAAATTAAATTTGTAGTGAAAAAGACTTCAACAGGTATGTCGCCGACACCTATGTAAGTAAGATCTAACATTTTCCGAATTTTTTTGCATCAACGTTTAGACAGCTATTTAAATATATAGTTGCGCCAATTTGCAACAGAAAAAATAAGCTCCTTCTACCGAATAATCTAAGTAACAGAAATGTCGTTTTAAAACCGTTGTCAACCCGTTGACGCACTATAATGAAAATATTTGAAATTTTTTTTTGCTAAAATTGTTATAAATGACGGTTTAAACTATCTGTATTAGTTTTAAAGTTGGATCATAAATCCTTCAATCAAAAAATATGACAAATTAAATTTGTAGAAAAACGCCTTCAACAGGTATGTTGCCGACACCTATGTAAGTAAAAAGTAACATTTTCCGAATTTTTTTCGCTCAACGTTTAGACGGCTATTTAAATATATAGTTGCGTCAATTTGCAACAGATAAAATAAGCTCCTTCTACCGAATAATCTAATTAACAGAAATGTCGTTTTAAAACCGTTTTCAACCCGTTGACGCACTATAATGAAAATATTTGAAAATTTTTTTTGCTAAAAGTGTTAATTAATGACGGTTTAAACTATCTGTATTAGTTTTAAGTTGGATCATAAATCCATCAATCAAAAAATATAACAAATTAAATTTGTAGTAAGAAAGCCTTCAACAGGTATGTCGCCGACACCTATGTAAGTAAAAAGTAACATTTTCCGAATTTTTTTTTCGCTCAACGTTTAGACGGCTATTTAAATATATAGTTGCGCCAATTTGCAACAGAAAAAATAAGCTCCTTCTACCGAATAATCTAACTAACAGAAATGTCGTTTTAAAACCGTTTTCAACCCGTTGACGAACTATAATGAAAATATTTGAAATTTATTTTTGCCAAAAGTGTTAATCAATGATTGTTTAAACTATCTGTATTAGTTTTGAAGTTTGATCATAAATCCATCAATCAAAAAATATAACAAATTAAATTTGTAGAAAAACGCCTTCAACAGGTATGTCGCCGACACCCATGTAAGTAAAAACTAACATTTTCCGAATTTTTTTTTCGCTCAACGTTTAGACGGCTATTTAAATATATAGTTGCGCCAATTTGTAACAGAAAAAATAAGCTCCTTCTACCGAATAATCTAAGTAACAGAAATGTCGTTTTAAAACCGTTGTCAACCCGTTGACGCACTATAATGAAAATATTTGAAAATTTTTTTTGCTAAAAGTGTTAATCAATGACTGTTTAAACTATCTGTATTAGTTTTGAAGTTTGATCATAAATCCTTCAATCAAAAAATATGACAAATTAAATTTGTAGAAAAACTCCTTCAACAGGTATGTCGCCGACACCTATGTAAGTAAAAACTAACATTTTCCGAATTTTTTTTGCATCAACGTTTAGACAGCTATTTAAATATATAGTTGCGCCAATTTGCAACAGAAAAAATAAGCTCCTTCTACCGAATAATCTAATTAACAGAAATGTCGTTTTAAAACCGTTTTCAACCCGTTGACGCACTATAATGAAAATATTTGAAATTTTTTTTTGCTAAAAGTGTTAATTAATGACGGTTTAAACTATCTGTATTAGTTTTAAGTTAGATCATAAATCCTTCAATCAAAAAATATGACAAATTAAATTTGTAGAAAAACGCCTTCAACAGGTATGTCGCCGACACCTATGTAAGTAAGAACTAACATTTTCCGAATTTTTTTTGCATCAACGTTTAGACAGCTATTTAAATATATAGTTGCGCCAATTTGCAACAGAAAAAATAAGCTCCTTCTACCGAATAATCTAATTAACAGAAATGTCGTTTTAAAACCGTTTTCAACCCGTTGACGCACTATAATGAAAATATTTGAAATTTTTTTTTGCTAAAAGTGTTAATTAATGACGGTTTAAACTATCTGTATTAGTTTTAAGTTAGATCATAAATCCTTCAATCAAAAAATATGACAAATTAAATTTGTAGAAAAACGCCTTCAACAGGTATGTCGCCGACACCCATGTAAGTAAAAACTAACATTTTCCGAATTTTTTTCGCTCAACGTTTAGACGGCTATTTAAATATATAGTTGCGCCAATTTGCAACAGAAAAAATAAGCTCCTTCTACCGAATAATCTAAGTAACAGAAATGTCGTTTTAAAACCGTTGTCAACCCGTTGACGCACTATAATGAAAATATTTGAAAATTTTTTTTGCTAAAAGTGTTAATCAATGACTGTTTAAACTATCTGTATTAGTTTTGAAGTTTGATCATAAATCCTTCAATCAAAAAATATGACAAATTAAATTTGTAGAAAAACTCCTTCAACAGGTATGTCGCCGACACCTATGTAAGTAAAAACTAACATTTTCCGAATTTTTTTTGCATCAACGTTTAGACAGCTATTTAAATATATAGTTGCGCCAATTTGCAACAGAAAAAATAAGCTCCTTTTACCGAATAATTTAATTAACAGAAATGTCGTTTTAAAACCGTTTTCAACCCGTTGACGCACTATAATGAAAATATTTGAAACTTATTTTTGCCAAAAGTATTAATCAATGACTGTTTAAACTATCTGTATTAGTTTGGAAGTTGGATCTTAAATCCTTCAATCAAATAATATAACAAATTAAATTTGTAGTGAAAAAGACTTCAACAGGTATGTCGCCGACACCTATGTAAGTAAGAACTAACATTTTCCGAATTTTTTTGCATCAACGTTTAGACAGCTATTTAAATATATAGTTGCGCCAATTTGCAACAGAAAAAATAAGCTCCTTCTACCGAATAATCTAAGTAACAGAAATGTCGTTTTAAAACCGTTGTCAACCCGTTGACGCCCTATAATGAAAATATTTGAAATTTTTTTTTGCTAAAATTGTTATAAATGACGGTTTAAACTATCTGTATTAGTTTTAAAGTTGGATCATAAATCCTTCAATCAAAAAATATGACAAATTAAATTTGTAGAAAAACGCCTTCAACAGGTATGTTGCCGACACCTATGTAAGTAAAAAGTAACATTTTCCGAATTTTTTTCGCTCAACGTTTAGACGGCTATTTAAATATATAGTTGCGTCAATTTGCAACAGATAAAATAAGCTCCTTCTACCGAATAATCTAATTAACAGAAATGTCGTTTTAAAACCGTTTTCAACCCGTTGACGCACTATAATGAAAATATTTGAAATTTTTTTTTGCTAAAAGTGTTAATTAATGACGGTTTAAACTATCTGTATTAGTTTTAAGTTGGATCATAAATCCATCAATCAAAAAATATAACAAATTAAATTTGTAGTAAAAAAGCCTTCAACAGGTATGTCGCCGACACCTATGTAAGTAAAAAGTAACATTTTCCGAATTTTTTTTTCGCTCAACGTTTAGACGGCTATTTAAATATATAGTTGCGCCAATTTGCAACAGAAAAAATAAGCTCCTTCTACCGAATAATCTAACTAACAGAAATGTCGTTTTAAAACCGTTTTCAACCCGTTGACGAACTATAATGAAAATATTTGAAATTTATTTTTGCCAAAAGTGTTAATCAATGATTGTTTAAACTATCTGTATTAGTTTTGAAGTTTGATCATAAATCCATCAATCAAAAAATATAACAAATTAAATTTGTAGAAAAACGCCTTCAACAGGTATGTCGCCGACACCCATGTAAGTAAAAACTAACATTTTCCGAATTTTTTTTGCTCAACGTTTAGACGGCTATTTAAATATATAGTTGCGCCAATTTGCAACAGAAAAAATAAGCTCCTTCTACCGAATAATCTAAGTAACAGAAATGTCGTTTTAAAACCGTTGTCAACCCGTTGACGCACTATAATGAAAATATTTGAAAATTTTTTTTGCTAAAAGTGTTAATCAATGACTGTTTAAACTATCTGTATTAGTTTTGAAGTTTGATCATAAATCCTTCAATCAAAAAATATGACAAATTAAATTTGTAGAAAAACTCCTTCAACAGGTATGTCGCCGACACCTATGTAAGTAAAAACTAACATTTTCCGAATTTTTTTTGCATCAACGTTTAGACAGCTATTTAAATATATAGTTGCGCCAATTTGCAACAGAAAAAATAAGCTCCTTTTACCGAATAATTTAATTAACAGAAATGTCGTTTTAAAACCGTTTTCAACCCGTTGACGCACTATAATGAAAATATTTGAAACTTATTTTTGCCAAAAGTATTAATCAATGACTGTTTAAACTATCTGTATTAGTTTGGAAGTTGGATCTTAAATCCTTCAATCAAATAATATAACAAATAAAATTTGTAGTGAAAAAGACTTCAACAGGTATGTCGCCGACACCTATGTAAGTACCCACACAGCATATTCCAATGAAAACAATTAAATAAATATTTAGTTGTAATTTTAAATTAAATATTTGTAACAAAATATTTACCCAATATTTAGTAAACTTTTAAATTAATTATTGAAATTTTAATAATTATTATATATTTATTAAACATTTGATATTAAATGCAATTAAGTCAATAATAATTAAATATTTAAAATGTATTAAAAATTAAATATTCATAGTTAAATATTTATTTCAAGTTTAACAATAACCTTAATTTATATGTTTGTAAGTTTATAATTAAAATATATTTAATAAACTTAAGATAGTACAATTTTAAAAATCAATGATATTAAGATATATAAAAAATATTTGTTTATAAATATTTAATAATTATAGACGTTAGGTGTATTTTATGTATAATTAATAATTATAATTCTATATAAAGTGCTATTTTATAAGCATGCTATCTCTATTTTTATGTTTATATTTAAATTCTGATTTTGGTTTTTTTAAATACAGTTGAAGACAATATTTTGGAATACTTGACATTTTTTGTAACACATTGCAGAAGGATGATCCTGTGACAATCTTCGGTTTATCAAATACGGACCCCACCTTTTATTTTATTTTTTTAATTATTCAGTAGATATTTTTGTTTGATAATTTTGATTCATCTAAAATCGAAATTCGTATACAATTAGTATTTGAGTTCTATATATTATATTACTTTGTATACTAAATAATAGGATACTATTATGTAGTCTATATTATATTATTTCAAGTATTACTATATATCGTAATATTATAATGTAATCATTTTAATAGTTCAGAAACTATACTCATTAGACTTTTGATGCATAACAGTTTTTAAGAAAATCATCCACTAAATAATTTAATGTAAAAAGGGGTTCGCATTTGAAAAATAGAAGTTTGTATTATCACCACAGAACACTTCTTAAGTAGTAAAAAAATATCAGGAATTTGAAAATATGATCTTACCTATGTAAACTTAAAACTGCTATAAGAATTCGAAGAAATGTACCTACTATTAAAGTTAAAATGAGGTTGTGCATCCTTAACAATAATTACCTTGTATATAATATAATATAGGTATATCGTATATATAATGACGTGACGTTTAAAAGTTCGTATTTGCATATTGCGGATGATATAAATTGATAAATGTATAAAGTACAAACTGAGATAGTGAGATTATTATATTATTATTATAATTTAATATGGTTTTACATTTGTGTAACATATTTGTACTTCGTAATAATGTTATATTTTGAATTATGATTTTGAAAAAAAATGGTCTTTGAAACAATTCATAATACATGCAAATATAGGTACAGAACATAATATATTATAGCAGTCGTGGAGCCAATTTTGTTTGGGATTGACCAATTCTACGTAATTTATTTCGATAAAATTGTATTTGTAATAAAATAGTTTCATGTAAAAAGGCGTACACGGTTAGTGTTACACTGTTACGTACTTACGTATATAAGTTAGGTACCTATATTATTATTTACGATAAGTCGATAAACAAATTGCGAATTTAAGAATATTTAGTTTAGTTAGGTAGGTATAATAGTTTAGCTATAATATAATTACTAATAGTAAATATCAAGTAATACCTAATATAATACAAATCTAAACTAACAGACCTGCTTATTTATGCCGTCTCATTTCCATCGTATATTACATTACGATTTATCATTGAATTCTAATATAATACGTCAACGTCATCCACCATGGCATCACAGTAATTTTTACCTACCCTTTTATTAATACTAAAATAAGTTATAACTATAATAACAATAAACGACAAACGTAAATTATACTGTCATACATATTTTTTAATTAATAATTAGTAGGTAGGTATATATAGTATATTAGTATCTACCTAGGTATTACCTATGTGATTACTTATAATACATAGTAATTGCTCATTAGATATTATTTATGAATGTGCCCTATATAGAGTTAGAACAAATTTGTGTCTGAGTATTATATATATATATTATGCTATAAGTTATAACATATTATCATTATAGCATAATAATAGACATCGGTTCTTATTTAATTATTGGCCTTTATAGTAGTGAGATACAAGTCCAGACGCCAGTCATCCACTGTGACGGACAATTTATATTTATAATTATGAAATAAAACAGTAAATATTGAAATTTTTATTTGGTTTATGCTTCGACAGCTGAGGTCGTTAGCTTGGGGTACTGTGGGGGAGGGTACTGTAGGTTTTTAACACGTGTGTGTATGTGTGGCAATGATTTGTCACTAAAAATCAGGGGTGGTCACCCATCCGGGAGCTAGTGACACCGGCCAGTGTGTACACTCAGAACGGGTTTCGTAACTGAATGCACACACCGCGCCACAAGGCACAAATGTTAAAATTATTACATGATTGTGTTAATTTGTGTATCATTATGATAATCGTGGGTCGTTGGAAAACTTGGAACGCACGGCGTACACAGTACACACACACACTACACACACACAATGATACAGATATAACATATATAATTCGACTGCGGGCGACGATCGTTCATAATAATATTCGTATCGGAACAATAATAGATAACGGTCGTCAAAAACCCACAGTTATACAAAAATAAATTCTACATTATCACATCTCCCTGTCCGTAACGCGTATATAGAGGCGTACACCGTAGACCGTAGTTGATAATATTGTCAATTGACAACAATTTTCAATCGTCCACTGTCCAGTTATTCACCCGAGGTACTCCGACTTGTGACACGCCTGCATAATATAACCACAACTCCAAGCGAACTACAGCTCTTGTGACTTGTAGTAACTACTGTCTTACTATAGTCTAGAGACAAGAGACAAGACTGAAGACAATATTATTATTATATTGTTTAAGGTTTCTATAGTGCTTTACCGTTTTGTTTGAAGTGTGAACGCGTAACGAGACAACAATACATAAATCATATATACACACAGGTATGTACTATTTTAAAACTATAATAATATATTATGCTTCGCCACTTGGGTAGATTTTTGTTGTATGTTAAATATAAATAATTTTATTATTCTATTTTATTTGTTTAGAGGTTCCTAGGTAGGTACCTATATAACGTAATATATTTTGTGATAAACATCAAATTTTTCAATATTCACGTCACTGTTTAGTAGTAGGTAATTATAAAATATTCTTACACACATAGGGTACACATTGGTACCTAATAGTTTTAATTCATTCTAAAAATTATTTTATTTAATAATTATGTCATCACATCCTAGTAAGTCTACAAAACGTAGAAGGTTTTTGGAAGACTTAGAGGTCACTAATGTGTATATTGAAAATCCAAATCAGAATTCTGTGCTTTTTGATAATATTTTAGAAACTCAAAATACTACAAGTGAATTAATTGTACCTGACAATAGTGTTATAAATATTATAAGTGATTTAATTGAACCCAGTAGCCCTTTAATTGATAAAAGTAAAAAAGTTACATATGCATCTTGTAATAATTCTAGTACACTTGAAACTGTTGAAGATGATTTCATATTAAATGTAAGTTCAACTGATTCTGATGATGGAGATGAAACTATTTTGTCAGAATATTTTACTGATGATAGAGATCCTATTTTAAAAATGTTATGTCACTGGGCAGTTTCATATAACATAACTAACGTAGCTCTTTCTGATTTATTAAAAACTTTGAAAAAACATAAATGTTTTAATTTTTTTCCCGAGGATGCTAGAACAGTTCTTAAAACCAACAAACATATTGACACTAAGCAAGTCCAAGTCATTACACCAGGTATATATTATCATTTTGGTACAAAAATTGGTTTAAAAAGTTTGGGTGATTGGTCCCAATTTCATGATGAAACGATAAAAATTGTAATTGGTATCGATGGCTTGCCATTAACAAAGAGTTCCCAAAGTAGTTTTTGGCCTATTTTAGGATATGTACGTAATTTTCCTGGAAAACCTAAAATATTTTTAGTTGGTTTATATTGGGGTAAAGAAAAAGCAAAGGATAGTAATTTGTTTTTAAAAGACATGGTCGATGAATTTAAGGATCTATATAAAATTGGTTTTAAAACCCCCCATGGTACTAAAAAAGTAGTGATAGAACTTTTTTGCTGCGATGCCCCAGCAAAAAGCTATATTTTAAAAACTAAAGGGCACAGTGGTTTCTTTTCGTGTACTAGGTGTAATGTTGAAGGAGTCTATTTAGATAATAGGGTGTGTTTTCCAGATAGAGAATTTATTAAAAAAACTCATTTAGATTTCATCAATCGTACACATGAAGAATATCATGTGACCGATAGTGTATCTATTTTGACAGAGCTCCCAGAAGTTGATATGGTTTATAGTTTTAGTTTGGATTATATGCATTTAACTTGTTTAGGGGTTGTTAAGAAATTAATTATGTTGTGGTTAGGAAATATAAAAGGATCACCCATTTCTGTTCGTTTACAAAACCAAAAAGTACAAGAAATATCAGGTAATTTGTTGTTTTTAAAATCTTCTATGACTTCTGATTTTTCTAGATTTCCCAGAGGGTTAAACGAAGTTCCTAGATGGAAAGCCACTGAATTTAGACTATTTCTTCTTTATATTGGTCCTATAGTCTTAAAAGATATTCTTAACAATGAATGCTATTTACATTTCATGTGTTTGCATATTGGCTTTAGGATTCTTCTAGTTAAAAATAGCAGTGATGAACTTGTTGGATTTGTAGAAAAACTATTGTCATATTTCGTTCAAAAATTTGGTATAATTTACGGACAGAAATTTATGTCTCACAACGTACATGGGCTTCTTCATATTGTTGATGACTACAAACAATTTGGTCCTTTAGATGAATCATCTTGTTTTCCTTTTGAAAACTATATGAAGTCCCTAAAAAAAATGGTTCGTAAACATCAAAAACCTTTGGAACAAGTCATTAAGCGATACCAAGAACTTCTTGAGTTTAGTAATAAACCTCCTATATCTAATTTATTACCTCATAATTCTATTGAGTATAAGAAACCTCATAATAATGGGCCGATATTGGGCAATGTTACTTCACAATTCCAAATTGTCATCGTCAATTATGATGTTAAAATTAAAACTAACTCAATTACAGATTGTTTTATTGGCTTTTCAAAAGAAGGGATATTGCATATTTATAAAGTCTTAAATATTTGTTGTAATCATATAACAGGATTAAATTTTTTTGTCGCCAAGGAATTCAATAATATTGAACCGTTTTATGACAAACCGATAAATAGTTTAAAACTGGGAGTAGCATATGTTTCAAATTTATCAGAAAATATTGTACCTATTACTATTAGTCACTCGTTTCAAAAATATATAGTTTTCAATTTTCATAATAATAAGCAAATTGCGTTACCAATCCTACATTCATTAAATAACTAATATATATATAAATGTTTATTTGTGCAGTAAATAATTTAATAAGGCTTTAAAAATATATAATGATACTCATTTGATATTAAATGTAACTTAAAAAGTTTTATTTATGTATTTATTTTAACAACTTCGTTTTGTTACATTATAAATTTAGTTATATTAAAAAAATTTTATTTTATATATTTTAGGACACCTAGTTTGTGTAGTTGTGTGTATGTTTTATTATTTTTAGTATGCCATACTCAATTGTTCATTTTTTTGATGACAACACGGTTGAAACGGTCCCAGGACATTGGGTCAACAAAAAACATGGTACCTGTGCTTGGCCTAAAAAAAATAAAACAGCTTCAAGGCTGATTGAAAAAAAAAGTATGCCTAATGAAATTGAATTTGTTTATTTAAATAGCAGAGAATTATACAAAGGCATTGGTAAATATAATATAATATTCCTATTAATTTTTCATATTAGGTCGATATTAAATAGGTTATAGATATGCTTGTATTAAATTTATTATTTAAAGATAAAACTATTGTTATTGTAGATTCATTAGTTGAAGCCAAAAATAAAGCTATAAAAGCCATGACCAATACTGATTTATCATCTGCAGATGAAACAGTTCGAGTTAGAAGAAAACCCCGAAAAGAAATTATGCATTCTCCTACTTCATCTACGAATTCTTGCCCATTGTTTTCAGGTAAAAAATGCACGATATATTGTGCCTTATTTTCAAATACCAATTGATTTAAATTTATTTTAATCCATGTACCTATCATAAATTAAACAATTATAATGTATAAAATTGAATGATATACCAGTTAATACTTTTAATATGAATATCATTTGATTTTAATTTAGATTCTGATAATGATGATTTGCCATGTAACAAATCTAAGTTAAGTACAACTGCTATGATTAACTCTGAACATTTAAGTGATCGTTCTTCATCGCCAACAGTTTTAAAAGTACCTGTAGCTGTTATTAATGGTAAAGTGGTATTATATTTTACTGTTTTTTTGTCATATTTGAAATATAGCAATTATATTTAAAAATGTATTTGTTATAGACTTATACAGTTATTTTTAACTATTGTATTATAAATAGGTATTGATTCAGAAAAAAAATTGATGTATAATAAGGATCCTAACTGTTCATCGCCTGTAGTCATGAGTCCATCAGATAAAACCATCAAATTGATGAACAATAGAAAAAACCAAAATGGTTGGTCGCCATTAAAGTTGGATAATCTAGCTAGCAGTTATGAAGGTATCTTATTATTTTAATGAATTAGGATTTTAGTGAATGATAAAAATTTAACCCATCTTATAAATAATGGTATTTTTTTTTAGATACTAATAGAGAGCCCCGCTCTATGAAGCAGTGGTCATCCAAACAAAAATCTTCAAACGAAACTTTGAAACCATTTAGTGAAAAACAATTCTTTAACACTGAACCTTTATCCTCAAAAAGAAGCATTGAATGTAATATGCTTTTGTTACTTAATGTATTTTTATTCATAGTATAATATATTTATCAGACGGTTGTAAAATGTTTGATTTAGATAATAGTGAGCCACTATTGAAAAAAAAGCCACCGTCCAAAGATACACCTGCACACATGCGTTCATCTGGTAGTCAACAACAATGTGGTTCATCATTTTCAAAAATAAATGTCAAAAGTAATGCGTTTATATATTTACAGTTTAAATTTAAAACGATTTGAAAACTAAGTACTATTTTTTAGTAAGTTTGAACCATTTTAACTTAAAAAAAAATTTATATATCAAAAATTGGCCAACGGTAGTATACCAAACAACATATCTAGAATATGTATTCAAAGTTACAGACTCCTAACTATAAAACATAAAACAGTGGAAAGGAACTTAAAATGCAAAATTCCCACTTTTAGACACAATTTACTGCTAAAAAAATTTACCAAAATTTTTTTTAATATTTTTTAGTTTCATCTTAAACCTAGTTTTAACTATAGGAATTCTCAATTTAACGACTTAATCAAAAAAAAAAAAAAATTACTGGAAATTCCCCCTTAAATGTTTTTCAGATAACAAACAAGGTGTAGTGCGAAAATTGTTTTACAGCTCAAATAAGCCAGATGAGTTATGTGTCTCACATTCCAATTCTTCCGATAAAGGAAAAAAATATGATGTGGAACACCCTGGTTCAACCCATAGTGTTGTAGCAGAAGATACTTCTCAACACTATTCAAACACTATGAGTAATTACAATATAATAATTTATAAGCTACACATATTTTACCAATACTTGAACAACTATTTCTAAAAATGAAATATACAAAATAGCTATACATACTATTTAATCTTTTAGTTTTTACATTTTAATCTTATTGTGACGACCAAATTAAAAATTAGATTTAATTAAAGTACCTATTAAAATATAAAATTCAAAAATATTATATTACATTTGTTAAATTTTCTCAATACACTGTATACATGTACATCTCGTGTCTTGACATATATATACATCTCATATCTACATAAACATACTTAAATTTATTCTTGTATAAACTGCTACACCTTTTATTTGATTGAAAATTATATTTTAATTATTTTATATTTTTAGATTTTCAAAAGCAGGTATTGCGCATGCTAACATACTTAACAAGTGAAGTAAGATATTTAGAATCTGGACAGGTAGAAATACTAAAAAAAATTGAAAACGCAGCTGACAACAACTACAGTAATTCTGAAACGTTAACCGAAAGTCTGTTCAATGATTTAACAGATTGTCCATTACCTATTGACAACATAACAGATCTCAATACTCTTGAGGATAAGATCTCTGGGGACAAAAATTTTCGTAACAAATTGGTAATTAAATATTTAATGATAAAGTTTAAAATAATTTAATATTTTTTAAATTCTTGATTAGGTAAATGAACTATCTTGTACGGGCGGAAAAAATTTAAGATTAATGGTAAAAAGAATAATGAACAAATTATTTGCTGATGAACTTATGTCTCAATTTTCTTTTACCGGAAAGAAGGGAAAAAACAAATTCAACAATTTGTTTGTATGCGCTGTTATTTTTGGTAAGTTGTGTGTATATTATTGAATGTTAATTATATATGTTGATGAGGAGGATTTGAGAGGAGAATACTAAGGATCGTAGTAAGTGGAAATTGACGACCCCAAATAGTTGGAAGAGAATAAGGCGAAGGAAAAGAAGAAGAATTATGTTGATTATATTCTCCTATAGTACCATAGCTATTTGTTAATTACGAGTATTAACAAACAATATAATATTCAAAAAATTATAACATAGAAACTCATTATTTTTAAAAAGCACCTGTAACATTTTGTCTTAGATTATAGATTAATTATATATAAAATTAGATGAAATGTGCTAAAAGATTTTATGTTGTATACATATATATAATTTATTGTAAATACAAAATATTTTTCAGATTCTATTAAAAAAAGCAACAAATTATGCAAGGCAGCATCAATAGATGAGATTGAAGAAAGAATTAAATATAACTTGGCGCAAGCACCATTCAATAAGAAAAATAAATAATAGTAGGTATATAGGATATATTTTTTACAATTATAAATCTACAATCACTATGGTTATGCCATAATACTAAAATATTTAAAATATACAAATATTATAAATTAATGACCAATAATAACAAATAAAAAACAGAATTTGTTGATCACGTAAGAGCTGTTAACATTTTTTAGTTTTATTGAATTACTTGAAATGATTTTCTGAAAACTTGCTTCATCTATGAAATCTAGTCTTATAATCTATATATCTAATAGTATTTATATCTAGATATAAAAATGTTATAAAATTTTAATTTTAATATTATGATAATTTATTTTCAGATCATCAAACAATAATGTTGGATAACAGATATATTCAAAAACGAAGAGATTTTTTTTATATAATTTGGCTCAGATTAAAACTAATTTGTATTATTTTAATTTTAATTAATGTTTTTTTTTTTTTAATAAAAATATTAACAAAGAGTATGCGTACTACATTCAAAAAAATATATATTCTTCTCACTTATTCCTGCCCATAAATATTTATATGCAGTTTGTATAAGTATTTATAATACTTACTCAATAAAAACAATGTATAATACCTATATGACATGTAAAATGTGTATAAAGTATAAAAAGCGAGCTCTATAAAAGTGTTGATATAATTTTGATGGAATAATTATAAAATTATATGAAATAATAATATTACAGTTTTCTTTTTTTACTGACTGCAACTTTTATGTTTGAATTTTTATCTTCAATTATCAAACTTGTATCCAAATTAAATACATTTCTTTGTTTCCTACTGCATTTTTTTATCATTTTAAAAATTAAAAAACTAGTATTTATAAATTTAAAATAAATATAAAAACAATATTTATTAAATTTTAGTATTCAAATATTTAATAAGTATACAACAAATATTTTGAAATTCTAAAAAAATATTTATTAATTAAAAAGAAAATAATTATTTAGTATTAAGTTACAATATTTATACAATTTTGGTTAATATATATTTAATAAATGTTTAGTTTTTGTTTTTTAGGAAATAAATGTTTCTGGTTCAACAATTATTTATAAGACTCACAAAATATATTTTAATTTATATACCAAATGAAAAACAAATGATTATTAAATATTATCTTTATAAGTGGAATATTTAATAAATATTTTAAATACATTTGTTTGCTGTGTGGGTAAGAACTAACATTTTCCGAATTTTTTTGCATCAACGTTTAGACAGCTATTTAAATATATAGTTGCGCCAATTTGCAACAGAAAAAATAAGCTCCTTCTACCGAATAATCTAAGTAACAGAAATGTCGTTTTAAAACCGTTGTCAACCCGTTGACGCACTATAATGAAAATATTTGAAATTTTTTTTTGCTAAAATTGTTATAAATGACGGTTTAAACTATCTGTATTAGTTTTAAAGTTGGATCATAAATCCTTCAATCAAAAAATATGACAAATTAAATTTGTAGAAAAACGCCTTCAACAGGTATGTTGCCGACACCTATGTAAGTAAAAAGTAACATTTTCCGAATTTTTTTCGCTCAACGTTTAGACGGCTATTTAAATATATAGTTGCGTCAATTTGCAACAGATAAAATAAGCTCCTTCTACCGAATAATCTAATTAACAGAAATGTCGTTTTAAAACCGTTTTCAACCCGTTGACGCACTATAATGAAAATATTTGAAATTTTTTTTTGCTAAAAGTGTTAATTAATGACGGTTTAAACTATCTGTATTAGTTTTAAGTTGGATCATAAATCCATCAATCAAAAAATATAACAAATTAAATTTGTAGTAAAAAAGCCTTCAACAGGTATGTCGCCGACACCTATGTAAGTAAAAAGTAACATTTTCCGAATTTTTTTTTCGCTCAACGTTTAGACGGCTATTTAAATATATAGTTGCGCCAATTTGCAACAGAAAAAATAAGCTCCTTCTACCGAATAATCTAACTAACAGAAATGTCGTTTTAAAACCGTTTTCAACCCGTTGACGAACTATAATGAAAATATTTGAAATTTATTTTTGCCAAAAGTGTTAATCAATGATTGTTTAAACTATCTGTATTAGTTTTGAAGTTTGATCATAAATCCATCAATCAAAAAATATAACAAATTAAATTTGTAGTAAAAAAGCCTTCAACAGGTATGTCGCCGACACCTATGTAAGTAAAAAGTAACATTTTCCGAATTTTTTTTTCGCTCAACGTTTAGACGGCTATTTAAATATATAGTTGCGCCAATTTGCAACAGAAAAAATAAGCTCCTTCACCGAATAATCTAAGTAACAGAAATGTAATTTTAAAACCGTTGTCAATCCGTTGTACCACTATAATTAAAATATTTGAAATTTATTTTTGCCAAAAGTGTTAATCAATCACTGTTTAAACTATCTGTATTAGTTTTGAAGTTTGATCATAAATCCATCAATCAAAAAATATAACAAATTAAATTTGTAGTAAAAAAGCCTTCAACAGGTATGTCGCCGACACCTATGTAAGTAAAAAGTAACATTTTCCGAATTTTTTTTTCGCTCAACGTTTAGACGGCTATTTAAATATATAGTTGCGCCAATTTGCAACAGAAAAAATAAGCTAATTCTACCGAATAATCTAAGTAACAGAAATGTAATTTTAAAACCGTTGTCAATCCGTTGTACCACTATAATTAAAATATTTGAAATTTATTTTTGCCAAAAGTGTTAATCAATCACTGTTTAAACTATCTGTATTAGTTTTGAAGTTGTATCTTAAATCCTTCAATCAAATAATATAACAAATTAAATTTGTAGTAAAAAAGCCTTCAACAGGTATGTCGCCGACACCTATGTAAGTAAAAACTAACATTTTCCGAATTTTTTTTTGCATCAACGTTTAGACAGCTATTTAAATATATAGTTGCGCCAATTTGCAACAGAAAAAATAAGCTCCTTTTACCGAATAATTTAATTAACAGAAATGTCGTTTTAAAACCGTTTTCAACCCGTTGACGCACTATAATGAAAATATTTGAAACTTATTTTTGCCAAAAGTATTAATCAATGACTGTTTAAACTATCTGTATTAGTTTGGAAGTTGGATCTTAAATCCTTCAATCAAATAATATAACAAATTAAATTTGTAGTGAAAAAGACTTCAACAGGTATGTCGCCGACACCTATGTAAGTAAGAACTAACATTTTCCGAATTTTTTTGCATCAACGTTTAGACAGCTATTTAAATATATAGTTGCGCCAATTTGCAACAGAAAAAATAAGCTCCTTCTACCGAATAATCTAAGTAACAGAAATGTCGTTTTAAAACCGTTGTCAACCCGTTGACGCACTATAATGAAAATATTTGAAATTTTTTTTTGCTAAAATTGTTATAAATGACGGTTTAAACTATCTGTATTAGTTTTAAAGTTGGATCATAAATCCTTCAATCAAAAAATATGACAAATTAAATTTGTAGAAAAACGCCTTCAACAGGTATGTTGCCGACACCTATGTAAGTAAAAAGTAACATTTTCCGAATTTTTTTCGCTCAACGTTTAGACGGCTATTTAAATATATAGTTGCGTCAATTTGCAACAGATAAAATAAGCTCCTTCTACCGAATAATCTAATTAACAGAAATGTCGTTTTAAAACCGTTTTCAACCCGTTGACGCACTATAATGAAAATATTTGAAATTTTTTTTTGCTAAAAGTGTTAATTAATGACGGTTTAAACTATCTGTATTAGTTTTAAGTTGGATCATAAATCCATCAATCAAAAAATATAACAAATTAAATTTGTAGTAAAAAAGCCTTCAACAGGTATGTCGCCGACACCTATGTAAGTAAAAAGTAACATTTTCCGAAATTTTTTTTCGCTCAACGTTTAGACGGCTATTTAAATATATAGTTGCGCCAATTTGCAACAGAAAAAATAAGCTCCTTCTACCGAATAATCTAACTAACAGAAATGTCGTTTTAAAACCGTTTTCAACCCGTTGACGAACTATAATGAAAATATTTGAAATTTATTTTTGCCAAAAGTGTTAATCAATGATTGTTTAAACTATCTGTATTAGTTTTGAAGTTTGATCATAAATCCATCAATCAAAAAATATAACAAATTAAATTTGTAGTAAAAAAGCCTTCAACAGGTATGTCGCCGACACCTATGTAAGTAAAAAGTAACATTTTCCGAAATTTTTTTTCGCTCAACGTTTAGACGGCTATTTAAATATATAGTTGCGCCAATTTGCAACAGAAAAAATAAGCTCCTTCACCGAATAATCTAAGTAACCGAAATGTAATTTTAAAACCGTTGTCAATCCGTTGTACCACTATAATTAAAATATTTGAAATTTATTTTTGCCAAAAGTGTTAATCAATCACTGTTTAAACTATCTGTATTAGTTTTGAAGTTTGATCATAAATCCATCAATCAAAAAATATAACAAATTAAATTTGTAGTAAAAAAGCCTTCAACAGGTATGTCGCCGACACCTATGTAAGTAAAAAGTAACATTTTCCGAATTTTTTTTTCGCTCAACGTTTAGACGGCTATTTAAATATATAGTTGCGCCAATTTGCAACAGAAAAAATAAGCTAATTCTACCGAATAATCTAAGTAACAGAAATGTAATTTTAAAACCGTTGTCAATCCGTTGTACCACTATAATTAAAATATTTGAAATTTATTTTTGCCAAAAGTGTTAATCAATCACTGTTTAAACTATCTGTATTAGTTTTGAAGTTGTATCTTAAATCCTTCAATCAAATAATATAACAAATTAAATTTGTAGTAAAAAAGCCTTCAACAGGTATGTCGCCGACACCTATGTAAGTAAAAACTAACATTTTCCGAATTTTTTTTTGCATCAACGTTTAGACAGCTATTTAAATATATAGTTGCGCCAATTTGCAACAGAAAAAATAAGCTCCTTTTACCGAATAATTTAATTAACAGAAATGTCGTTTTAAAACCGTTTTCAACCCGTTGACGCACTATAATGAAAATATTTGAAATTTATTTTTGCCAAAAGTATTAATCAATGACTGTTTAAACTATCTGTATTAGTTTGGAAGTTGGATCTTAAATCCTTCAATCAAATAATATAACAAATTAAATTTGTAGTGAAAAAGACTTCAACAGGTATGTCGCCGACACCTATGTAAGTAAAAACTAACATTTTCCGAATTTTTTTTGCATCAATGTTTAGACAGCTATTTAAATATATAGTTGCGCCAATTTGCAACAGAAAAAATAAGCTCCTTCTACCGAATAATCTAACTAACAGAAATGTCGTTTTAAAACCGTTTTCAACCCGTTGACGAACTATAATGAAAATATTTGAAATTTATTTTTGCCAAAAGTGTTAATCAATGATTGTTTAAACTATCTGTATTAGTTTTGAAGTTTGATCATAAATCCATCAATCAAAAAATATAACAAATTAAATTTGTAGTAAAAAAGCCTTCAACAGGTATGTCGCCGACACCTATGTAAGTAAAAAGTAACATTTTCCGAATTTTTTTTTCGCTCAACGTTTAGACGGCTATTTAAATATATAGTTGCGCCAATTTGCAACAGAAAAAATAAGCTCCTTCTACCGAATAATCTAAGTAACAGAAATGTAATTTTAAAACCGTTGTCAATCCGTTGTACCACTATAATTAAAATATTTGAAATTTATTTTTGCCAAAAGTGTTAATCAATCACTGTTTAAACTATCTGTATTAGTTTTGAAGTTTGATCATAAATCCATCAATCAAAAAATATAACAAATTAAATTTGTAGTAAAAAAGCCTTCAACAGGTATGTCGCCGACACCTATGTAAGTAAAAAGTAACATTTTCCGAATTTTTTTTTCGCTCAACGTTTAGACGGCTATTTAAATATATAGTTGCGCCAATTTGCAACAGAAAAAATAAGCTAATTCTACCGAATAATCTAAGTAACAGAAATGTAATTTTAAAACCGTTGTCAATCCGTTGTACCACTATAATTAAAATATTTGAAATTTATTTTTGCCAAAAGTGTTAATCAATCACTGTTTAAACTATCTGTATTAGTTTTGAAGTTGTATCTTAAATCCTTCAATCAAATAATATAACAAATTAAATTTGTAGTAAAAAAGCCTTCAACAGGTATGTCGCCGACACCTATGTAAGTAAAAACTAACATTTTCCGAATTTTTTTTTGCATCAACGTTTAGACAGCTATTTAAATATATAGTTGCGCCAATTTGCAACGGAAAAAATAAGCTCCTTTTACCGAATAATTTAATTAACAGAAATGTCGTTTTAAAACCGTTTTCAACCCGTTGACGCACTATAATGAAAATATTTGAAATTTATTTTTGCCAAAAGTATTAATCAATGACTGTTTAAACTATCTGTATTAGTTTGGAAGTTGGATCTTAAATCCTTCAATCAAATAATATAACAAATTAAATTTGTAGTGAAAAAGACTTCAACAGGTATGTCGCCGACACCTATGTAAGTAAAAACTAACATTTTCCGAATTTTTTTTGCATCAACGTTTAGACAGCTATTTAAATATATAGTTGCGCCAATTTGCAACAGAAAAAATAAGCTCCTTCTACCGAATAATCTAACTAACAGAAATGTCGTTTTAAAACCGTTTTCAACCCGTTGACGAACTATAATGAAAATATTTGAAATTTATTTTTGCCAAAAGTGTTAATCAATGATTGTTTAAACTATCTGTATTAGTTTTGAAGTTTGATCATAAATCCATCAATCAAAAAATATAACAAATTAAATTTGTAGTAAAAAAGCCTTCAACAGGTATGTCGCCGACACCTATGTAAGTAAAAAGTAACATTTTCCGAATTTTTTTTTCGCTCAACGTTTAGACGGCTATTTAAATATATAGTTGCGCCAATTTGCAACAGAAAAAATAAGCTCCTTCTACCGAATAATCTAAGTAACAGAAATGTCGTTTTAAAACCGTTGTCAACCCGTTGACGCACTATAATGAAAATATTTGAAAATTTTTTTTGCTAAAAGTGTTAATCAATGACTGTTTAAACTATCTGTATTAGTTTTGAAGTTTGATCATAAATCCTTCAATCAAAAAATATGACAAATTAAATTTGTAGAAAAACTCCTTCAACAGGTATGTCGCCGACACCTATGTAAGTAAAAACTAACATTTTCCGAATTTTTTTTGCATCAACGTTTAGACAGCTATTTAAATATATAGTTGCGCCAATTTGCAACAGAAAAAATAAGCTCCTTCTACCGAATAATCTAATTAACAGAAATGTCGTTTTAAAACCGTTTTCAACCCGTTGACGCACTATAATGAAAATATTTGAAATTTTTTTTTGCTAAAAGTGTTAATTAATGACGGTTTAAACTATCTGTATTAGTTTTAAGTTAGATCATAAATCCTTCAATCAAAAAATATGACAAATTAAATTTGTAGAAAAACGCCTTCAACAGGTATGTCGCCGACACCTATGTAAGTAAAAACTAACATTTTCCGAATTTTTTTCGCTCAACGTTTAGACGGCTATTTAAATATATAGTTACGCCAATTTGCAACAGAAAAAATAAGCTCCTTCTACCGAATAATCTAAGTAACAGAAATGTCGTTTTAAAACCGTTGTCAACCCGTTGACGCACTATAATGAAAATATTTGAAAATTTTTTTTGCTAAAAGTGTTAATCAATGACTGTTTAAACTATCTGTATTAGTTTTGAAGTTTGATCATAAATCCTTCAATCAAAAAATATGACAAATTAAATTTGTAGAAAAACTCCTTCAACAGGTATGTCGCCGACACCTATGTAAGTAAAAACTAACATTTTCCGAATTTTTTTTGCATCAACGTTTAGACAGCTATTTAAATATATAGTTGCGCCAATTTGCAACAGAAAAAATAAGCTCCTTCTACCGAATAATCTAATTAACAGAAATGTCGTTTTAAAACCGTTTTCAACCCGTTGACGCACTATAATGAAAATATTTGAAATTTTTTTTTGCTAAAAGTGTTAATTAATGACGGTTTAAACTATCTGTATTAGTTTTAAGTTAGATCATAAATCCTTCAATCAAAAAATATGACAAATTAAATTTGTAGAAAAACGCCTTCAACAGGTATGTCGCCGACACCTATGTAAGTAAAAACTAACATTTTCCGAATTTTTTTCGCTCAACGTTTAGACGGCTATTTAAATATATAGTTACGCCAATTTGCAACAGAAAAAATAAGCTCCTTCTACCGAATAATCTAAGTAACAGAAATGTCGTTTTAAAACCGTTTTCAACCCGTTGACGAACTATAATGAAAATATTTGAAATTTATTTTTGCCAAAAGTGTTAATCAATGATTGTTTAAACTATCTGTATTAGTTTTGAAGTTTGATCATAAATCCATCAATCAAAAAATATAACAAATTAAATTTGTAGTAAAAAAGCCTTCAACAGGTATGTCGCCGACACCTATGTAAGTAAAAAGTAACATTTTCCGAATTTTTTTTTCGCTCAACGTTTAGACGGCTATTTAAATATATAGTTGCGCCAATTTGCAACAGAAAAAATAAGCTCCTTCACCGAATAATCTAAGTAACCGAAATGTAATTTTAAAACCGTTGTCAATCCGTTGTACCACTATAATTAAAATATTTGAAATTTATTTTTGCCAAAAGTGTTAATCAATCACTGTTTAAACTATCTGTATTAGTTTTGAAGTTTGATCATAAATCCATCAATCAAAAAATATAACAAATTAAATTTGTAGTAAAAAAGCCTTCAACAGGTATGTCGCCGACACCTATGTAAGTAAAAAGTAACATTTTCCGAATTTTTTTTTCGCTCAACGTTTAGACGGCTATTTAAATATATAGTTGCGCCAATTTGCAACAGAAAAAATAAGCTAATTCTACCGAATAATCTAAGTAACAGAAATGTAATTTTAAAACCGTTGTCAATCCGTTGTACCACTATAATTAAAATATTTGAAATTTATTTTTGCCAAAAGTGTTAATCAATCACTGTTTAAACTATCTGTATTAGTTTTGAAGTTGTATCTTAAATCCTTCAATCAAATAATATAACAAATTAAATTTGTAGTAAAAAAGCCTTCAACAGGTATGTCGCCGACACCTATGTAAGTAAAAACTAACATTTTCCGAATTTTTTTTTGCATCAACGTTTAGACAGCTATTTAAATATATAGTTGCGCCAATTTGCAACAGAAAAAATAAGCTCCTTTTACCGAATAATTTAATTAACAGAAATGTCGTTTTAAAACCGTTTTCAACCCGTTGACGCACTATAATGAAAATATTTGAAATTTATTTTTGCCAAAAGTATTAATCAATGACTGTTTAAACTATCTGTATTAGTTTGGAAGTTGGATCTTAAATCCTTCAATCAAATAATATAACAAATTAAATTTGTAGTGAAAAAGACTTCAACAGGTATGTCGCCGACACCTATGTAAGTAAAAACTAACATTTTCCGAATTTTTTTTGCATCAATGTTTAGACAGCTATTTAAATATATAGTTGCGCCAATTTGCAACAGAAAAAATAAGCTCCTTCTACCGAATAATCTAACTAACAGAAATGTCGTTTTAAAACCGTTTTCAACCCGTTGACGAACTATAATGAAAATATTTGAAATTTATTTTTGCCAAAAGTGTTAATCAATGATTGTTTAAACTATCTGTATTAGTTTTGAAGTTTGATCATAAATCCATCAATCAAAAAATATAACAAATTAAATTTGTAGTAAAAAAGCCTTCAACAGGTATGTCGCCGACACCTATGTAAGTAAAAAGTAACATTTTCCGAATTTTTTTTTCGCTCAACGTTTAGACGGCTATTTAAATATATAGTTGCGCCAATTTGCAACAGAAAAAATAAGCTCCTTCTACCGAATAATCTAAGTAACAGAAATGTAATTTTAAAACCGTTGTCAATCCGTTGTACCACTATAATTAAAATATTTGAAATTTATTTTTGCCAAAAGTGTTAATCAATCACTGTTTAAACTATCTGTATTAGTTTTGAAGTTTGATCATAAATCCATCAATCAAAAAATATAACAAATTAAATTTGTAGTAAAAAAGCCTTCAACAGGTATGTCGCCGACACCTATGTAAGTAAAAAGTAACATTTTCCGAATTTTTTTTTCGCTCAACGTTTAGACGGCTATTTAAATATATAGTTGCGCCAATTTGCAACAGAAAAAATAAGCTAATTCTACCGAATAATCTAAGTAACAGAAATGTAATTTTAAAACCGTTGTCAATCCGTTGTACCACTATAATTAAAATATTTGAAATTTATTTTTGCCAAAAGTGTTAATCAATCACTGTTTAAACTATCTGTATTAGTTTTGAAGTTGTATCTTAAATCCTTCAATCAAATAATATAACAAATTAAATTTGTAGTAAAAAAGCCTTCAACAGGTATGTCGCCGACACCTATGTAAGTAAAAACTAACATTTTCCGAATTTTTTTTTGCATCAACGTTTAGACAGCTATTTAAATATATAGTTGCGCCAATTTGCAACGGAAAAAATAAGCTCCTTTTACCGAATAATTTAATTAACAGAAATGTCGTTTTAAAACCGTTTTCAACCCGTTGACGCACTATAATGAAAATATTTGAAATTTATTTTTGCCAAAAGTATTAATCAATGACTGTTTAAACTATCTGTATTAGTTTGGAAGTTGGATCTTAAATCCTTCAATCAAATAATATAACAAATTAAATTTGTAGTGAAAAAGACTTCAACAGGTATGTCGCCGACACCTATGTAAGTAAAAACTAACATTTTCCGAATTTTTTTTGCATCAACGTTTAGACAGCTATTTAAATATATAGTTGCGCCAATTTGCAACAGAAAAAATAAGCTCCTTCTACCGAATAATCTAACTAACAGAAATGTCGTTTTAAAACCGTTTTCAACCCGTTGACGAACTATAATGAAAATATTTGAAATTTATTTTTGCCAAAAGTGTTAATCAATGATTGTTTAAACTATCTGTATTAGTTTTGAAGTTTGATCATAAATCCATCAATCAAAAAATATAACAAATTAAATTTGTAGTAAAAAAGCCTTCAACAGGTATGTCGCCGACACCTATGTAAGTAAAAAGTAACATTTTCCGAATTTTTTTTTCGCTCAACGTTTAGACGGCTATTTAAATATATAGTTGCGCCAATTTGCAACAGAAAAAATAAGCTCCTTCTACCGAATAATCTAAGTAACAGAAATGTCGTTTTAAAACCGTTGTCAACCCGTTGACGCACTATAATGAAAATATTTGAAAATTTTTTTTGCTAAAAGTGTTAATCAATGACTGTTTAAACTATCTGTATTAGTTTTGAAGTTTGATCATAAATCCTTCAATCAAAAAATATGACAAATTAAATTTGTAGAAAAACTCCTTCAACAGGTATGTCGCCGACACCTATGTAAGTAAAAACTAACATTTTCCGAATTTTTTTTGCATCAACGTTTAGACAGCTATTTAAATATATAGTTGCGCCAATTTGCAACAGAAAAAATAAGCTCCTTCTACCGAATAATCTAATTAACAGAAATGTCGTTTTAAAACCGTTTTCAACCCGTTGACGCACTATAATGAAAATATTTGAAATTTTTTTTTGCTAAAAGTGTTAATTAATGACGGTTTAAACTATCTGTATTAGTTTTAAGTTAGATCATAAATCCTTCAATCAAAAAATATGACAAATTAAATTTGTAGAAAAACGCCTTCAACAGGTATGTCGCCGACACCTATGTAAGTAAAAACTAACATTTTCCGAATTTTTTTCGCTCAACGTTTAGACGGCTATTTAAATATATAGTTACGCCAATTTGCAACAGAAAAAATAAGCTCCTTCTACCGAATAATCTAAGTAACAGAAATGTCGTTTTAAAACCGTTGTCAACCCGTTGACGCACTATAATGAAAATATTTGAAAATTTTTTTTGCTAAAAGTGTTAATCAATGACTGTTTAAACTATCTGTATTAGTTTTGAAGTTTGATCATAAATCCTTCAATCAAAAAATATGACAAATTAAATTTGTAGAAAAACTCCTTCAACAGGTATGTCGCCGACACCTATGTAAGTAAAAACTAACATTTTCCGAATTTTTTTTGCATCAACGTTTAGACAGCTATTTAAATATATAGTTGCGCCAATTTGCAACAGAAAAAATAAGCTCCTTCTACCGAATAATCTAATTAACAGAAATGTCGTTTTAAAACCGTTTTCAACCCGTTGACGCACTATAATGAAAATATTTGAAATTTTTTTTTGCTAAAAGTGTTAATTAATGACGGTTTAAACTATCTGTATTAGTTTTAAGTTAGATCATAAATCCTTCAATCAAAAAATATGACAAATTAAATTTGTAGAAAAACGCCTTCAACAGGTATGTCGCCGACACCTATGTAAGTAAAAACTAACATTTTCCGAATTTTTTTCGCTCAACGTTTAGACGGCTATTTAAATATATAGTTACGCCAATTTGCAACAGAAAAAATAAGCTCCTTCTACCGAATAATCT
Source organism: Macrosiphum euphorbiae (assembly GCA_949089665.1). NCBI lineage: Eukaryota > Metazoa > Arthropoda > Insecta > Hemiptera > Aphididae > Macrosiphum > Macrosiphum euphorbiae. The sequence continues at coordinate 71,645,124 of CARXXK010000003.1, read as the reverse complement.
AAGTAACAGAAATGTCGTTTTAAAACCGTTGTCAACCCGTTGACGCACTATAATGAAAATATTTGAAAATTTTTTTTGCTAAAAGTGTTAATCAATGACTGTTTAAACTATCTGTATTAGTTTTGAAGTTTGATCATAAATCCTTCAATCAAAAAATATGACAAATTAAATTTGTAGAAAAACTCCTTCAACAGGTATGTCGCCGACACCTATGTAAGTAAAAACTAACATTTTCCGAATTTTTTTGCATCAACGTTTAGACAGCTATTTAAATATATAGTTGCGCCAATTTGCAACAGAAAAAATAAGCTCCTTCTACCGAATAATCTAATTAACAGAAATGTCGTTTTAAAACCGTTTTCAACCCGTTGACGCACTATAATGAAAATATTTGAAAATTTTTTTTGCTAAAAGTGTTAATCAATGACTGTTTAAACTATCTGTATTAGTTTTGAAGTTTGATCATAAATCCTTCAATCAAAAAATATGACAAATTAAATTTGTAGAGAAACTCCTTCAACAGGTATGTCGCCGACACCTATGTAAGTAAAAACTAACATTTTCCGAATTTTTTTTGCATCAACGTTTAGACAGCTATTTAAATATATAGTTGCGCCAATTTGCAACAGAAAAAATAAGCTCCTTTTACCGAATAATTTAATTAACAGAAATGTCGTTTTAAAACCGTTTTCAACCCGTTGACGCAAGTAGTATGATTTAGGGGGTTCTAGTCCACACTAGCCCCTAGCCCCTAGCCCATGCGAGTCAATGCCGTGCGCTGCCATTCCCCCTCCATGCCATGCCATGCCATGCCTTTCTCCATCACGTGACCTGCTTTCGCAAACGTGCCCTACACCCCCCCCCCCCCATTAATGTCTATCCCTAAAAATTAAATAAATTCAAATAATTTAATTTAATATTATACTAGTATTTAAAACAATATATTATTATTCTAACAACCTAGTTAGTTGTTTAATAATACATTAGATGAACACAGTTTGTGATAAGTTAGCGACTTATAATAATAAACATAAAATTATTAATGATTTCCCAATACCATACATCTAAGTGAAAGTGTAAATGTATAGTATACATATCGCTACACGATATGACATTATCAAAACATAGTTCACACATAGTTGTTAACGAGTCGTTATTATATACATATAACATTGTATACTTCACACTTATGGTGAAATATTTTTGTTTTCCTAAAACTTAACGTTTAGAAAGTTAGTATGTACAAAATCTAATTGCTTAGCTATTATTTCAACAATTTAAATGTATCCTAAACTAATTTAAAATATCATCTAGATTAATCGTTTAACATGGTAAATGAGTAAATAATATTTTACCAATCCATGGCTTAAAATGTTACCATTACCTAAATATATTATAAATCGAAAGGTATATAGTCCTACAAATGTTAATAACCAGTCAGTACGTTTCCAATCGTATACTTCAGTATACTTCGTTCTACCTTTAATATTTATAGTGAAATTTATTTTTAAAGTGTTTATTATTTTATTATATCGAGTATAACTTTTATTTCATTTTCATTTCAAACATTATCATTATGTTTAAATGTACACAGTGCTCATCTGAATTTACACGTAAAGACAACTTGGTTGTACACCAAAAGAAACACGATGGTATACGTTTTCCATGTGCTATATGTGATAAGACATTCAATGATAAGTCTCATCGTAATAGACATATCAAAAATGTTCATGGTATGTATATATATATTACTTAATTACTTTTAACATTCGATTTTTTCGCAAATTAATAAGTTATTTTATTTTAAAAGGTGTTGTCGGTATCAAACCCATTCAACGAGGTCGATATATTCAACCAACTCAATCACAAAGTGATGGAATAGCGCATACATCACAAATCATCACTCCAAACACTCCAACGGTTGCATTATCCAACAACCAAGCTGATGAAAATATGGGTTTACCGGTTGAAACATCTAATGATTTATACATTGACGATGATGATCGTCGCATGACAATCATAAATGAACTTAAGGAAACCAACTTGGTTGATACTATACAAGGTTAGTATATAATATTATACACACAACGTATGGTTATGTAGTATTAGTAGTAGTAGATTTATTTATACTCAAAATATTACAATGAAATAGGTTTAATGGTTTTGTTTAAAACATGCAAATCATTAAAAAAGTAATTAAAAGTTATACACTTTCACATTTTGTAATATAATTTAAAGAATTTCGAGTGATGCTTATAATAAAATAATATTATTAATTCTTTCCTAATATTTCAACTGTATGCTTTAAATAGTAGTATATTATAATAAAATAATATTATTTTTCTTTCCTAATATTTCAACTATATGCTTTAAATAGTAGTTTATTATTTGATTTACTTATTCAATTATTCAACATATATATATTTTATTTATTTAAGGTTAGGTAGATGATATATACTACACAATATAGGTTTATTAAAATGTTTAAAAAGATTTGGTGTTAGTATAATATTAATATCATAGATAGCACATAGGCTAATATTAGTTTTTTTTATTTTAATTTAAAGATTCATATACAACTACAACTAATGGCAAACGTATTTCCACCGCTAATACGGTTTCGGCTGCTAAGGCGAAAAAAGCACGCATGAACCTAGTTCAGTCACCAGGCTTCGTAGAAATCTCATCTTCAGCTAATAGAAAAATTGTATGGTACTATAACAAAAATACCGATAATGTTCAAAACTACCATACCTTTCTTCAATCGCTTAAAACCAACCTCGTTCAGTTATTAAAAACTCGTGTTCAAAATGATAATTCAATAAAATTCAATTTAAAACTAGAGTCGACATATAATCGTCCAAACGTTGAAAATTCATCGGAAAATCGAGCATTTAAAACATCAGCCAAAGAAATTTATATGGATACAAAAATCGAAACAATAGTTGAAGAATCTTTTATGAAATTATTAGCTGAGGAAGACGCTTATGTTTCTCGCGGTAGTGGGTTTACATTACAATCCATCGATGGTTTACTACTAGCCGTTTATAAGTATACACCAATGTCTGGTTCGTCATATATTCAATTACCGAAATCTATCATAGATAAAAGAGCTATAATAAATCCTAAAAATACAGATCAACAGTGTTTTAAATGGGCTATATTAGCAAAACACGTTGCAGGAGAAAAAAAATTTCGTGTTAATGAAAACTATACCGAGCATGAGGATAAATACATTTTCAATGGTATTTCATTTCCAGCACCACTATCGGATATCTCTAAATTTGAAAAAAACAATCCAAACGTTTCTGTGAATGTTTACGGACTCGAGAAAAAACTTCAACCACCATTAAAACACCCCGTGCACTGTGTATTTCCTCTGAAAGTTGCTGATGATGAAAAACAAGATCATTTTGATTTACTATTGCTAACAGATGGAGACAACAGTCATTATACATATATCTCAAACTTTTCAAGACTGCTTCGCTCGCAAAAAACTCGTCATAAAAGTCAAGCAATTTTCTGTAAACGATGCTTTACATCATTTGACAGACAGAACTTAAAACATAAACTAAGCGGACAGGCAGCGCTAGATCATCATAGATTAATATGCGGTCCACATAAACCCATACTACCGAAAATGCCTGAAGAGGGAGCAGTTCTTGAATTTAACGCATGGCAAAACGCACAAAGACATCCTATAGTTATATATGCCGATTTCGAGGCTCTACTTGTAAAGACCAATGAGGAAAAGGGTGATAATACAACAATCATGCAAAAACATAATCCTATGAGTTATGGATTTATAGTTAAGGCGGCTGAAAACGTACCATCAGACCTGCTAAAACAATTCAATATACCAACCGAACCTGTAATTTACCGTGGTAGTGAGGATAAGCAAGACGTTGCAAAACATTTCATGGAAAGTATTGTTGATGTGAGTGAAAAAATTGAAAAATTGTTAGCGACGAACGTACCCTTGATTATGACTGATGAAGATACGACTAGACACACATCTTGTTTTAAATGCAATTTATGCAAATGCGATGTTAATAAATACACCCGTATCCGTGATCATGACCATCTGACCGGGAAGTTTAGGCAGACTTTATGCAATAGGTGTAATTTAAGTCTTAAACAACCGAAATACGTACCAGTTTTCCTTCATAATCTTTCTAATTACGATGCACATTTTATAGTAACAGAACTAGGTTACGATTCGCATAGAATAAAAGTAATTCCAAACAGCGAGGAAAAATTCGTTACTTTTTCGAAATACATAAGTAACGATTTCACGATCAGATTCGTGGATACATTTAGATTTATGGCTACAAGCTTATCAACTCTCGCCACCAATCTAATAACACCAAACTTGGAAAAATTCCGCATAACCGCAAAACATTTTTCCATTAATGATCTACCGCTTGTCACCCGTAAGGGTGTATATCCTTATGACTTCACTGATGATTGGGCTAAGCTTGAACAAACAACTTTACCCAAAAAAGATGACTTTTATAGTACCTTAACAGAAGAACACATAAAAGATACTGAATATCGGTTTGCGGAAGACGTATGGAGTCATTTCAATTGTCGAACGTTGGGCGAGTATTCAGATCTATACCTGAAAATTGACGTCTTGCTTCTGGCGGATGTATTCGAAAATTTCAGGGATTTATGTTTGAACACGTACAATTTGGATCCAGCATACTATTTTACAGCACCAGCGTTTTCTTTTGATGCAATGTTGAAATACACCGCAATAAAACTGGAATTACTGTCGGATTATGAAATGCTATTAATGATTGAAAATGGTTAGTATATTGGAAATTATTTTTATTCCAACGATAATACATAATACGATTAAACTTTTATAGGTATTCGAGGAGGACTTACACAGGCCAGCATGCGGTACGCAAAACCTAACAATGAGAGAACACCTGATTATAACCCAGCAGACCCAAAATCCTGGCTTGTTTATCAGGATTGTAAGTTAATCTATACATTATTATTATCATTATAAAGCTAATTTTATACTTTTAAAACCCTAGGTAATAATCTTTACGGCTGGGCAATGTCGCAGTACATGCCCTACGGGGGCTTCAAGTGGGTTAAACCGTCTCTTAACGGATTAGCTGATTTGAACGCAACTTCCCCCATAGGACGGATCTATGAAGTCGACATAACTTATCCAAAAGAACTTCACGATAAACACAACGACTTGCCATTTTTACCACAAAACAGTATACCACCAGGCTCAAAAGTGCGGAAACTCATGGCTACATTTAAACCGAAAAAAAATTATATTGTTCACTATCGCAACCTCCAGCAAGCCTTGAACAATGGTCTCATAGTTGAAAAGGTGAATATTATATTAAATGTTGTTTTTTTACCATAGAATTATTAACATTTATGTTATAGGTGCATAGAGTTGTTCAATTTAAACAATCACCATGGCTCGCACCGTACATTGCTTTGAATACCGAGATGCGAAAAAAGGCAAAGAATGAATTTGAGAAGGATTTCTTTAAATTATTAAACAACGCTGTATTCGGTATGTTATTGTAGAAAAAAAAATAATAATTATAATTCTTTTAATTATTGTCTTTATCATATGATTTTCATGTAGGAAAAACCATGGAAAATGTTCGTCAACGTATGGAAATGAAACTTGTATCGTGTGACAGACGTTTACAGAAATTAATAAACAAATCGACATTTAAACACTGCACTACGTATTCTGAAAACCTAAATGCCGTAACATTGGAAAATAAGATCATCAATTTTTGCAAACCTATTTATATTGGTAATTTTCCTATTAATAATATATATACATATATGAAGGTATTATTGAGATTTTTAATGTGCATAGGTCTCGCGGTTCTCGATATAAGCAAAAGTTTAATGTATGATTATCATTATAATGTGATGCAAAAACACTATGGGGATAAAATCGAGCTCATGTATACAGATACAGGTATTATTTTTATTTATTATTTATTATTAGTTCGATAAATACATAATAATAATTTTCATAATTTATAGATTCATTGGTATATTATATCCAAACCGATGATTTCTACGAAGACCTAAAGAATAATAACAACTTATTCAACCGAATGGATACTTCCAACCTACCGAAAGACCATCCATGTTTTATTTCGGAGAGAAAAAAAATACCGGGTCTGTTTTCCGATGAAACGGATGGGCTCGTAATGACAGAGTTTTGCGCGCTGCGAGCAAAGTCATATGCTTACATTTTGGATGGTAGGGAAAAGATCAGGGCCAAGGGAATTAGAAGGCATGTTGTAAAGAATCATATGACGTTTAACGATCATAAAAAGTGTTTGTTTGGTGAAGAGGAGATGGATGTTAAGAGAGAAAATGTATCCATCCGCTCTTTCAAACATCAACTGATGACAATAAAATCAAACAAATTAACGTTTAATAACTTTGATGATAAAAGAGTTATCCTAGAAGATAAAATCCATACCTTGGCTCACGGACATTACTTAACAAAGTAAATGATATATAATATACATTATTGTATTTCACTTATAATATTTATGAATTTTTATAGGGAAATCGATACATTGGATGAAGTGGTGCTAACAGACTGATTTCGCTCCATCTGATTTGCTGTTTTGGGGTGGTGGGGTTTCTATACACGAATATAAAATTGTAAAGTCTCTGTAAATATGTATATATATTTTTTTTCAATTATACTTTATAGATGATAACCATTTAACAAATGTAAATGAATATGTATTAATGTAAATGAATATGTATTAATGTAAATAGACAAAAAAAAAATATTATTCTAATATAAGAACATCATGTTTATTAAATATAATATATATACATTGTATGCAGTAGTAGTAATGATAGTAGTAAAATTTTAATATTAATATTATAATAATAAAATATATATATATAGTATACAACAAAGAAGTGTTTGAATTATTTATACAATACATCGGCTGAGGGTGTATATACCAAGCCGAACCGTGCTAAGCCGTTCCGTACAGTTCCGTGAGTAGCCGTGCCGTTCCGTGAGTGGATGTACAATGGTTTGCATTAGGGATTTTAGGAATTATTTATAAACCATTTGCGTATGGCGAAAACTTTGTAAAATGTACATTGTTTTGGATTAAACTCCATGTGATAAATACAGCAGGGTAGAGTCATATCACCACCACCACATATTTGATCCAATCGAGGACAACCCATATCTTCGATGTTGACGAGTGCAACGTGTGGAATATGTTCCATGAGAAGTTGTTTTTTCTGCTCACCCTTCACGTAAATACAGTCGAACTTCAGTGAATTCAATACCCGACCGAGCTCCTCGTACTCGACATCACCATATTCCAGAGATAGTTGATGATAATTACGTTCAAGCCATTTGTTCGTTTTCCGACTCTTATTGTCCTGTTTAGAGTTGGAATTCTTGAAAATCCAGTGTTGACACGCCCATGTTTCCGTGTCCATCACAGACATTTCTTTTATCATATATTTATTGTCAGCCCCGAGAACGCACTGAATGTCTACGATAGCCGACATTATTTTCGATATTTTATTCTAAAATATTATATCTATTCTCGATAGTCTTCAAACGTTTTTCCAGGACTGAAATAAACGACGCTAGATCTGATAAAGGTTTTCTGATACGAGTTTCAGACTCTAATAGAGATTTTGTACCTCGCCGAATATCGTCTTCCAACGATTTTATCTTCACTTGTAGATCTGTGATATCACCTTTCAGAGTACTTATCTCCGACTGCAGTAGCTTTGTATCGTATAGAATCGTTTTGTTACTCGATTGAATGTATGAAATAGTATTTTTTCTACGTCCGTCCAGTGAATTATTGAAAATATCCATAATCAATATACATGTTGTCCATACGAATCGTATTATACTACTGAAATGAGTTTTCAAATACCTAGTGCATTAAACTCAACTATTATGTGTGTATGCAGGTACATCTATCGAGGTCATAGAGTATACTAAAAGTTAATTCTTCCTAACATAATTGTCTTCGATATTTTTCACACGTGTAAGTAAGTCTGAAATATACGATCCGTGATTGGGCAGGGAATTTTCATAAAATTCTCCAGTTATATCGCTTAATATATTATTTAAACGAGCGATTTCTTCTCGAGTTAAACTAATTACTGTACTACTTTCGACATAGTTATTAAATAGTTCTGAAACACGGTTATCAGAATTTAATAAAGACCTATTGTTGCGTTGTATATCACCCTCCATCGATTTTAATTTCTCTTCGAGATTTGTGATATAACTTTTCATACCATCTATTTGCCCCTTCAATAATTTTACATCGTACAGAATTGTTTTATTACTCGAATGAATGTGTGAAATAGTATTCTTTCTACGTCCATCGATAGAGTTATTGAAAATATCCATTATCGATACGTGTTATTCAGCTGAATATGAATATACTACTGAATTGGACGGTCACAATTTAAGCTCGCTAGCTTTTAACCAACTATTATGCGTCGCATCAAATCCCAACCACTTGACAAACACTTGATTACCTTTTTTACGTATAATTTTCTCGATTAAATACTCATTTCGGTGATTAGTCTTGTGTATTTCCTCGGAATAAAAACATCCAGCAATCGGTTTTCCAGTATAGTCTTGCAACTGATATGTAACGGGTAATGTTTTATTTATTTTGATAATTTCAAATATTTCCGTAGACCAGTTTGGTAAATAACCTTTTGTAAACACCCCTTTTTGAGTACTAACACGCACGTTATCACCTACTTTGAATTTAATTTTTACATTATTGATTTCACGTTGCTTTATTTCCACCGTAAGAGGGTCTGCATCCGCCTGTACCGGTGTCATTCCAATAGTTCTGTGTTTCGAATTATTATATTCCCTAAGCAACCCAGGTAGAATAGAAATCCATTCGTGAGAGCCTTGGGCAGTAAACTCTCTAAACATTTTCTCTTTTAGCGTACGATTGAAGCGCTCAACAATACATGCTTTCATGATACTGTATGTAGAATATTTGTGTATACCATATTTATCCATCAACCCATCGAACATTTTGTTATAAAACTCCTTCCCATTGTCCAATTGTAGAAGTTTTGGCGAGCGATCGTGTAATATTTTAGACATAACACTAGTAACTTCTTTACCGGACTTTGTCCTCAAAGGTAGAGCCCATGCAAATTTAGTAAAACAATCAATTACACATAAAATATACTTGTAGCCTTTGTTTTCCCCCGAATATGGTATCATTTCAACCAAGTCAGCTTGCCACAAATCATTTTTTCCATATATGTTAACTCTACGCCTCGTGAAATTTTTCCTCGATGGTTTGTGGAGTTCAATAGCAATTTCACGTTTAGACATTTGGAATTCGTTTGATTAACCCAGCCTCACGTAATTCCTCAAAAATAGATATTATCTCATTCGATACACCTGTATTACCAGCTGATTTCGACGCTAAAAGTAATCGAAGTCTATCGACCAACTCGTTTGGGTTATCCCAATACACTAAGTTATTTCTCTGTACTTTCATAGATAGTTCACCGCCACCGGTGGGGAATAATTTACTTATAATATTTTTATATTTTTTACATTTGGTATTTCTTATTTTTGAGCCTGATGCGGTTAAATGTGCTGATGTTTGAATTAATATCGATTTGTATACCTTTAAATCGTTATCCGTATAAATAGTGGGGTTTTTCAAAAACAATAGTTGAATAATACCTGAGGTTGTTGGATAACTACTCTCATCGATAATTATTATTCGTTGAGTGAATTTTACTTCTTTATCACCTAAGGTAATATCACCGTTTGCGAGTTTTTTCGGACCAAATGTTCTATCTATATCCGGTGACTGAAACCAATTTTCAATTCCTCGCTGATAATTTTCCTCATTGATATTAATAATTTCAGAATCCAACCCAACAGGTCTATCTTCTTTCTCAGTCTGATTAGTGTATAAATCACGTGTATTCGATATTTTAGTTAAAGGTTCTATAATAGGTTTGAATGTCTGCGCCATTAACTGTTGAACATTAGCTTCACCAGTTTTTAACGTAGAATATTTACGTTTTATACTTTCCTTGGCCTTGACCAACTCCTCTAATATATTACTACCATCCTTCATGACTGCGTTTTAAATGATACTTTTTACTATAAACACTAACTTATATAACCACATAGGTGTCGAACCCAAATCGATAACGCCCGTTATCACGTTCACTATCTTTACAAATAACTATAAATGCAAACCTATCGCGATTCCAGCACACAGTGCAAAATTGTTTGAATTGAATATATGACATATCACCGGAACAGTGTTCATTATATACATGTTTTAAATTAGTTTCATCTTGTTTGAACAATACTATTAAATTAGCATTATCGCGTATCAGTTGTTTAGGTACTTTCGAATAACTCTGAGCTAGATAGAATATATCTACTTTATTATGCCTCCCTCTGGAAAAATATTCCCTTATAACACCTTGCTGTTCCCCGATAACATCATCCATGATAAATATAGAGTTTGGTAATACTTTTTCAGGTGTGATGACCTTATCGTTCTCAAAAAATGTAAACAGTTTGACTCCATCAATACCATCGATAATACGTTTCAGTAATTTATACTTCGGTTGCTCCAGGGTTTTAGAGTATATGTAAACGTTTTCAAATCGAAGCCCGTTTTCATCAACGAGTAGAAAGTATATCAAATTCGTCTTGCCACATCCCGAACTCCCTAAGATCAACGATCGTATCGTATTTGGGAATAGGTCACCATGTCTATGCTGTATTGTATCGGGGGTATCAATGTTATATATTTGAAGTTTTTTCTCTTGCTCTATAAAACGCATTTTCCCTGGTAGATGTTTCACTATAAATACAAATGTACTGTCTGTGAAGGCGTCACACGATGTCTCACGTTCGTAAACGGAACAACAATAAGGGTTCGGGTCTCATTAACTCGGTTATAAACCATTTACCAGTAGAATTACATCTACCCGGTTATCGGTGAGTCGTCAGTACATCACATTATTCGATTATATCTAAACATTGTGTTTCATTACAGTTTTGCTGGTCCTGGTACTAAACTAAAAGAAAGGCTGGCACGAGGTGATCGAGGTGTAAACAGTCTAGATGAGTTGGCTAGAGCTCATGACATCGCGTATGATAGAAGTAATTCACTAGCGGATAGACACAGGGCTGATGAAATATTAGAAAATCAAGCTTGGGAGGTGTTTAAATCTAAAAACACTGGTATTAAGGAAAAAGCTGCATCTTGGTTGGTTACTACAGCCATGAAAGTCAAACGTAAGATGGGGGCCGGTTGTGGATTTAAACAAATGGTTGCGGCTGCTAAAAAGTCAATCAAAAATAAGCTGAAAGAAAAGAATATAACTAAACTGATAAGAACTTGTCTGACAGCGGCTAAAAAATCGAAAACCAAGAAAACTAAAACTCCTAGAATTATTCCAATTCCTAAAAAGGGAGGTGTTTTACCTTTAATACCTATTTTTGCCGGTTTATCTGCATTAGGTGCGCTTACTGGTGGTATCGGTAATATAGTAAAAGTCGTGAATGATTTAAAATCTAATAAAAACACCCCTATTCACTTAGGTAAGGGTTTATATCTCACGCCATATAAGGGGAGTTCTTATAAAATCGTTAAAGGTAAAGGTTTATTCCTAGCACCGTATAAAGGTGGGTCAGTGGTAAATAAATCTAGAAAACCGACAAAAAACTAATTGACACGCTACCCGATAGAGCATTGTATGATTACGAGATTATAAAATACATTGACTTGTTGAAAATACCTCATTTCATTGGAGTATTTTCCCGAGACCGGTTGCCTTTACATTATAAACATTGTGAGTCGGCTATAGTTAATTTGGATGTCGAAAAGGGTGAAGGAACTCATTGGGTAGCGTATAGAAAAATCGGTAAACAAGTTAAATATTACGATAGTTTTGGAAATTTACCCCCACCACTAGAATTACAGAAATATTTCAACGATTGTAATATTGAATATAATTACGATAGACATCAGAAATACAATACAACAAACTGCGGTCATTTGTGTCTAAGATTTTTATCATGTACACTATAACGTTAAACGGTAACTCCAGTGAATTATCTTGTGACTTTTTCCCACCGATAGAAGTCAGTAAAAATGCTAAGATCTGTCTATTAGGTTTTCAGACAAACAATTCTATTCCTAATATAAACAGCAAGTGTAATCAAATAGGATTTATTAATAAGAATGATATGGGAGTTACAACGCCTCGCATCTACTCATTACCTACAGGCTCTTATGAGTTGAGTGAAATTGAAGCGGTAATAAAGCATATACTAACTGATTCAAAGATATCGTTCGAGTTGAAGGGGAATAATAATACGTTAAAATGTGAAATGCTGTGTAGTGAATCTATAGATTTGTCTATGCCTAATAATATCGGTGAGTTGTTAGGTTTTGAAAAACGTACATATGATGCTAATGTTAAACATCAATCGGATAAGTTGGTGAATATTACAAAAACAAACTGTATATATATCGAATCAAACTTAGTCATGGGCTCATTCAATAACGGAAAGCAGTGCCATACAATACACGAGTTTTATCCGAATGTTCCTCCAGGTTATAAAGTGATAGAAATTCCAACACATTTGGTTTTTTATTCCATAAACTGTTCATCAATTGCACATGCAGAGATAATATTAAAAAATCAGGATAACGAGTTAATCGATTTGCGTGGAGAGCCTGTATCAATACGATTGTTAATCAAAGACTTATGATACAATGGGTTTACAGTTTTATAATATAAATAGTCGGGTATACGAAAAACCCCGTAGTCGTGTCAGTGACATTATCAAGTCAACAACTCCGAGGAAAAAATATTTGAAATACTATAAAGTGGGAGGCGGCCTAACAGCCGAAAATTTAACTTTTCTCCGCTCATTAAACGCTATTTAACATGGATGATATGTATTTAGATGTATCGGGTGGATATGTCGATGATTGTAGGATAACTCAAATTGATTATCATTCTTTTCTCCCTTATTCAACATCTGCTCTCTCTAATAACGATGAAGTGCGTATTGCTTTACATAACACAGAGTCGTATACTTTACCATGTGAAAGTTACATATATATCGAGGGTACAATAACCAAGCCTGCTGATATGACAGATGACGTTCGATTTATAAACAATGGACTAGCATTTCTTTTCTCTGAAATGAAATACGAGTTGAATGGGATTCAAATTCAGAAACTCACCAACCCTGGTATAACTTCAACATTGAAAGGATATTGTTCGTATAATAAATCAGACATTGTTTCACACTACAACGCTGCTTGGGATGATGATATTAAAAATGTTAATAAAGATTTTATCGAGAGTGGTGTGTTTAACGGATGTATTAACCTCAAAGATTTGTTTGGGTTTTGTGAAGATTATAAACGTATTTTAATAAACTGTAATCAACAACTGGTATTAAATAGAGCGTCGTTAGATATAAATGCGATTAAGCAGTATAAAAACAATGAAATTGTTATAGACGCTTCTAAGTTAAAAGATGTTAAAATAAATATCTCGAAAATATTGTGGAGAATGCCTATAGTCAAGGTTAGTGATAAAGAAAAAATACAGCTGTTGAAAGTGGTAAACCATCAGAAACCTCTGAAATGTGCATTCAGGTCGTGGGAATTGTGTGAATATCCATTTATACCTCAAAACACTTCGCATTCGTGGAAAGTAAAAACATCTAACAAATTAGAAAAACCACGGTATGCTATAATCGGATTTCAGACTGATAGGAAAAACAGTATGAGTAAAGCAATGTCATGTTTTGATCACTGTAAAATCAAAAATTTAAAGGTTTATTTAAATTCAGAAGTATTTCCCTACGAAGATTTTCAAAGTGACTTTACTAAGAACAAAATGGCTACATTATACCGCGCTTATACCGAGTTCCAGAAATCCTACTATGGTCGTGACAATGTTACACCTCTATTGACTCGATCGGATTTCAAGAAAGTATCACCGATTATAGTCGTTGATATGAGCAGACAGAATGATAATGTGAAAACTTCAACTGTCGACCTTAGAATTGAGATTGAGACCGAAGAAGCGTTTCCAGCATCTACTTCAGCATATTGTTTAATCTTACACGATCAAATTATAACCTATAATCCATTTAATGGTGAAGTAAGAACATTGTAAATATTGATTGTGAAACTTAATATTATTTGAATAAATTAAAACATATATAATATATCATGTCTTTTTATTTCACATAAATTTTTTAAAACATTACAACTATTTAAAAGAGTTTGCTCTTTTTTATTCTGTGTAATGGTTTTGGGAACGTAGCATACGTTGATTGATGTTGGAGAGGTGTGGGTTGTGTGTTGAAAAAATCAGGACCATCGTTTACATCAAATGACTCTAGTAGTCTACCAATTGTATCATATGACTGAAAAAAGTATATAATATATATATAACAATTTTATATTTATTATTATTATTTTATAAATTACCTTAACTTCGAAAACATCCTCCTCCTCATTTTGTGTAACAGATGTACTGTCTATCTTGATGTTTGGTGGTGAGGTTGGTGAAATCATTGTTACATTTCCATCAAATAACTAAAATAATTGATACATTAATTATTTTTTCATAAGTGGTATAAATATATTTTTTAGCTTACCTCTGGTGACATATTTTCCTTATTCCACCGTTGTATTGAATGTTCTGCTAATTGTGTAAATGCTAGCATTTTGAGTTGACTGATGAAATTAATATCATGTTTGGGGCTGCTTGTAATAATATGATCATCACGTATATTTTTAATAAATATAATCATTTCTTCAACCGTTTTTGGTGTCGAATCCATTTTGCTAAGTTCTCTATCGAGATATTCGGTAAATATTTCAAATTGATTTAAGATGATTGGTTGCATGATAGTTGATTTTCGTGTAATTGTTTCAAAAATACACCATTCGAGATATTGAAGTTGTATAAGTTCCACACGATTTAAAAGAATTCGGCATCCATCTTGTATCTTTGACTCTACTACTAAGGTGTTTTCACCACTATACATCATGCTAGACAACTTGAAATTCTCCGTCTCAAGAAATATAGTTCTTTTATATTTTCCTGGTTGCTCCAAAATAAATGATAGGATATTACCCATCAGTGAAAATATCCGTTGTAGAAAGTCGGTTGAAATATTAATATAACGTGATGGTGTTATTATATGTACTACTACTCTGAACATATCACTCGGATCGACTCCAATATGTATAAACTTACGTTTAACGAAGTTTAACGTATAGTTAGTAGAATCGATGAGCTCTATTGGTGGTGATGATGATATATATGTTAAGGTTTTCTTGTATATAGCTGCATTATCCATGATAGAACCGGCCATGTTTTAGAAACACTTATTAATTTAATTTATTTGAATAGTGTAAAAATTAATTTAAACGGATAATAAAACGACTTGAGGGTTAAGTGTTTGTATCACAACTGACGAAATTGTAGACACTACTCTACTCTATTTATACTCAAAATATTATGATGAAATAAGCTTAATTACTTTGTTTACTATATTCAGATCATTAAAAAGTAATTAAAAGTTGTGTACTTTCACATTTCGTAATACGATTTTAGAAATTCCGAGTGATGGTTATATAATATAGTAAAGTATAATATAATAAAGTGTTTGTATGAATATGATATATATAGTAATTATTTCCTAATATTTCAATTGTATTGTATTTAAATAGCAGTATATTATTTTATTTACTTATTCAGATATTCAACATGTATATTTTATATTTTTATATATTTTATTTTTAATTTGTGGGGGGGGGGGGGCAAAAGCAGGGCACGTTTGCGAAAGCAGGTCACGTGATGGAGAAAGGCATGGCATGGCATGGCATGGAGGGGGAATGGCAGCGCACGGCATTGACTCGCATGGGCTAGGGGCTAGGGGCTAGTGTGGACTAGAACCCCCTAAATCATACTACTGACGCACTATAATGAAAATATTTGAAATTTATTTTTGCCAAAAGTATTCATCAATGACTGTTTAAACTATCTGTATTAGTTTGGAAGTTGGATCTTAAATCCTTCAATCAAATAATATAACAAATTAAATTTGTAGTGAAAAAGACTTCAACAGGTATGTCGCCGACACCTATGTAAGTAAGTACTAACATTTTCCGAATTTTTTTTGCATCAACGTTTAGACAGCTATTTAAATATATAGTTGCGCCAATTTGCAACAGAAAAAATAAGCTCCTTCTACCGAATAATCTAATTAACAGAAATGTCGTTTTAAAACCGTTGTCAACCCGTTGACGCACTATAATGAAAATATTTGAAATTTTTTTTTGCTAAAATTGTTATAAATGACGGTTTAAACTATCTGTATTAGTTTTAAAGTTGGATCATAAATCCTTCAATCAAAAAATATGACAAATTAAATTTGTAGAAAAACGCCTTCAACAGGTATGTTGCCGACACCTATGTAAGTAAAAAGTAACATTTTCCGAATTTTTTTCGCTCAACGTTTAGACGGCTATTTAAATATATAGTTGCGTCAATTTGCAACAGATAAAATAAGCTCCTTCTACCGAATAATCTAATTAACAGAAATGTCGTTTTAAAACCGTTTTCAACCCGTTGACGCACTATAATGAAAATATTTGAAATTTTTTTGCTAAAAGTGTTAATTAATGACGGTTTAAACTATCTGTATTAGTTTTAAGTTGGATCATAAATCCTTCAATCAAAAAATATGACAAATTAAATTTGTAGAAAACGCCTTCAACAGGTATGTCGCCGACACCTATGTAAGTAAAAACTAACATTTTCCGAATTTTTTTTGCATCAACGTTTAGACAGCTATTTAAATATATAGTTGCGCCAATTTGCAACAGAAAAAATAAGCTCCTTCTACCGAATAATCTAACTAACAGAAATGTCGTTTTAAAACCGTTTTCAACCCGTTGACGAACTATAATGAAAATATTTGAAATTTATTTTTGCTAAAAGTGTTAATTAATGACGGTTTAAACTATCTGAATTAGTTTTAAGTTGGATCATAAATCCTTCAATCAAAAAATATGACAAATTAAATTTGTAGAAAAACGCCTTCAACAGGTATGTCGCCGACACCTATGTAAGTAAAAACTAACATTTTCCGAATTTTTTTTGCATCAACGTTTAGACAGCTATTTAAATATATAGTTGCGCCAATTTGCAACAGAAAAAATAAGCTCCTTCTACCGAATAATCTAATTAACAGAAATGTAATTTTAAAACCGTTGTCAATCCGTTGTTCCACTATAATTAAAATATTTGAAATTTTTTTTTGCCAAAAGTGTTAATCAATGACGGTTTAAACTATCTGTATTAGTTTTGAAGTTGGATCTTAAATCCTTCAATCAAAATATATAACAAATTAAATTTGTAGTAAAAAAGCCTTCAACAGGTATGTCGCCCACACCTATGTAAGTAAAAAGTAACATTTTCCGAATTTTTTTTCCCTCAACGTTTAGACAGCTATTTAAATATATAGTTGCGCCAATTTGCAACAGAAAAAATAAGCTCCTTCTACCGAATAATCTAACTAACAGAAATGTCGTTTTAAAACCGTTTTCAACCCGTTGACGAACTATAATGAAAATATTTGAAATTTATTTTTGCCAAAAGTGTTAATCAATGACTGTTTAAACTATCTGTATTAGTTTTGAAGTTTGATCATAAATCCATCAATCAAAAAATATAACAAATTAAATTTGTAGTAAAAAAGCCTTCAACAGGTATGTCGCCGACACCTATGTAAGTAAAAAGTAACATTTTCCGAATTTTTTTTTCGCTCAACGTTTAGACGACTATTTAAATATATAGTTGCGCCAATTTGCAACAGAAAAAATAAGCTCCTTCTACCGAATAATCTAAGTAACAGAAATGTCGTTTTCAAACCGTTGTCAACCCGTTGACGCACTATAATGAAAATATTTGAAAATTTTTTTTGCTAAAAGTGTTAATCAATGACTGTTTAAACTATCTGTATTAGTTTTGAAGTTTGATCATAAATCCTTCAATCAAAAAATATGACAAATTAAATTTGTAGAAAAACTCCTTCAACAGGTATGTCGCCGACACCTATGTAAGTAAAAACTAACATTTTCCGAATTTTTTTTGCATCAACGTTTAGACAGCTATTTAAATATATAGTTGCGCCAATTTGCAACAGAAAAAATAAGCTCCTTCTACCGAATAATCTAATTAACAGAAATGTAATTTTAAAACCGTTGTCAATCCGTTGTTCCACTATAATTAAAATATTTGAAATTTTTTTTGCCAAAAGTGTTAATCAATGACGGTTTAAACTATCTGTATTAGTTTTGAAGTTGGATCTTAAATCCTTCAATCAAAATATATAACAAATTAAATTTGTAGTAAAAAAGCCTTCAACAGGTATGTCGCCGACACCTATGTAAGTAAAAAGTAACATTTTCCGAATTTTTTTTTCGCTCAACGTTTAGACGGCTATTTAAATATATAGTTGCGCCAATTTGCAACAGAAAAAATAAGCTCCTTCTACCGAATAATCTAAGTAACAGAAATGTAATTTTAAAACCGTTGTCAATCTGTTGTACCACTATAATTAAAATATTTGAAATTTATTTTTGCCAAAAGTGTTAATCAATCACTGTTTAAACTATCTGTATTAGTTTTGAAGTTGTATCTTAAATCCTTCAATTAAATAATATAACAAATTAAATTTGTAGTAAAAAAGCCTTCAACAGGTATGTCGCCGACACCTATGTAAGTAAAAACTAACATTTTCCGAATTTTTTTTGCATCAACGTTTAGACAGCTATTTAAATATATAGTTGCGCCAATTTGCAACAGAAAAAATAAGCTCCTTCTACCGAATAATCTAATTAACAGAAATGTAATTTTAAAACCGTTTTCAACCCGTTGACGCACTATAATGAAAATATTTGAAATTTATTTTTGCCAAAAGTATTAATCAATGACTGTTTAAACTATCTGTATTAGTTTTGAAGTTGGATCTTAAATCCTTCAATCAAAAAATATAACAAATTAAATTTGTAGTAAAAAAGCCTTCAACAGGTATGTCGCCCACACGTATGTAAGTAAAAAGTAACATTTTCCGAATTTTTTTTTGCATCAACGTTTAGATGGCTATTTAAATATATAGTTGCGCCAATTTGCATGCCGTCTCTTGGAGGGGTCTGTCAGAAGTGCATGCCGTCTCTTGGAGGGGTCTGTCCGAATTGCATGCCGTCTCTTGAAGGGGTCTGTCAAATTGCATGCCATCTCTTAGATTGGTAAATGTTAATTTTTTTTTGTATACGTATAACTATATTTTTTTTTAAATACTTTTCGTACCTACTTATTATCTTTTTTCAAATAATTAGTCTAGAAATAAATTTATTTCTGAACAAGTTTCAATAACTTGGAAACACGCTATTGTTACACCTATCCCAAAACCCGAAAAGGAAAAATTAATCTCAGATGGCCAGTACCTTTCTTTACTAAATACAATGTTCAAAATTCTCGAAAAAAGCATTGATACCCGGTTGAGATAGTTTCTCGATATTGATAAAATAATTTATTTTTCTCCCTAACTGACTGTCGCAAGAATTGAAGCACATTCAACAATCTACACGTTATTCAAAAGAAAATTTTAAAAACAAACCAGTTCTAGGGAAATTTCCCTTGATATACCAAAAGTATTTAACCATATTATGACACAACCTGGGACCCTCGAATAATACTATGGATATCGTTTCTCTGCACCAAAATATTACAAATTGAAACTTCAGTATCATTAGAGTCCAGTTTGAAAATGCAGAAAATGTTGGTAAAGCACTGAGTCCAGATCCAGCGACGACACCAATATTTTTTCAAATATTTAAAATAAACTAAATTGTACAGGCCAGTATCTTTAAACTAAACACAATGTTCAAAATTCTCGAAAAAAGCATTGATACAATGATACTCGGTTGAGATAGTTTCTCATCATCGAAGCACAAACAAGCATACAAAAATCTACACGTCATTCAAAACGAAAATTTTAAATACCTCAGAAACCAAACCAGTTCTAGGGCTAGTTTCCCTCGATATATCAAAAGCCCCTCCAAAAGCATTTAAGCATATCATTATGACACTACCTGGCGCCTTCTGATACTACTTGATACCGTTTCTCTGCACCAAAATATCACAAATTTAAACTTCAGTAGTATTAGAGCCCAACTTGAAATTGCAAAAAATCTTAATGAAGCACTAGCTGAGTGTCTGAGACCAGATCCAGACAACACCAACATTTTTTTTAAAGTAACTAAATTGTACAGGCCAGTATCTTTACGAAAATACAATGTTCAAAATTCTCGAAAAAAGCATTGAGACTCGGTTGAGATGGTTTCTCGAGAATACAACAATCTACACGTCATTCAAAACGAAAATTGTAAGAACAACCGAAACCGAACCATTTGTAGGACTAGTTTACCTCAATATACCAAAAGCATTTAACCATATTATGATTTATGACACTAACTGGCGCCCTATAATGCTATTATTGATACCGTTTATCTGCTACAAAATATCACAAATTGAAACTTTAGTATCATTAGAGCCAAGCCTGAAATCTCAGATAATATTGATGAAGCACCGAGAACAGGACCAGACAACAATAAAATTTTTTTAAATATTTAAAATTAACTAAATTGTACAGGCCAGTATTTTTATACTAAATAATACAATGTTCAAAATTCTCGGAAAAAAACGTTGATACTCGGTTAAGATGGTTTCTCGATAAAATAAATTATTTTTCCTCCTAACAAACTGGTTGTCGCAAACATCGATGCACATACAAATATACAACAAACTACACGAACATTTTAAAAACCTCCGAAATCAAACCAGTTCTAGGTTTAGTTTCCCTCGATAAACCAAAAGCATTTAAGCATACTATGACACTACCTGGCGCCCTCGGATACTATTGGATACCGTTTCTCTGCACCAAAACATCACAAATTGAAACTTCAGTATCATTAGAGCCCAACTTTAAATCGCAGAAAATCACAATGAAGCATCGAGTCCAGATACAGACAACACCAACATTTTTTTAAATGTTTAAAATGAACTTAAATTGTACAACCTAATGTAACAGGTCAAATTGTATGTATCATAATCGTAGTATAAAGTATACACCATAATATTATTGTTGAGGCTTAAATAAAAAAAAAAAAAGGTGGGTAAGTGGATGTCGCTCTGCTGTACAGTAGGTTACACGTGGGTCACTGTATAATGGATGATATTAAATTTGAATTCAACGATATAATATCATTGTATAAGAAAAACGATTCTGAGCGGAGACGGTATGTCAGTCTATGTATAAGACATATTATATATGTATATAATATGTCTTATAAAACGAAAAATTGACCTATAATAGGTACCTATAATAAATTCCAAATTAATCATATCACAATGTCCATTAGGTACTTATAACGCGTTATACATCAACAAAAACCGTGATACTATCATAGATATATAATAGTACACTTTAGAAGTTTCAAGTACCCACGAATAATATTATTCAATCACAACAAAATAACTAAAATAGTTATTCTAGGTTTTTTAATATGTAATTTCGTCCAAATTTGAATTTAAAATGTCTGTAAAAAATAACTGTGTTCATATATTTTTTAGATTTTTTGGTTACAGTATGAACTATTTATGAGAACCTTTGTTTTAAATTTGCAATCCTTAGCTATAAAAACTGAACATTTTATAATTTATTAATCTCAATGATTGATAATTTTCGAGATTTTGATAAATTTTGTCAAAATCTGATATTTAAATGCTTATAAAAAAAAATCGTGCCTATGTATTTTTAATATTTTTCAACTGATATTGTAACAATATATCAGGAGCCTTGTATTAAATTTTTACACTTTTTGGCCCAACAGATAAAACTTTATTGATATTTATAGAAAAAAAAACTAAAAAAAATTGAAAGCTGTAAATGTCCATAAACAGCTCAAAAAGAGTCAAAATATTTTCAAAATTGTATGGTGTATATGAAATGCTAATATAAACATTCAGTGAAATTTTCATGTATCTACAGTTATTTGTTTTTGAATTACAACAAAATAAGGAAATCGCTACATGAGAAATCGAGTGAAAATCCAATGTTGTAAAAATTTGAATTTCAAACGCTCATAAAAATTTAATTTGACTGTCCGGTAGAGATTTTTTTATTGATAAAGGTAGATAATCTTATAAGGAATCTTGTGTTTCATTTTCAAATCTTAGATTTAAAAAGAAAAAATTTTACGAATTCTTAACTCAAAATAATTTGCTAATTTTCGTGATTTTTCCATATTTTGTCAATTTTTGAACTTTAAATGCTTATAAAAAAAAATTGTGACTAAGGATTTTTAATATTTTTCATCTGCCTTTGAAACAACATATTAGGAGCCTTCTATTAAATTTTCAAGCTTTCGCAACCAATAAATAAAATTTTATTGATATTTTTAGAAAAAAAACTAAAAAAAAATGGAAAATGAAAATGTCCCTAAACAGTTCAAAATAAATCAAAATATTTTGAAAATGTTATCGTGTATAGAAAATGCAAATATAAACAACCAGTGAAAATTTCATGTATATACGTTCATTTGTTTTGGAGTTACACCAATAACCAAAATCGATTTTTTGGAAAACCAATTTTGCGTAAAAATTCCCGTTTTTCCTTAATTTTTATGTTGTTTTTTCCCGGCGCTTGTGAAAACTACTGGGAAATTTATACTTTTGACCCCCCAAAGTACCAACTAGATTCACTTTCCTATCAGAAAAGCTACTGATGAAGAAAATCCAAGTACTTTTACTGTCCTAAAACGTGATGACAGACACAAAAATATAAATAAAAATATAAATAAAAAGGTGGGCAAGTGGGTGTCGCTCTGCTGTACAGTAGGTTACAAGTGGGTCACTGTATAATGGATGGTATTAAATTTGAATTCAATGATATAATATCATTGTATAAGAAAAACGATTCTGAGCGGTGATGGTATGTCAGTCTATGTATAAGGCATATTATATACATATCTATGGTATTAAACAAAAAATTGACCTATAATAGGTACCTATAATAAATTCCAAATTAATCATATCACAATATCCATTAGATACTTATAACGCGTTACACATCAACAAAAACCGTGATACTATCATAGATATATAATAGTACACTTTAGAAGTTTCAAGTACCCACGAATAGTACGTATTATTCAATCACAACAAAATAACTAAAATCGTAATTCTTGGTTTAAATATGAAATTTTGTCTAAATTTGAAATTAAAATGTCTGTAAAAAATAAGTGTGTTTATATATTTTTTAGATTTTTTGGTTACAGTATGAATTATTTAAGAGAATCTTTGTTTTAAATTTTCAACTCTTAGTTATAAAAACTGAACATTTTATAATTTTTTAATTCCAACGATTGATAATTTTCGAGATTTTGATAAATTTTGTCAAAATTCCAACTTTAAATGCTTATAAAAAAAATCGTGCCTATGTATTTTTAATATTTTTCAACTGATATTGTAACAATATATCAGGAGCCTTGTATTAAATTTTTACACTTTTTGGCCCAACAGATAAAACTTTATTGATATTTATAGAAAAAAAAACTAAAAAAAATTGAAAGCTGTAAATGTCCATAAACAGCTCAAAAAGAGTCAAAATATTTTCAAAATTGTATGGTGTATATGAAATGCTAATATAAACATTCAGTGAAATTTTCATGTATCTACAGTTATTCGTTTTTGAATTACAACAAAATAAGGAAATCGCTACATGAGAAATCGAGTGAAAATCCAATGTTGTAAAAATTTGAATTTCAAACGCTCATAAAAATTTAATTTGACTGTCCGGTAGAGATTTTTTTATTGATAAAGGTAGATAATCTTATAAGGAATCTTGTGTTTCATTTTCAAATCTTAGATTTAAAAAGAAAAATTTTTACGAATTCTTAACTCAAAATAATTTGCTAATTTTCGTGATTTTTCCATATTTTGTCAATTTTTGAACTTTAAATGCTTATAAAAAAAAATTGTGACTAAGGATTTTTAATATTTTTCATCTGCCTTTGAAACAACATATTAGGAGCCTTCTATTAAATTTTCAAGCTTTCGCAACCAACAAATAAAATTTTATTGATATTTCTAGAAAAAAAACTAAAATAAAATGAAAAATGAAAATGTCCCTAAACAGTTCAAAATAAATCAAAATATTTTGAAAATGTTATAGTGTATAGAAAATGCAAATATAAACAACCAGTGAAAATTTCATGTATCTACGGTCATTTGTTTTAAAGTTACACCAATAACCAAATTCGATTTTTTGGAAAATCGATTTTGCGTAAAAATTCCCGTTTTTCCTTAATTTTTATGTTGTTTTTCCCGGCGCTTGTGAAAACTACTGGAAAATGTTTACTTTTGACCCCCCAAAGTACCAACTAGATTCACTTTCCTATCAGAAAAGGTACTATTGAAGAAAATCGAAGCACTTTTACTGTCCCAAAACGTGATGACAGACACAAAAAAAAATATAAAAATATAAAAATATAAAAACATACATCATTGTAAAACCAATACATTCATCCGCTCCGCTCAGAATCTAAAATATAAAAATATAAAAATATAAAAACATACATCATTGTAAAACCAATACATTCATCGCTCCGCTCAGAATCTAAAATCTATTTCGGTTTTTTTTTGTTTGATTGCAACAGTTATAACTTACAAATTACAATATTATATATAATAGCCGTCTACACAATATAGTAAATAATAAAATATAATTTATCTTGTCGATTCGTCCCGGGCAACGACGCCATGTCATATAATAGCAATATAACTATAGTGTTTGAAGTATGAAATATTGCACTATATGGTGAAATATTTTACAAAAACGTGAAACATTGAAATTTTTTTTAACATAAATAAAAACACAATTTATTTTTTTTTGTTAACACAATGTTCAGGGTTCTAAATTCTAAAGTAAGAATTCAGTAGGTATATAATATACATGTATAATATTGTATACCTACTTGTAACATTTAAACATTAAAATATTTAAAAACTTTGAATACCATTTTAAATGTATAATACCAAAGTTTGGGTATACATATAGGTATCATACAATTATAAAAATGATTTATGGCAATTATATGTAAATATAAAACTTATTTGAAAATAAAACAAAATTTATTAAAATACTGAAATATTTAATTTTTTTAAATTTCATGAAATTTTTAAACACTAAATAATATACTTATGTCCTTGAAAACCCTATAATTCACTTACCTACCTAAATTACTCATTACTAGGTACCTTACACATATTTTAAAATTTTACTAGCAGGAGATAATTTTATTTCTCTCAACAGAATTAAAAAATATATGTATAGAGAACAGTCTGTTGCAGTATACACATGGCTTATTAGTAAGTACAAAATATATCAATATTATACTTGAACTAATTAAATGCACATAACTAGATTATATTCAAAAGAATTCTTATAAAAATATAAAATATTATATTTATACTTTTTATTATTGTAATATTATGCATGAAAAATTAGATAGGTATCATCACAGTATTTTGATACGCATCCTCCGCTCTTTACTTCGCCTATATCGTAGTTCTCCACTTCTTATTGGCTGTCAATCATATACATACATATATATCATAGAACAAAATCAATCAATGAGAAATGGAGAACTACGTTATAGGATGGAGGTGAAGGAGATGTACATCTACTGCTCAAAACTAGTACAACTGTGATGATACGAATTAATATTGGTCGAATTGTCGATTTGTCATTATTATTATTTTATGGATAATAATATTACATATATATCTATTACTATCTTATATTTAAAATGTAATTGGAATTTTTTTCCGTAATAAACAATATTATTTTTATTATTATTATTATTATTATCTATAATATAAAAATTAATAGCTGAATGTGACGCTAAACGCAAATCTCGAGAGCAGCTGAACCGATTTGGCTCAAATATTTTTGAAGATGTTCGTAATTTCCAGGAAAAGGTTTAGGAAAATCTATCGGAAAATTAATAAATCTGGATGTAAAAAATACAACAGTGGCGCAACAGTGTATTGTATTATATTGGTTGCTGTTGGTTAATCGGGCATGTTTGTTGATTAGTATTATTATTTTTTGTCAATATATATATTATAAATATATATGCTGTGTTTTGATATTATATGTATCGCAATTACGTAAATAATGAGCGTATTAACTTCATATATAAGTTACGTACATAAAACAATGCCACGTCTTCGTTGATGAGGACTGAGGAGGAAATATTGGTCGACAGGCTCGGCATTCACAATTAGTCCAGCCGTTCAAGAGGAGTTCAGTGACATACTTGGTATAACTTTGATCCTTTAGAGTTATATTATAAAGTTACGTACAAACAGCACGGGGTCCGCGATCTACCACAGGTAGATTGCCTACCTAATAATATACTGCTGCGAATCAGAATTTTTATCCCAGGCAACAGAAGAGTAAAGATAATTTTTGAACATCATACATAAAATAACGAATTGAACAAAGTTTGAGTCATATTGAGTTGGTACATTTAACGGGAAACGAAGTACATGGGATCAGCTAGTTATTAATAGAAAAAACCAAATGTATTTATGTACATAGCTGATAATATTATATTATACGTACGTATTATTGTTAATGTTTTTTACTCAAAGCTCAATGTTTGCTCAATATTATTACCTGAACATTTGTTGTGAGCAAATTAGTGCGAATGTATTTCCAACTGCTAATATAACAATATACAAGAAGCATTGAATTAATTTTTCACTCTTTTTGACCCAACAAATAATATTTTATTGACATTTATAGAAAAAAAAAACTAAAAAAATTGAAAATTGAAAATGTCTGTAAACAAATCGAAACGAGTCAATACATTTTGAAAATGTTATCAAGTAGGTATAGGAATTAATAAAATAAACATAATATGCTATAAATTTCAAGTGTTTACAAATATTTGTTTTTGAATTCCAACCAAATATGAAAATTGCTACAGGATATATCGATTGAATATTATCCAATGTGAACTTCAAACGCTTGAATTTCTTATAGACATTTTTTTTTTTAGAAAGTTACTATATTTTAGAATCTTAGATAGATTCACGAAAAGAATAAATTTATGTTGATATTTATAGAAAAAAAAAACTAAAAAATTGGAAACTTAATTTTTCCGTACAGAGCTCAAAACAAGTCAACATTTGTATAAAAAATGCTAATATAAAGTTTATACTTATTAACACGATCTACTAAACACCTCGTATCTCTCCTACAAACATATATGTATAACAAAGGTAGAAATCATTTTGCGTCCAAAATAATCGGTTTTGCTCTGTTATTTTCAAGATAGGAGTGAATAAAATTTACAATTTTAAAGGCTCATAACTTGCTTCGAAATCAAAATATCGAAAAAATTCCACTTAGTGATCTAGATAATATTTTTATCTTTAAATTGCATAATAGCCAATATATTGCCAACCTATAGGTTCAATTTACTTTATTATTAAAAATAACTAAGTAAAATGGTTTCTTCTGAACGTAAGAGTAGAAATGTTATTTGTACCTAAGTGAGATGGAGACAATACGTCATGCGGGTTTGAAGTTCTCATAAGGTAATTTTACGCTATATTTTTTGATTATAACTAATTCATAACGATTTACTAAACAAAAATATATCCTCTGGATCACTAAATTATATAATATTTATAATGAAGTAACTTTCTTTTTAAAATTATTTTTGTTTTTAATCTTATTTGATTTGGCCATTGTTTGAGTTAATTATTACATTGTTTTTATTTTTTACGTTAGTGTAGGTTAATGTTAAAATCAATTTTCATATAGTAGTAAAAAGTATTTGTATACATTTTTTATCATTATTATGTTTTGTTTAGTTCCTATGTATTTTGTAACTGAAATTATGGCTTATAACTTTGAGGAATGACAAGTCATCAAAATATACGTTTAACTTTATTTTACGGAATATAAAAAGGAAATAAAAAATACTATTATATACTATGTTGAAGGATTCATTTATATATTTTTTTGATATGTATATACGTATTATACAACAATGAACATGTGATAGTTAAACATAATATATTATTGAACCGACGAAGAAAAGAACTTGTGTCAAAATATTTTCAAAATTGTATGGTGTATAGAAAATGCTAATATAAACATTCAGTCAACATTTTATGTACCTAAGGCCATTTGTTTAAGAGTTGCACCAAAAACCAAAATTAATTTTCTCGAAAACAGATTTTGCGTAAAAATACCTGTTTTTCCTTAATTTTTCTTTTGTTTTTCACGGCGCTTGTGAAAACTACTTGGAAATTTTAATTTTTGACCCCCCAAAGTACCAACTAAATTCACTTTTCTATCAGAAAATATACTGTTGAAGAAAATCCAAGCACTTTTACTGTCCTAAAACGTGATGACAGACACAAAAAAAAATTAAAAAAAAATTAAAAAATTAAAAAATTAAAAAAAAAAACACACATCATTGTAAAATCAATACATTCATCGTTTCACTCAGAATCTAAAACAAAATTTGGAAATTTCAATATTTAATAAACATATACGTTGATCTTATCAGTAGATATACATACATTAAACCTTGATAGCACTGCATGTTTTCTTTTTATCAAAATGATAAAAGAATAAATAAATTATAAATGTTCAAATCATTTTTTTCTGAGTACCTTAATATTAAAACTAAAAACAAATACAAATTTTTTCTCACAATTTACGAAATATTCAAAAACATGCTAAACGGGTTAAATATTCTCTAACCCATGAAATATTCTCAAACATGCAAAAAAACTTTTTTCTACGCATTCAGAATTGAACGAATCGTCTCTCATTTTTTATTCTCATAAGACTGCATAGACCCAGTTACGATATGTAAATACATAAAAATTCGGTCTTTAGTTATAACTTTATAAGTATTAAATTCTAATGTACATCCATATACTTGCATTTAAATATTGCAGATAATGTAGGTTAAAAACGTATGTTGTTGAAGCCTTTACTAATTAATAAAAAAATATATAAATATAATATTATATAATATTACCAAGGACTTTGGACTAAATTACAATACTCAAAAACTAAATTTATATCTGAGTGGTATAAAAACTGATAGCTGGGTATCCGACGAAGACAGTGACGTAGTACTGTGACATGAACAGCAAGGCAGGGCTTTACGGAGATGCACGACGACGGCAACGTTGGACAACGGCGCACTGATACGACCGTGAGAAGTTTTTTTTTTTAATTGAATTGAGAGATTTTTTTTATTATTTGAATAACACAATATAATTACAAAGTATTAAAAGAAATAATAAAAATTTCCTACACCTAAGTTAAGCTAAGCTTGTGGTGGTGTAGGGAGTAACAGTAGGTACAGACTACTTAATATTATAACAAATAATAACAAATACTGTATAATGAAAAGAGAGAGAAAAAAAAACTATGTGTATATAATTTATTTGTAATAAACACTGACTTAAACATTACAGGACCCAGCTGATAATTAATAAACTTTAGACCAAAACTTGTATGTTAATAAATAACACTTTAATATTACATAATCTATCCTAAAGCAGTGACGGCGTATATCAGCTATGATTATACATAATGATATAATTGTTACATCAAACGAACAAACGATGGCTGACCGGAGACAGACGCCGAATTCCTAACGAACGTCTGATATAGGACAACACTATAATCGTTACATACTGAATAATATTGTGTACATAAAAAAATTGTCCTAGCACAGTCACAGTCACACCTTCAATACTAACACAAGGGCGAAGTCTCGCGATTATTCGGCTTTGTTATGTAAACGCGAGAGTAGGCCGATAAAAGTTACGTAACTGCGCTTCCGAGCATCACTCGTAGATGTAGCGTGATGCACGACTATTTGATAAGGCCGGAAGCTCATAAGGCTCATAGGGCGTTGCACTGCACAGGTAGGTACTATGTTTGTGCGGCGGCAACAAACTGCAGTAACTCTTATGGCCGTATGCATAGTCAATTTGTGTGTCACGCATACAAGACATATATTTTGACATGCGTCCGACACATACGTTCGACTGTGCACAAGGACATGAGTTTGACATGTTTTTAAATCGGGACGGGATATAGCAGTCTGTATACGGCACATTTAAACCGTATTGATAATTGTATAAAATTTAGGCTGTGCAGAAAAAACGCGGTGGAAAGAGTGACGCACAAAACGATACTGTAAACGCCGTGCACCATATTATAGCTCCCCATCTCTAGGACGATAAAATATGTGACCTGGCCACATCGAATGTTCTTATACCTGTTTATGTAACCATGGTATATAAAATATATAGGTTTATATATATACTCAGTGTTGTATACTGTCCACTGCTGCAGTTACGTGTCGTATTCACTGATCTCCATATACTCTCATGAAGCGAGCTCTGGCCGGTGCAGTGTTCGATATATTACTTTAACAACAATAGTTCGTGACCATTAAATTCCTTAAGATATTAGATGCTTTCTTCGTTTCATGATGGGAATTCTATTAGTTAATCTGCCACTAGGCGCCACGACTGGCGGCCGGCTGAGCTCATTTTAAGTGTCCATGAATCGCGACAACTGCTTAAAAAAACTACATAATATTTTACTTAAATGTCCGTGTATAATTAATATTCTTTGAAAAAAAGTAATTCGTTCTAGATAAGTACTAGCTGACTGACGTAATATTGAAAAACGTATATCGCGTTACCCGCGGTCGTCTCGGAGCTATGTAGAACACCGACGATTTAATATATCATATTATATTAATATAGTGTTTATAACCGACTATGGTCGTCAAGACGAGTATTAAGCCCCTGAGACCCACAAGCTCCTGATAATATTAGCGCGTTCAAAAAAACAAACTCTTCAGCTTTATAATATTAGTATAGATTATAATTAATAATAATAAATAATGTTTATATTATAAACGATAATAAGAACTCAGAATGGCACAAATAAATAATAAAACGATATCATTGACGGAAAAGACTGATTTATTTTGCAATGTCAATACACATTATTATATAATTAAAAACAAATTATACAATTATGTAATGTTTGGGCTATGGCATTTTTAAGTTTGAGGTTGATGTGGACTTGAATTAACAGTTCTGAAACAAAACAAAAAATAGTCAATTAATATAATATACTAAAGTATAAAAGTATAAAATCTTGGTAGAACTAAATAATAAATTCTAAAAAGGTTACCAAAATTCGTTATACTCTTTAAAGTGTTGGAAAAAATATATTTAAATATATTTTGGACAACAACCAGACAACTCCTAGTAGTCCTTAACTTCCAATAATTATTGAGCCTAATGGAACTTGCATAAAGGTTATTGTCATATTTCATATGATACAACAAGTAATTTATAAATAAATAGTATAAACAAAATTATTCTATAAAATTAATTTGTTCATTAAAACAGTTTATATGCTCTCCTGAAAAATTAATGAAAATGGAGTTGACTGGTTGTTGCATTGGACCCTTCAATTACGAAAAATTATTTATGTATTTAGTAATTATACTAATATAAAGTGGTGACGTCAACATTTAAGTATCATTAAAACTTTATAATACCTATACCTACTTCATTTTATAACGAAAAATGAAAATAAAAAATGTATATTTTAATTCTAAAAAAAATGTACTATTAATTAAACCAAAAATGTAATAATTTGATTTTAATTTATTATAATTAAGATAATATATTAATTATCAAATAACAACCTGAACTGCGACAAATAATTCTTTTGCATTTTTAAAAGTATTTACAAAAAATTATTTGATTTTCAAATACCTTTAGTTATACCAATACTGTATTAAAATACTTATTAATACTTAATTAAAGTTTTAAGTAATACTATAAAAGTATTTAATTACATTTACTAAAATACATTACAACACCAACAGCTTATTGTGACTATATTGTGTGTTAAAATATTTAACCTTTTGTTAGTCAATTTCAGTAAGAATTAGAGAAAATAGATTTTCGAGACTTTTCTATCAAAAGATTAAATGTTTAATAAGTTATGATTACAAATTATATAAAATCAATAATAATTAAATTTGATGTAACTATAAAATATTGAACACAATTATTTAAGCACTAATTATTTAAATAAAGTTCATAATAATAAAAAAATTGTGTATATTTTAATGACGTACGTGACATAAAAATGTATATTGTACTAGGTAGGTATTGATTTAATTTATATTAAGTGTCAAAAATTAAATAAACATACTTGTCTACGCATGTACACAACAATAAAAGAAAATTGAAACACACTAACAATAACATGTGGAAAATAATCACAGAATTGTTAACTCACCATCAATGGGCTGGTGGCTGGAGTAGTAGCTTTGGCGTTCATTTTTATGGCCTTTGTAGATTGGACTTGTCCGACGACGACGATGTTCATGGTTACTTTTTCAGCGCCCATTTTTGGTTTTTGGTTGGTTTTTTTGAGGTGTAAAGTGAAAACTGCAAGTAGACAAAAAAAAAATAGAATTAAAAATAGAACAAAGAAATTTCGTTTCTCGTCAGCTATATACTCACAGAATATTATATTTGCACAAAAATTGCGTTATGCCGGAATGAAGCATCAATTCGTCCTTTTATACAGTGGCGACTTTTGCCTATAGTGTGGAGAGAGCTGTGGCGTGGTGGCGTGACCATGGCTCATAAAGGTGATTACCTTTATCAGTTAGGAAACTGCAGATATCGTACGTCGGATGACGTCAAATATTATTATTTGTTTACATAATTTTTTTACTATTTATCGTTTAAAACATATCCATCAATTAATATAATGAAATCTTCTTCCAAAATATGTCACTAAATATGTTATAGTGGAAAAATATTGAACATTGTGATTACCATTTATTCCAAATTCAAATTTTGGTTAACGTCTACAACATACACATCAAGTTGACTTAAATCATAAAAATATTTATTGAACTCTTAAGATTTAGATTAGTTTACAAAATAGTCCACCAAAAAGTATTAATTAATCAGTCCTTAGGCTTGAAATAAATTATTTAAAAATCTGATTTGATTACCGATAAAAATTATTAAAAATTAAGTGTCGTAATTTTTTTTTAAATGGTTTTCAAATGTCGAATTGAAATGTAAAACAATTTAAACCGATAATCTATACCAAAATAATTATCGTTTACAATATTTTGTATATCCAAATCAATTATACAATTTAAAAAATATATGATTTAAATTTTTAATTCAACAAAAGTCCATAGGTCTATAAACTATAATATTGTTCATATTTTTGTAGCAGTGTAGGTGATACGAAAAACCCGACTAATATTTCATTTTTTTTATTCCCGTTTCATAGATGTGCGTATCGACAATTATGGACGACATGTTTCAAGTAGTTAGAAATCAAAATTTAAATCGTTAAAATGTAAAATGTATGTTTTAAATCGAAAAATGTACATTTAAAATCTGATAAAAAAATCTCTATACAATTTAATCGACAACATGCAATAGTAAATAAATAATTAAATTATAATATTAATGTTTTTTTTTTTTGAATTGAAATCAAACAAAAAAAAAACAAAGAAGTATTTATAAGTGAATTGTAATTAAAATTGAACATTTTTATTTTGATTTCAATAACTGAATAAACCACAATACAATAAATATGAATACATAATATGTTAATTATTATACCAGGTTGGTATGAAAACAAACTATTTTTACCATCATTATATTTTCCATGTCATATGACCACTGAGTGAATTATTCTTTAATCCATATTATTACAAAATGTTCTTTTTGTAATTTTTATTCAGAGTTATTTACTAACCATCACGTTCTATGATTTCTGAATTTTAAGAATAGGTAAATATATTTAGATATTATATTTTCAAAAACTTAAATATTTATACAATTATTTCAGTCGTAAACTGTGCTCATATAAGCTCCTTTTACTTAAACGACATCACAACACTAAAAACAAGTTTGCTTAGATCTAAATTAATTTTTTTAAGCTTTTTAAAACATTAAAATATCATTAAATTAGAAAAAATAACTAATTAGTTATTATTGTCTTATCATACATTTTTATAATTTAAACACAATATCTTAGTAATTTTAATTTATAGTAGTAATAATTAGTTGACTTGAGAACACACTCACTGGCGTGTAGGTACAGTGTTATCGTCTTGACAAACGACGCGGCATCGCGACACGATAAAAATAAGATCGGTGCACACATTATAGTGTTCTCCAAACCACCATATCTATATTTCTAACCGACTTTTCGAGGCATGTAGCTAATATTTACTATTTACACATTTGTACAAATTATTATTATAATTATTATTATTTAATCGTTTATAGACACACTTATCAACATGAAAAGCTGCAAAAACTTTTTTTTTTTTTATTACAGACCATGTGCATTATAATAATAAATTATATGTTACCATAGGAATCTAATTTTTTTTTATAATTTTTTTTTAATTTTTTGGTGGTTCACGTGCTCCTGTGCATCATACCACAAGCCGTCACTGTACCTATATGTCATTATCTAAGAAATATGGCGTGCGTCTCAAACTTAATATACCGACTACGGATATAATAAGCTCCTGCAATATAAACGAACTATGAGGTGACATAATGAAAAACGTAAGCTTCCGTTTGTTCTGACTTTTCATGTTTCGAATAGGGTGGCTCAACGATATTGTTATAATTATTTATAATTAGTCTGATAGGCAAAATAAGCATTGCCCTGACATCGTATAAATGTATTATAATATAACAAATCACGCATATACTAATAATATGTGTATTGAGTCAATCAAGTCATAATCCGGTACTACCCGTTTATTAAAATAATATTATATTATATAGGTATAATGAGGATTGAACCCTTACGGCCTTACCAACTCCCCATCACACACACAACTTACAACTGTAAACGGACATATTGGCATTCACGATTTTTTGACATCCATAATATCGAAGGCCTCGTTTTTAAAGCACTAATGTACGGAACGTGGCTCAATCTACAGCTGCATCATCTGACGATGTTGTCATGATGATTGCCGGACAAATACTGATGATAATAGGTACCTACTATATAGTCCATAATATTATCATGTTGGCGAATTTGTGCAATTGAGTAGACAACAGTTGTTTCAATGTTTATACTCTTATAAATTATTATAATCCATAACAAATCATAACAATGGAATCTTTGCATCGCTGCAATGTAAAAATATAATTCAACAAATAATTCGCAAACCAATATGACAATATTATTAACCAGTACCTACCACAGCCCTTACAGCGTGCATTAATAATAAAACGGCCCTTGTGGGCTATGGCCCAACAGTTCTTCATAATAATATAGATAATAAACAGATTATAAAATCGATAACTTATGTATTTAGATTTTAGATATTAGGTATATGTACTCTGTACTCACAAACAATTAATGTATTCGGTGCAAAGTCTTCGGGCCTGAATAAATTATTCACAAAAGGCAGTCGGGAAAATAAATATACAGGTAAATATGCAATGCACGCACTTGTGAATGATATAAATTATAATCAATGAGAATTATTTGACTGTTTGAGTCTTGTCACTAATGGTGTAATAATAATCGTTGACTAGATTGCTTCGTAGCCCGTAGGAGTAGATGACCTGTTCTATATACTGCGTATCTGGTGGGTAGGTACCTACATAATATTATTTCAAAAGCGTATCACACTCGACAAGACGTGACTGAATATGTTAGGTACCTAATAAGTGATATTCTCAAGTATTTTATGAATTTGGTGCATTTAATTCCAGTGAAGTATTTATCCATAGTTATATTTTCTGATGTAAGGTATATTTGTGTCATTTTATAATTGATTTTATTGCCTACATTCCCGTATAATATTTTCCTGTGTACCTAATAATTTCCAGATTATTACCCAAGTACGTAATATTTTCCCGATTTATTCATTCCTACGTAATAATTGTTCGTTTGTAATTTTAATTACGTAAATTGAAACTCATTAATCATTACCTAGTCACTTTATTAATATTTCTCAATAGTTATAAGTTATAATTTATATAGAAATGAGTACCTATATAAAATACCTATAATTATTTATAACAATAAACGATAAAACAGTCGACCACAATTTAATTTTGAAGATAATCTCAAAATAGAATTACAAAATATGTACCTATACTTGTAGTTATATATTATAATTAAAATTAAGAATTTTTATTTTATTTGGAACTTGTAATAAATATAAATGATGAACACAACACAGTGTTTTGGTTCACATAAATATTATTATCTTTTATTGAAAACACAGTTGTAGATATTGCATATTATATAAGATGACAGTATTTTCTTTTGTAGAATTTTATGTCACCGAACGTGATTTGACAATTGAAAAAACATATATCATAAAAAAAAGGTAGATTTTAAAGTTCAATTATTTTGCTCGACTCGCGGTTTCCCTTGTTTATACTTGGCTGATGAATTATAATTGAATTGACTGGTAGTTGGATTGAATGGTAGTTGAATTGAATCTCCCGGACGGTGCCGACTATGGCAATGCGTTCACGATACTGGAGACTGGAGAGTAAATACATCGGAAGGCGGCTACAGTGATTGTACGATGGTCGCGATGTTTTCTGCGGGCGGCGGCTACGGTGACAACTGGTCGGCGGCGTGTGTGTGTGCGGGGCAATTACGACGGGTTGGTATCGACCACGGACTAAGATAGAATGGACTGGTAACGGTAGGGACTGAGAGGTGGTGGGATCTGATCCCCAAATGTTTCTGCCCCGCTACACTACACATCCATCACAAGTACACTATGTTCAACGCTATCTAGTGATAATAATATACGATAGAAAAGTAAATAGTGGTTCTCGCCAATGCATTTTTATAAAATGTTTAAATAGGTAATAAATATTGGTATTTTAGTTAAAACCACTAATTGTTTTGTTACGTTTGAAAGGAAACATACCTCGTAAATGTTCCATTATTACTTGTAAAAGTAATAAAAATAATCAAAAGGTTACTTTATCTAAAGTTCCTTTAATTCCCCAAAGTTTTTTGTGGTTTGTAATATTTGTATATTAGATTTTTAGAGCATTTTCAGTTTTAAGTTTTAACTTATTAGTTGTTAAGTTGTTTTAATAAAATTATTTAGTTCATAGAAATAAAATTGTTACGATTATTTCTCCATAGATAGCGCTGAATGTAGTGTAGTCTGGTACCTTGTCTAGAGAAACATTTGTGTCACACTGATAAAACTTCGATATCAGTCCATTCTATCTTAGTCCGTGGTATCGACATAACGACATAACGACAGATGTCCTGACGACAAGGCAAGTTATTATTATATCATCCGAGCTTAACACAAATATTGCTTGATGGTTAAAAAAAATATATCCCTAATATTATGTAATATTATTTTAACAAAATTATGCATTTTTTAACATTTTTTTTTTGTTAACGGTAAATCCTGAAGTTGTTTCCATTGCAAGAAATTATATAAAAACCTCTGAATTACCCAAACGACTGACTAGAGTCATAATCGGGTTAGGTTGACTCTAGGTAGGTAGCAATTTTATCGGAATAGTGGAATTTAAATGTTAAATACTTAATTAAAAATAAAACACGTTGATATAATAATAATATGTTATACTAGTCGGGTTGAGTTGGAATTATAATAAAAAACGAAAAAATTATCTTCGTAATTTAATATATTATATTTTATTTTATCGATGTACAATCAGAGTAATAAGCTCTCCTTGATTTTGATTTTTGTATTTCGAATCAAATATGATCGTTATAATATTATTATTTCGTTGTATTATACTGCAGAATTTTGATAAGAATATAAAAATATCTAAAATATGATATCTATTGTATATTATTTCGCTCTTTTGAGTATACAGAGTGTCCCATCGAGATCTGACAAATGCCATAACTTTTGCTATATTCAAAATTTTAAGATTTTTGTTTTTTATATATAATTTACAGTCACTCGCGCTACATGTATAATATACAAAAAAATATTTTAATTTTTTAATAATGAAAATAAAAAATTAAAGTTGGATTTAAATATTTTTGGATAAATTCAAAATAGCCAATTTGTGTAGCTGATTATAAGAACAATTATTTTGGTGGTAAAAACATTTATATAAGTCAAGTAGTTTATTATTTAGATTTTTTTTAAATATCTATAATTTTTTGATTAAATTATTTTGGAACATAATAACTTTTTTAAAAATATTATTTTTGGGAATTTGCTGGAATATTTCTTAAACTATTTACTTATAACATGATATTAACAATTTTTGTCATACATTTAAGTAGCTTAATTTTTTTCAGATATTTCTGTTACACTTGTATATATACGGTTTTAATATATTAAACAAGTAAATTATAATATTATGTGCCGCGTGTAAGTGTGAGTTGTGATACAGCTTATAACAATACTCAGGTTTGGATAAGAAAATCAATTGACAGTGAGAATTGTTCGGTGAATACTAAATTATAATGCCCCAGCCGAGTGAAATCCTCTTAAATTGGCTATTTCTTAATACTCTTGAAATCATAAATACAACACTGTCTTTCGAATGGTTTACGATGGTCTCAATAAGTCCTACAATACTTTTGAATAAACACCGGTTAATCGAACTGTGCAGTGTTCTGGATACTTGGAACATCGCCAAAGTGTATATTATTATATAGTATTACTCACTAGGTACACAACTGTTATAATAATAATGTTATACCGTGATATTTGACCCACACTCGGAATTATCATCATTATTCGTTTACACTTAGTGCCATAAACATCGGTCGATGATACTTAGGTAATACCTGGTTAATACCGCGGTAATAATATTTCACTTATCTATTGTGTGAGATATGATTGCTGTTTGCTATTACAGTGGTATGCACGTCAATTGAACTATTATTATTATTATTATTATTTTTATACATAATTTTTTTTCGAATAAAATAGTAACATCACGTCGGACGCATGTAATATATAATACAAGTTACGACCGAATAGGTACTTAAAATATAACAACAGTATAAGTACTATATATATATTATAGTGTAAAAAATCGAACCTTGTGTATTTTAATTTTCCGACAAAATACAATCCATATAAAGATATTGTCATAAAAATAATAATATGGGCTCTAATCAACAGCGGTGTATACTATACATGATGAATGACGAGCCGTAATGGTTAAATAATAACTGTGCACAAACTATAATTTAGTAATTTTTGGGAGCAATGTGACTATGTATAGTCTATATTATGATTATGACTATAACCCATGTAATGTCTGCTATTTATCGGTTTTTAATTAAACGGCACAAATTATACAGAACCGCAATGGCGCAATTATAGCGGTTTCATATAAACTTTAAATGCATTTTTAAAACTTTTTTTCAACATCCTGACGATAATTTATTTAAAAATTAAAAGACTATTGTTTCGTCGTAATTGCCATAGTATATATTTTATTTATATATATCCCAAAATGCTCAAGACTTAATTTTAATATGAAATTTAAAAATTCACGACAAACTCCGTAATACGAAAACAACAATTATTTTTTATAATAAAATTACAATATATATTATAATCTGAATTATTTAATGTTTTTTTTTAAATCATTTAATGTCTGGAAATATTTATTAAAATACCTACTATTTTTCTCGTACAATGTTGAGATGTTTGTGAAAAACATAAAATAAAATTTATTAGACCTTAATATTTTACGTTAGGTACTAAAAAATATCTATTGTACGAGCATACTTTAGAATTTGAGAAAAAATTCAAAAGTTATTAAACATCCAATGTCCCCCGAGGATTAAAAAATTTTAAATTGTTATCGGTTGACTATATTGTACCAAAAATTATTAAACATTTTCACATTTTTTAAAAATGTTGTTAAGTTTATATTTTAATAGTAAAAAAATCAACTTGGAGGCGCCGGGCATCGATCCCGGTACCTCTCGCATGCTAAGCGAGCGCTCTACCATCTGAGCTACGCCCCCAGATGGACATGAGAGTGAAATGTAGATCATTTCACATTTGAAAGTACGATAATAATATTAAACCGATTGAACAACTATCTATTATTGTTCGTGCCGAAGATAATGTACTCAAATAATGTAAAGTTGTACCACGATTTCGGTACTGTGATCGAATCCAAAAAGCAACCGAATATTTTTAATATTCTATGAACCTATAATAGGTAGGTAGGCACCTATAATAAATTCAAAATTAATCATATCACAATATCCATTAGGTATTTATAACCACGTTATACATCAACAACAAACCCTGATACTATCATAGATATATAATAGTGTACTTTAGAAGTTTCAAGTACCCACGAATAATATTATACAATCACAACAAAATAACTAAAATAGTTATTCTTGGTTTTTTATTATGTAATTTCGTCAAAATTTGAACTTAAAATGACAATAAAAATAATCTTTGCTTATGTATTATTTTAGATTTTTTTGTTACAAAATTAACTACTTACGTGAAATCTTGTTTTAAATTTTCAATCCTTAGATATAAAAGTTGAACATTTTATAAATGTTTTATTACAAATGTTAGTAATGTTTTATCTTTACCTAATTATTTTTCCATACTACAGATTCACGATTTTTTAATCTTGTAACGTACTTACGTATTTAGTAATTAAGTAATAACAATGTACGACGTAGCGCAGGTTTCTAATAGTACTCGACGATATAATTAATAAGGCAATTAGTATATTATAAGTTATAACACGTTAGGGACACTGTAAAAGTATCTCTCTAGGAAAGTCAAACACTCATACGAAGGATACGAGTCGACCAGCATACCAAGTACGAGACCCGGACGCAGTCTCATGACCGAATTTGGCCATTGATACAACTACCCACTTCAAAGGACTCGACCATACAAATACCAGCCCGGGAAAAGGGCTCAGCAGACGGTTAGGGATACTCAAGACATTTGGAGACATAACACCGCTCACATCTCCACCATAGTTTATAACGTTGTAATTTTGTACTCAAATAAACACTCTTCATATAACCAAGTACATCAGTATTTCATTCCTGCAAGCAATATAAATACTACGATAAGATAATGCTA
This sequence comes from Macrosiphum euphorbiae, assembly GCA_949089665.1. Taxonomy (NCBI): domain Eukaryota; kingdom Metazoa; phylum Arthropoda; class Insecta; order Hemiptera; family Aphididae; genus Macrosiphum; species Macrosiphum euphorbiae. Next base: position 71,603,698 of record CARXXK010000003.1, on the reverse strand, counting down.
TTCGTGCACTTGTATAGTAAAAATAACAGCGTTTTGATCTTGTACAAATAATATAAAAAACTAAACAAACACGTTAATTATAAAAAAAATAAAAATAAACATTTAAACATTTTTATAAAAGGATTCACTCTAGATTTATAGAAAAACACACGTAATAATGAACGAACTTTCAATTTATCGGTGGCTAAATTATGTTTTGATTATGAATTATGCGTTTCTTGTATGTGTGAGTGAGCTATTGATAGTGTTAAATCATAACCACATATTAGTTTCTTTCTGCTAGCAATTGATTACACATTTACACGTATTAAAAATGATTATTATTGATCTCCTTGGAACCTAGCTATGGCTTATAATTAATATAAGTCCTTGGTACAAATCAAATATAATATTACTATGCAATCAATGTGTTAAAATTTTAAAAATCTAATTAAAGTAAATAACCTAAAAAGTTAGGTTCGTGGTGACACAAAATATGTAAATTCGTCGTGAGGTGCAGATTAAAACTGTGCGACGACAGTCGATGACGATCGCGGACGGACCGAAATGTGCGATAATATTGTATTGAAGGCGCAATATCGCGGAAGTGATAGCGCAATGCGTCGAGAATCTGATCGGACGGTCGATCCGGAATAGCATAAAACTGCGCGAAACGCGCATGCCGTCGGACAGGAGGGACGCGCTGTTCTTTGTTGACTACAGTTGACTCCTACAGTCCAAGCTATAGTGCGGGCGATTGCGTGCGTTTTATATTCTGACCATGCTGTTCTGCACGCAATGCGTTGCTGCTCGCATGCGGCGAAATACAAGCCATGTTTTCCCCGCATGCGTGCAAACCAGCTAAGACTAGGCATACAGACAAAATGACGTGACGTAGAGTAATATGCCTATTATACTAGTAATACTCGATAGATTCCGTAAGGAGGTAAGTGGCCCACTCGCTTTCTCCACGGCCGGCCCCCCGACGGCATGCAGGGGCCATAACCATAAAGATGAGAGTTTATCAATGTCGCGGTAACCACCCGGTCACCGTCGATTCCACGCCACATCACTTTTTCGAACCCATGTCGTTATTTTTATTTTATCTTCACTTGCACTGGCTCACTGCTGTCGTCGCATAAGACGAGCACTAACCGATCGCCGAACACTCCTGTGGCCGCGTCCTCACGGCTACTCTTCATCTCTACGATCGTTTGCCCGGTGATTATATATTTTGCGGTGGTGATATGTGGCCAGTGCACCGCAACTGCAGACCATAATATTGACATCTGCACCAACTGTGCCGCCGTGTTCGTTGTATTATTGACACGTCTTGTCCGATGATTATTCTCTTTGGTTGTATATAAGTTTAACAATTAATAAACTATTATATACAATTTTTATTAATACAATTTACTGACTCAGCCACACTGTTAAAAACGATAACAATTTATTCGATCCACTTCGAGGCTTCGAGGCACGCGTTTGTTACTACGATAAAATTACTAGGTTTGTGTAGCGTGTATATATACACACCAAAAACACTTCGTTATAACTCCTTGTAAAAAAAAAGCTAAGTTAAAAAAAAAAAATTTGTTATGATTAAATCTTTAAAATATGTGATATAATATGGAAATTAAGTAAAACGACATTTTATAATATTGCAAATACCTATGATGACAAATAAGATCAATTGTAATGTTAAATACTTAGTCAACATATTGTTGATACATTGTAAATTACTGTAAATACTGTAATGATTACTTAGTTATATTTATTTAAGTATACTTCTAAGTCCTGTGAAATAGTTAAACATAATATGTTGATTAAGTATTTAACATTACAATTGATCTTATAATTTGTCATCATAGGTATTTGTAATATTATAAAATGTCATTTTACTTAATCACCATATTATATCACGTCGTTTAAACTTTAAAGATTTAATCATAACAAATTGTTTTTTTTAACTTAGCTTTTTTTTTACAAGGAGTTATAACGAAGTGTTTTTGGTGTGATATCAGCTATTTTTTTTATGAAATAAATCGCGATTTTATTTGACTGTATATAATAATAATAATCCATAATAGCATAATATGTATCGTTGGCCTCTTGTTGTTATAATATCTCTTTTTCTATTTTAGTTTTTTTTTTCTTAAACTATAACATAAATATGATATCGTTACATCTAACCCATATTTTATTATTATGTTTAATAACTGATGTATAATGGGCTTGAGACTTGAGTCATAGATGGACCATGATGGCAAATCATAGAATTAAGAGCATATGATTTTCCACCGACCTTAATTGTTGCCAAGGGTAATGAATTAATCACTAGATTGCTTATTTTATTATTGTTCCGAGTTTTCAGCATAATAATATAATACCGTCGCGCTGGATCACAAATTCACTAAACAATCACAGTCGTTGAGTCATCAGCAAGTACCTATTAATCTATATACTATCTTCCTGGTCGTCACTCGTCTGCTGAAACAGTATAATGTAAATACTAAATGTAAACAGTAAATGGTTGCCACTGCCCACTTGCCGGCGACTGGACAGGTATCCTAGAGACCGCGCTGTCGCAATCGCCAATCGTCGTACGTTGTCGTCGCCGCCGCCGCCGCGATGAGAGTAGTGGGAATGGATAAGCGGCGGGTCGGGGGATATTTACGATATTTCTGTTCCCCGACCCACCACCGCTTATCCATCACCACTGTTCCGTACGCAAAATCGGTCTTAAAAGTACTTGAACATTTTTGCTTACAACTTATAAACTATCTAACCAATCTGCTAGCGATGTTCCTCTGTTCCCACCTGCACAATATTTATGATCGATTCATACCTCATACGACTTTATATGTTCAGCCGTTTGCCCTGTAGAGCTTGGCAAAGAATTGACATATTATATTAGGACGATTTTTCAATGTTAAAACTCGGTGTCCTGTTATTATACGTAAGTGGCTACTCCGCTATTTTTTTTTTACTTAGCTTCGCGCCACTACCGTCCCGCTGGATACAATAATATTATATAAGTACTAAGTACATCAACAGCAACCGATCTTGATCCAAAGGGCATAAAGATATTTTGTCAAATTGCGTCTCATATGAAGTATGAACCAAATACATCGATGTTCCTGTTAGACCAGGTACCATGGTACCTAGCCAGTGTTCCATATGCTGTGATAAAATTTAAACGCAATGTTCGGCCATGGATTCCACGATCGGAATTTCGGGCTTCACCTATTTACCTATATAATAATAATATTAATTAACAACTATTAAACATAAATACCAACATGATATTATAGTTTGTTAACATGAACTCTGAAATTAGAAGTTAATTGATCATCGATTATTCTCATTTTTTTTTGGTGGTTCTTCTTTGTCCTGTAACATACTTTAGTAGGTATACTTTAGTAGGTACAATTTTGAGTTGGTGCAACTATACAAAAATATAAAATTCCAATAATTAAATGTGTACAAATATACAATATAACTCTATAATAGTGATTAGTGATGTTATAAATAATAAAATAATAATTGTTTTACACAAACTTTTAGTTGATCAACTAGCTTCTAATTTGAACGGATATGAAAAACAAAAAATATAATTTTATTATTTAGGTACCCACTACATTACTATAGAGGTATATAATAGTACATTTAATTATTGGAATTTTATATTCTTGTACCTATAACCTATAGCGCAAACGCAAAATGGTATGTATCGGACAACGATAAACCACCAGAAAAAAATCGATGATCTGCAATAAATGAACTTCTAATTTGAAAGTTCATGTAAACAAATTATAATATTATGGTATATATTATGTTTAACAGTTATTTATTAATATTATTAGATACTATATATAGGCAAATAGCTGGTTAAGCCCAAAAATCCGATTGTGAAATCCATAGCTGAGCATTGCGTTTCAATTTTGTCACTCCGTATGAAACATTGGCTAGGTAACAAAAATCGATGATGAAGATCCGTCATCGGAAGATCTTTCTTCAAGAATCTCGTGACATGTTCTTTCAAATGATGAAAAATTAGACATTATCTTAGTCATATACATGATACGTGTTTAACTTTTTAGTTTGAATTTTCACAGTGAATAACCTGTGCATAAAAAACAGTTGTGCAGCGTTTATGATGTCGGTAAGTATTCAATCTTATAATAAAATAGGTTATCGATTACACCATGGTTACGTGTATGGTGTATTATGTAGATTTAATAATATAATATTCTATTCAATATTTCTAGGTATATTTCTTTATTGCCGAAACGTGGTTAGGTACACCCCATCTTTAGCCCAACATAATATACCGATCAAACAAATATAGCAATACTGTTTCTTAGAAAAAAACTCTAAATTACTCGTGGATCTATACTTGGGATAGACTTAATGGCATTTTAGTTTTAATATTTTACCTCTAAATTTGATTATAATATCAGTCGTTTAAAAAATTATTGAGTAATACTAATGGGATTATAAATTAAGTAAATTATAATGAATAAATTAAAAACGTGGTAGAACGTTAACGTCGAATTAAAATCAATTTATACAAGTGTTATCCTAGAAAAAGATCAATATTGTTATGATGCAAAGTCAAACAAATACTAATACAAATATTGAAATATCAGATACCTATAATACCTACTAAAAACGTACTTGCGAGAGGCATGTGTGTAAGTGTGTTAATTTTATGTTTGTTACATAGATAAAATACAATTTTTCATTTAATCTGTGGTTATTACTTGTTGCATGACACATCTATATAATACACTATATAGAAACATAATAAGGAATCCGTGGATTATCATTAATATAATCTGGAATTGTTACAATAAGCTGAATAGTTGAATCCCATTTAAATGAGTTGATAGTATTAATGTATTTTTTTATAGTACCTACCTATAGGTCATATTCATCGATAAAATAATATTTTATAATACATATCACACCATAATATATATAATATTATAAATTATAATATACCTATTACTATTATTATTATTATTATTTTTTCATTAATTAACCCGTAGAAACTTAGGCCATTGGGTGGTTTTTAACTGTGGGGGAGGCTATTGTCGGTTTGTAAACACGTGTGTTTTAGTTTGGCAGAATTTTCAACTGGGCACCCGTAGGTATGTATCTGCCATTCCCTGGTGAGGGATGGCGGGCTCTCTATCCAGACACCGTGACTGCCCAAAGAGAAGTACCGCCCGTGGCCGGGGTTCGAACTATGATATTATTATTAAGTTTTTGTAACGTACAAAACCACAAGTTCGAACCGTATCGATTGTAAAATAATAAGTCAACCCTTCTTCGCAATGACCACCGTTATGATATAGTATATTGTTTTACTGGGTATGTAGCCACCTAGGTACTTATAAAGAGTCCAACAGGTAGGTCATTAATGACTATATTATGTTTTACTGTGAGGGATCCGTCACAATGGCTGCAGTAGGGTTGTTTTTTCTTTTTTTATTACAAACATAAAGGTGCATACGGGAGAGTTTGATGTGTCCGATTCTAGTTCTTGTGGTTATATTCATCTGTCATCATAATATTATATTTATTAGATACGCAAATTTAGTAAATAGTATAAAATTAGGTAGGTAGGTACCATATTATATAATATTATGTAACATAAACAATGCTTACTCGGCGAAACCAAATATACCATTTAACAAAAAACAGAATATTTTTCAATGTTAAAATTTTGAAAAGGGGGAAGAGGAGTAGTAATCGATCTGATATTCTGATGTACACTAGTTGTCATTTGTAACTCGTAATTGAGTAAGTCATAGTGATAAGAGTATGTGTTAAATTTAATTATTAACTTATTCAGTTAAAATGTCCAAAATGTCATAATTTTATAAAATACCTAATTGTTATTTATATAAAATACCATTTATACTATTTTTTTAATAAATTATAATTTTCAGGTAAACCAGATACGACTATTATAAACATATTATACAACTTTGAACTTAAACAAAGTCGTGTACAAATTTAAATAATTGCTTAATAAATAATGCAGGATAACAACTGTTCATACCTATATAAGTATATTATTATAACATACATTGAAACATAGATATATATCTACCAGCAAAAGGTAATTTCAAACGTTAAAAACTTCGTTTATAACATTGGTCGGGCCGTGTAATATAATATAATGTAATATTATATTATGACTGTCAAAATATTTACATTGTACCCTCTGACAATTGCAATTTATTCAGGCTACCCATCACTTACCATCTAAATCACTTTTAGAACCTACAAAACTACACTGCTAAACTAATATATTTTATTCATAATAAAAGTACTACTTTCAGTAATACCAAAGTAGGTATTTCAATCACTTTTCTGCTAATTCGCTTAACTTACTGCAGTGTATTAATATAGGTACCACTAATACCTGGAAAATAATACTATTATAGTTAAATAGTTGAAATCACGGATAACATTGAATTGAGTCCCAAATATTGAATTGAGTCCATCAAATACTTTTGGGTCATCGGAGTTGAGTCCGACCAATATTTTTAGGTTGTTCGAGTTGAGTTTTAGCTTATTACCGTTAGGTACCAAGAAGACACCAGGTTGGCTGAGTAATTTCCCAAAAAATTGGTGTGATTGTATTTTTTTAACCATAATAATAATAATAAGTAAAAAGAGTTAATTAATTAAAAAATATTAAAAATAATAATTATTATGTATGATTGTACAGGTACGCTGTTTTTTTTGTATCATATAAAAAATAATAATAAGTATAAAGAGTCAATTAAAAATAACAATAATTATGTGTAATATAATAATGTTAATAGTGAAATAGTTGTTAGTAAATCAGGGCCGGATTGGTATGTATCGGCCCATTGAATTTTCACTTCTAAGCGGCCCATTTACAATTCAGTGGACCAAAATTACGTCTATAATTATTACGAGTTTATAGGTGGCCCATCGTATTTTGAACATGAATTTATTTTCACTCACACTCACACGAGCAGCCCAAACTTTAAGTGGCTTAGTGGCCTTTTTCTCGGTAGCTCGCTTAACCAATCCGGCCATGTAGTAAATATTGAAATGATATATATTTTAAAAAGTCAAATCTGACAATTTCCATATTAATGTATTTTTTTGTCTGCTCCCGTAAAAATTTCTTTTTCTAATGTTTTTTACATGGTCTCTTTGTTTTGCTTCTTAGTTTTATATATGTATCGGACTGTATTCACAGAAGAGTGTCCACAAAAATAAAAATGTTTGGATGTCCCATGAATATTCGTTATCGTTGCGTATCCTGTATAATATGATGACATGAATTAACTTGATGTGCAAGATTCAAAGTCACCGGCTTAACAGGTAGTTATGACATTTTATCTATACGGACTCAATTCAAAGATATTAAGATAATACCTTGGACTCAATTCAAACACATAAAAGTAGCATGTTACAGTAGCATGGACTCAATTCAATATCACCGGAAATCACTGCAACATTAATAGTTGTGTATTGTGTCTTAATGGTTTAGGTATAGCAGGTAGTAAGTTACAAATACATTTATAAGAAATAAATATATAAATTATAAACAAAATAATAAAATATTCAAAACTATGTACGTAATAAAAAATAGATTATCTAACTAATTAAAAACATTTTTAGATATATTTATAGGTAATACTAATTTAAATAATAGTTTTAAGATTTCTCACCAACTGAATTTATAATAATATTGTTATCTCATTCCATGAGAATTTGATTTTCTATGGTCATAAGCATAAAAGATATTTTAAGATGTTCATTTGTCATTGCATTTTTTTAGACTGTTTTTCAAATATTTTAATGTTGAAAATTACCTTTCTACTTTCACATGCAATTTTCGTAACAGGGATGGTATAACAATGTATATAAAAAGTAAACAAAATAATTTAGAAAATAATTACAGCGCATTCGGGTGTAACCAGTAACCAGCATAACCACATCACATTTGCATGATGCAAAGATTTGTTTGGATTTACTACAGATATTGTTTATGCAAATAATAATGACCAATAGAACATTTACACAATGTTATGTATTATTAGTTATTATTCAATTAGGTAGTGCTATGTCCGACCGTCACCGCTCTACAGATATATAACTTTCAGCAAGCACGGCGTCAAAGAGTCATATCTGTATAGGTAATATATTATTTCTTTGAAAAATTACTTCTGCTGAGTTTTAGTCGAAACCACACGCGGGTAGGGTGTTGTATTATAATAATAAACAACCGACGTCGAGATATTGTTTTTATTTTATTTTATGTCTACAATATTGTGTATGTGATATTTTTAAATTTTATATCCGATGATTTCTCTCATACTCATACGATACTATTAAAATGTAACACAATTAATAATAATTATAGTGATAATATCTACAATAATTTCATAGATTTAAAGTCTTAATACAAACAAATAATTGTTGACGTATTTACCAAGTTTGTAAATAAAATCTCATATAAAATGAACGGGCAACCAGGCCATAATATTATGGTCCAGGTCATCGGGAAAATTCGTATTTCCAGACCGCCCCTGCGGAGTTGTACCCGCCTCCCGTTGTAAGATAATATCTAAACACCTCGGCGGCCATGACACATGGCGTCGAACTAAATGCATGTGTTAACATGACATTTGTCGTCGAACACTAATTTAGAAATCAGTAATGAGAACGTAACCAGCAGTAGCAACGATAGAATAGTACTATACATAAATATAGATGAAAAGATTGAGTGCGTTGTCCACGAAGTCGTCGATTAAAATATTATTATGATGCAACGCACTCAATCGTTTGGAAAATATTATTGTGATGACGAAATATTATGTTGAACATCCAACCACAATCGAACACTGTCAATCCATCCGAGGAACCAATGCATGATTTACCGGATACGCTAGTGGCTAGTCGAATGTATTGTTAAAGCCTCTTTCCAACTTCCGGTGGCGCCGCTCTGTCATTGTTGAGCGCGGTGCACGCAGAGAACAAGACGAACTGAGAACTACCTACGTATCCGACGCACAGATCATCGAGGACAGCAACGGCATGCGTCACTGTGCGTGTAAACGAAAAGAAAATATTCGGTTCCGGCTAATGGTCGGGACGTATCACGATCGATCGAGCCAGATCCGGTCAACAACTATATAACATTATAGTCAAAATTATTTTGTAGCTGCCGATCCCATAATACGACTGTCGAATAAAATATGTTCGGCTTCCGTAATTATTAATGTAATATTATTAAATATATACCTATAATTAACAATATTATGTTATATTATAAGCGTAAATTATCTTGACACCTATAACTATAATAATATTACACATCCGTGTTTATATCTATGCGTGTGCTTATGTACTATAGTATAGGCGTATATCTATACCCATAGGTATATAGTACAGTGGTGACAGCTCTCACATCCGGCCGATAGTATTTTGATCACTATAACCGGAAATCACTATAAGAGGCGACTCAAAAAATATTGAAAAAATAACGAAAATTTTTTTAAATACATATTTTATTTTGTACGAAACATTAAAAAGACTGTGCAAAATATCAAAATACAGTAGTATTAATTAAATTTAAATTTAAAAATTAATAAGTAAAATATACATACATACATACATACGAAATTTAAAACTTAGGTTCTTTTAAAAATAGTCGGTAATTTGCCCCTGTTGTTTTTTGGTATGGAAACCATCATAATGTGCTCTAATAGTTTATCAACGTATCAAAGTAATTTGTGCCTATGTCATGCTCTTCAATAGCTCTTCTCAGTGTATTAATTGCATTGAATACTTCACTCCTGGTTACTGGTACTCGGCCCTCTGCATATTGAATATTCAACTTCGTCTTCATCATGCACTTCAACATCATTTCCCTGTTCCTTGTGTGAAACCATTTCAGCAGCTATTTTGTCATCATTCATCACTTGAAAAACTGGTAAGTCCTTATCTACATCCAGCCACTCATTGAAGGTTTATTATTTTTTTTTTTATTGCAGTCACTTATTTCGTTACAGGATTTCAGTAACTTATTTAATGTTGACTGCCAGACTGCGGAATGCCCAATTGTTGTGCTGCTAATCTCTGATTCGTCTTCTCGGGAAGCTTATCATAATCGGCCGGGACACTTTTTTTTTCACTTATTGAAAGCGCACTTCTACTAGCCATAATACACTATACAAACAATACACTACACGCTAAACATACAGAACAACGCCACGGACGAAAACAAACTGCGTATAAGTCTATACGTACGAGTATACTGTCATCCGTATACATATCGGTATTAAAGGGAACACAAACGGTTTCAATCATATACGATATTACGATATGAAGTACACTCGTTAGGTGGGTCACATTGGATAAGATTAGGACAGCCATTCGCAATCGTTCTCCCTCCTTTGTGTACATAATAATAGGTAATTTTAGTATACATTTTATTTCTGACATGATTATTTCTGATCACTATAACCGAAAACCTGATCACAGTACGCGGCGAAAAATGCACTGAAGACGGCGCTGTTTGTTCCGTTCCTGACATTTTTGATCACTAAAAGCGGCTGATTCTTATAACCAGTGAACACTATAAGCGGCGATCACTGTACCTATTACCTTATATTATGACATATATAACTATATATGGCATGATGTGCTGTTATTTGACACAAATAAATAAATGTAATATATTTGTGGTCTGTGTTGTTGACGTATATTTACTAATTTTGTAAATAAAATCTAATATAAAATGACCATGTTCATAATAATATTATGGTAACGATATCCGCCCTGCAGTGGCGTGGCGAACGATTTTCACACAAGGAGCAAAGATTTTATTCTACCCACCCACCCGATATTTTATAAGACATTTAAAAAAAAAATATAGTACATTAATTGTTAAAACGCATGAAGTTAATAACGCATATATTTATTAGTAGCTTCTAGATTATTTTCTTATTTTTTTTTTTTAAGATTCTGAGGGGGGCAAAATAATGTTGGTATCCAAATTTTCTACTTCAGCATTTATTTGTTGATAGGAAAGTGAATCTAATTAGTATTTTTTTTTGGGGGGGGGGGATAAAAATCAAAAAAATCCAAGTAATTTTCAAAAACGTGGTATAAACTAAAAAAATTAAGTAGGAAAGGTGGGTAAGTGGATGTCGCTCTGCTGTACAGTAGGTTACCATGCAGCCATACAGGGTTAGAAATTGTTCCAAACAAGTGGTTTCGTTTAAAATATTTTATATTTAATACATTTCTTAAATCTTTTATTTAGATAAAAAAAAAATATATATTACTCTTTTAGTTTAATTTAATTCCGGGTATATTTACCTACACTAGCATACTCGATCAGCAGCATATTAATAAATACATCAATGTTGATTTTAAAAATTCGTTCATAAATCAATTTTAAAGTGATTTTCCTCAAGATGAAATCGACAATATTGTATTTTGGATTTTGGATTTTAACCCAGTCTCTGTATCGTCAAATACAAAAAAGTAGTTCATTCTTACCAATGTATAAAAATAACAGTTCTATCTGCGATACGTAAATTGTAAATTGTTTAAATATTGTTTGCATATTTAATCCTGATTCGTGTCAACAGTTAAGGCAACTCCAAATTTATACTTCACAATTCATAATATTATGAAAACAAATATTGAAGGTACCTACAGTGAATTATTGTACTGGTGAAAGTTCTGAAAAAAAGTTTTTCTACTTCGGTTTTGCAATAATAGTCAATTCAACAGTAACATCTATTTTTTTTTCACCGCGTCTCGTCTAGTCCTCAATCGAAACACTAATTGGACGGGACTACCAATACGTAGATATATTATACAACAATAATATTATGTATCCCGTTAAATTTGTCAATTCTGTTGGTGTTTACGTACCGAAACGTCTGATGAATAACATTTTTAATAAAAAAAAAAAAAAAGTTTTTATAATCACGACTTCGATGACGCACTCAGGTGAGCCAATGACGATTGCAACGACGATATTATCACGTCAAATATAAAAAATGAAAATCCTTAATGATTTAAAAATAAACCTCGCTAGGAGAATTTCAACACCGAGTAGGCCCGGATCGATCTGGAGCACACCGGATGTGTGTAGTAGATAATAATATTATACCTTGAATGTTTCCGAGTGACGGAAGTACAATGGAAGAACGCGGTTTTCGAGAAACAATCCCACTGGGGGTATAGGCACATAATAGTATTATATAATATCCTTTTATTGAACATTAAGAATAAAAGAAAAAACAAACTTATAACAATCGATAAAACATAAATATAAAAATCGTAAAAAATTTTCGTTTGAGATTCGCTTTTCACTATACAAAATATTATTATGTTCTCGTTCTGTATTATATTATTATTTCAATGACCAAATCAATTATAATGAACTGCGACCACGTAACCTAATACGTTTAGTACATTTTTGAAATATAGGTTTTAATTGTAACTGTTCATTATTGTGGAATATGTTGATCATCATGCTTCTAACACAACGAACTTCAGAGCACAGAAATAATGTAGGTTGGTAATTAAAAAAAAAGTTATCTCGTATTTTTAAAAAGATTTGACGATTTTAGTGTATCCTCGCATAATCATACATTGTTTTAAATTATCCGTGTTTATACGTGATTTCTGGGACCTGTTGTCATGTTATCAATATTATTATTTTAATCGTATTGCTTTTACTAATATTAAAGCCTCATGGCGCAACATATTTTTAAATTTACAATTTATTGAAGACATAAGTAAAATTACCTGTAGATATTTCAATGGAAAAATACTAGACTACCAACCCACTACTAAGCTTTATTATGGATTTTTTTTTTTTAAATAAAAAATAATAACATTTAGTATATTTTCGTTATTCAAGAGTTTAACACAATGTCCTTATGTTTGTATAATATTATGGCTCATGGACTCAAGACATTTTGACGAAAGTTTCCAATATTCTTTTTAGAGATATCGGGGAATTTCAGAAAGTAGTTTGCACCACTTTTGAAAATAAACCTAGTCAACGGCGCAACAGGTAGATTTATCACCTCAGTGGAATTAGTTCACAATGATACACCGATGACGACGGGCGAGCGATACCCCTTATAGCACTGTATTTTGTATTTGCTCATTTTTGCTCGGGTGAAGTCAGGTTTTACAACTAGTACCTATGTAGCCCGTCCATTTCATCTTGACAATCGTCATTCGTTAAAGTTTAAAAAAAAACAGTGTTTAAAAAATGTTTTCAATACAATAAGGGTTTTCAGACCCCTGGGTTTTTTTAACATCGAAACAGTCTCTAAGTTGGCAGACGAACTGGTCGAGTCATAATAATATTATATATTACATATTATCATTACACCACCGGCGAGAGCGTGCCGTGCTCAGATATGACTAACCTTCGGGTCTTGAGCGGTGCGACCGGCCACGACCGGCGTGTTCTGAGCACTAGGGCCACGCTCATGGAACCGCTGCCGTGCGTGGTCATGGCTGCCGCGGACTTTCGTTTGACGGCCCACGGGCTGCGGCCGGTCCACGCCCGCCCACAGGTGCTGTTGCTGTTGGACGTCCCGCGGGTGCGGCCGCTGTTCGCTGCGGGCCCGGCGACAGGGGCCCAGTATCTCCCGGCGGATCTGCTCCACGTCCAGCTTGTACGCGCACACGACGGCCGTCCACCGGTGCCTTGGCCGTGACCGTTTCCGTCGACGCCTCCGTGTTGCCTGACGTCGCCCGGTCAGCACTGCATGACCGACCGCGGTCGTCGCGTGCGTCGATCGGTACGAACAAGCCGCGGTACACCTCCCTTCAAGTTTCAACCACCGACCGACCGATTGACGCCGCTCGGTAACGTGGTCGTTGCGTTGGACCTGTACAATATTCGCGATCGCGTCATGAACAATACTGACTTCTGCAGCACACACAACAACAACAACAACAACGAAGTGTCATACCGGGTGATTCTTTCAATAGTAAATATCACTTGTCGTCTAGGAAAGGTATTTACGGTTTTTGAAAATATTTTTCCGAGAATTTTAATAAAAATCAAATTTCAAACGAGATCGCGTCTATTGTAGTTAGGGATCTAGTAAATCAGTAAGTACCTAGCTAGTCATAAGCATAGACCCAACTAAGTTAACAAAATTATTAATTTCATAGAACCCATCGACGGCTTATAATATAATAATTAGAATATTATATAAGAATATTTTTGATGTGGTTAAATCTTAGCCCCCCCCCCTTCGTTACACCACTGGTTAAGTAGGGCTGAGTTTTGATGCACTCTGCATATTGTTTTCAAACTCGACAACGCTCATTTATACATAATATTAGGTAATACGTCTCGTGTGCTTTCTAATCATACAAGAAGTTATCGTTTTAAATCTTTTGATAGTTTTTGATTTTTAACATAATTTTTTTAAATTTGTTTAAAACATTGTAGATTTTTACTTTTAAAGTAACTTTATAACGTTCTAACAATATGGGTTTCACTTAAGTATATCCGTATAATATAACAATAGGCAATATACAATAACAATATACCTACAAAAATCTGAACACGAACACACTTAATTAATAAATTCGGTTTACAATTATAATGTGTGTGTTTACGATACCATTGCCTGTCGCATATTATAACATAGACGAGTAGGTACCAACTGAAACCAGAAATAATAATCGTTGCTCCTCGCAAACCGGGTAAACATTTATTTTTCAATAGGAATAACATCGTTACCTACCAATAAATACGACAAGATAATAATTATAATAATCGGATCCGCCACGTGATAACCGCATACCAGAAATCGAGTAAGATAGACTGACTTTTCATATTATATTAATTATTATTTATTAAGTACCTAATGTGCTGATGCCATTGTGCAGCAGCTGAATATAATAATAACCTATTCATATATGCACTACACGGTTGACTGAAATGCGACTCCCTCGTTCACTGGTATAATAATATATACTCGTACGTGAAATAAGGAAATGAACGAAAACGAGAAAAATCGCAAGAAAAAAATATAATAAATAACGTCCGTTCGTAGGGCGACCTTTGAATAGGCGATTTAATAATGAATAAGCGTTCGGATTCGGCGGACTTCGTTCTAAGTCCAAGTTTTAAACGTAAGTTGAATTGATACTGACGCGACGTGACTGAGCGCGGATAGCTTTTCAATATAAAATGACAATTTGTTTTAATAATTATTGAAATAATTAATTGTCGTTTCGATGTGTACTGTGGTAGGTACCTATATAATATATATTATATTATATTGTACATTGTATTTGTATGTACATACAGCAGTGATGAGAGATACTTTTCTAAACTAATAGTATATTTTTATGGGCCCCCACACGAACATGTCAGTGGGGCCGATTATCTTCTTGAAGAATAAATAAAAATAAAAAAATTATAAAAATTTTTTTTTTTTATTAGGGTTGATTCTTCGACAACAAAGGTCATTAGCCTGTGGTACTGTAGGGGGGGAACTGTAGTGAGTTTTGGCAGAATTTTCGATTTGGGCACCCATATAGGTATCTGCCATGCCCGGGTGGGTGATGGCGGCATTAGTTCTCCGGACAACGTGACTTGCCCGAAGAAAAATGCCGCCCGTGACCACGGGATCGAACCGGCGCCGACAGCGTCGAAACGGACGCCTTAGACCACTTGGCCACTCCGTCCCCCAAAATTATAATAATATAATAGTAAATAATTATGGGTACCTATTCATAATATTATATCTTAAAACGCCGCATAGGCTCGCACTCGACCTTTGTATAGGTGGGTATCTATTATATTATATAGTTGCCTATTACGGTAATAATATTACAATATGTGCTTATAATATTGTTAAATAAACGAACAGTAAACATTTCTGATCGTCCCATTGTTACATCGCGCGACTTACCATTGAGTTGTATAGTAGGTATACGTTTTCAATAATTTCAAATGTCAAGGCGACAAAATAATCGCGAGATGCGTCTGACCCGGATCGTGAGTCGTGGATGTGTCACCCCACTGCGGTAAAAATAAAAAAATTATGTATTATGAAAAATACAACGATCGTTGCCGAATGAAAATGATCAAATCGCTCGCGCGTTTGAAATGTAATGGGTAGGTGGTACTCATTTATTATCAAAGGTATGTGTTTAAATACACGGTGTGTGTGTGTGTATTTCACGGTTTCATCGAACTCACATTACAATAATATTAATAATATATTATTATTTATTAACATTGTAACTGCACACTGAACCGCACTCGATCTGTACACGCACATATTATATCATTACGCACACATGTCCACATCATTGGTACAGGGTGATAGTTTATCGTGAACAAAATATCTCGCCTGAGAAATTGAGAAATCTTATCTCGTTAGTTTTCAGAACAATGCCGATAGATAGTGATCGTAGAAAAATTGAAAACAGCAATTATTAAAAAAACCTTAACAAACACATATGAAAGTTCGAAAAATGCATAACAAATCCCCCTCCGAAAAACCTTACGAGAACATTAATTAATTAACTCTCAAACAGCGGAGAACAGTAAGTTAAAAAATCATCTGAGAGTAAAATGTAAAAATATCGAAAAAAATATAATGACATGAAAAGACCTAGTAATAGAATGCGAAAAAATAGCGAGATAAAAGTTTCAGAATTGAATTTAGTATAATATAATACCTTACCTACCAATATTTCATAAGAACCAATAGAAGCTATGTGGTCTTATGGTATACCTAATCTAAAAATAATAGATTTTTCGACAAGTTCACAGTTCTAGTAAAATAATAAAGAGATAATATACCAATAGAAACTTCGAGATAAAAAAGAACGTTTAAAAATCTCCCGGATTTCCTCACGTACCTATACTAGTTACCTATATACTATTACCCATATAGCTTACGATAAAGAATCACCCTATACATATATACCGTACACGTTTATCGAGTACAACATGCGTATAATATATTATTATAACCTAAGATTTAACTACTGCCACAGACGGACGAGGTTATTTATTTTCCCTTAACCCCCAGTCTTTTACACGATGAGCCTCGCGTATTGGTCCGGTCGGCTCGTGGTCGTCGCCGGGTAGAACCACTTTGCGCCACCGCCGCCGCCGACGTCTTTACACGCCGATATATCACGCGGCGGGTGACGGAGACGACGCTCACGTTTGCATTTCACAATAATAATAATAATGTTATAATGGTAGCTGGGTGCAATATTATGATTATTATTGAACGTAATATTATTATCATAATATTATACAAAACGTTGCCGACCAACGACCTGCCGAGCGCCGTCTCGCGTATTCCCGCGCGGACGGCGGCGGCGACGGGCGACGTGTCGGCGCGATTTATCGTCTGCCGCCGACACCGCTCGAACTGGGCTACGTCCAACAAATGAAATGTGCGCCGCCGATGTATAATAATATTATACTTACGTAACGTGCGGCTAACATCGAGCGGTGTTCATAATCGATGATGATGATAATAATAATACGTCTGATCGCGAAAGCAAAAAAAAATAATACTATAATCCTCGAGACCTGATATGATAATATATTGTTTGGTTTTATACCTTTTCAGTAGTGCAACTACCCATATCGTATCAGCTGTATGGAGTTCAAATGTCGAGGGGGTGCTATATAATAATGTGCTACAATTATTATGTAACTTTCGTACAGTCGTTATGACCGCCTAAATGCTGTTGTTGCTTCTTATCAACCAATTTCTAATCTTCACTTCGAAAGATAAGAACAAAATCATGTAAACCGATGATACATTTTATATAGTCATATTATATTGTATTTAAATAGTTATTTATTTTGACAGGTTTTTGAGGGTGCTCGTATCTCATTGTTCAACTCCTACAGGTTGCTATAGGGTGGCTCACACAGTCACATGAATTTAGTTTTGACACTTCGTTACCCTATAAATGTACCAACTCTATATGAATCAAACATTGTTCAATTCGTTATTTAATATTCGGTGTATGGTGTATAAAATTTATATTAACTTTTCCGTTGTCCGGAATAAAAATTCTGATTCGCAACAATATATTATCAGGTAGGCAATCTATCTGCGGAAGATCACGGACCCCGTGCTGTTTGTACGTAAGTGTTTGTTTTAACTCTAAATGATCAAAGTTATACCAAGTTTGTCGTGTTCCACCTATGGTGGATTAATATAATCAATTAATACAAAATCCTAACCTAACCTAACCGTACTAATATCAGATGAATAAAAAAAAAACCAAATTGAAACATGTTTAAATTATAGCCTGTCTTCTTTTTAGAGGTCTATCTACACACAAACATTCATTTATATATATATATTATATATTGACAAAAAATAATAATACAAATCAACAAACATGCCCGATTAACCATATAGCAACCAATATATAATACACCGTTGCGCCACTGTTGTATTTTTTACATCCAGATTTCCTACTTTTCCGGTGGATTTTCTTAAAATGTTCTTTCTTAAAAACTTTCTACTGGCGATTACGAACATCTTACAAAAATTTGAGCCAAATCGGAGCAGCCGTTCTCGATTGATGAGGTAATGACAATTTTTCACGCTCCATTTATATATATATACCTTATAAACATTCTCTGGACTTCCTCAAATAATTCAAGACCAAAATTAGCCAAATCGGTCATATTGGAGTGAACTAATGACATAATTTTAAATCCTCAAATATTTGGATGAAAATTATTTTTTTGAGATAAGAAAAAAATTATTGTGATGTGCATAAAGGTGTTTTATTAAGGTATATAAAGCTATATTGTAAGGGTAGGTATTCCAATTATTACATTACAATACAAGTATTCGTGATAACATGAATAATATGTTGAAATGTACATAATATGTAATGTCTTTGGAAATAAATTGGCCGTATAATATATTTTCAATTTTGAACAATATAATATTATTTTGTTGTCATGGAGATTTTCGTTTGGATGTTTATGCGTACGACCGATTACACATTTTGAATCAGTTTATATTTCGCGACGAAACATCTCGAATATTATAGTAATTTTCACATAAATAATATATACAATGATCAACTTATGATTTTATTTTTATATTGTCTTATTGTCTAATAATTTTTATACCCCTTGCGTTTTATACGCATAAAAAATCAAAAAAAACAAACAACTGCGCTGTACTATACGTTCCACAAATTATGGAAAACGCATTTGAAAACGCCGACACCGTCGTGGAGGAGGTGATGGAACACCTGATAGCGGAAGTGGTTTCGGACTCGAGTAATATAGAGACGACCGTCCACTTGGTTCTAAGGGACATAATGGAAATGGAATTTGGACACCAAAAAAGAACAATGGAAACCGACACCGTTTCAGAGGAATGCCGAGACAGACGGATGGTCGCCATCGTGGATCAGTTGGTGGATGCAATGGTGCACCTAGTGTCCGAAAAGTTGTCGGCCGCGCCGCACGTACAGCCCGGAGACGGAAACGCTGTACTGCGGTGCGAGGAGGAAGAGGAAGAGAAGGAGGAGGAGGAGAAGATGGCCACCGGTGGAGACTTTGAGGTCGTCCTGGACGAAGAAGCTCCGACCGAGGATGGTTTGGAGATCGACGAACCACCGGCAACACAAGCGGCAGTCTCTTCACGCGGGTGGGTCAGGCGATTGGCGGCCGCCGCGTGGAGAGGAGTGAAACGGGCCGGACGAGCAGTGATTTGCCTGGGTTGCTGAAAACGTTGTCGACGCCTCGGTCGAGGGCAGCAGTCAAGGCGGAGCGATGTGGGGATCGAGGTATGTGAGGTACGTGAAAGTGCACTTCCGGGGTGATCGGCAGAAGGTCACCGACACACGTTCTCCGGCCACCGGCGGCAGGGACACGGGATTGCGGACGTCCGGAGACCCTCTGGAAGCGTGGCGGGCCCCGGCCGCTTCGGTCCGGGAGTGACGACGACGACGACACGACGAGCTGGCTAGCTGTACCGGTGGTACCTGCACTTGCGGTAGGACTGCTGCAGCTGACGACTCGCGATGGTGTCGACGGAAACCGCAGAGCGCAAGTCGGCCGGCGAGTGACGGACGACTTTAATGATTATTATCGTACGGTGGCTAGGGACCGTTATGATAATAATATTTTAGTCTTCGTCGCTCGCTCCGACGAGCCTCTTCGGTGACCGTCTTCGCCCTTCGCCACAGTCGTCTTCGGCACCTGCAGCACAACACCTATAGCGCACGTCATCGCGCACTAGCCAACCGTCGCCGACCGTCATCGCCGCTCTCGCAGCCGTCGTGGTCGGGTTCCGTCCGCTTCCGCAGTCGTCTTCGCTTCCTCGAGGAAACGCGTCCGCGACTCTTGTCCCCCCGCAGGACCGGCCGCAAGAAAGTTGTGGAGGTGACCATCTTCTGCACCACCCACTCGCCGGGTGCGACTCGTTTGCGCACATTTACCTTTTTTACGGCACGTTTGCGCACAAAATCACAACTCGTTTGCGCACACATATTTTGGGTTTAAATTATAAAGGTACAACTCATTTGCGCACATTTCACTTTGAGCAGAACAGCACATTTCTCTTCTCACTTTAATATAGGCTTAGGACCATCTGTTTTGTACAGATTAAAAATGTGCATGTCGTGTGTGTCTGTTCTGAATAAATATATAATTATACAATTAATAAGAAGTAATAGTGGTTCTATGCGTGTTTTTAATTTTTAAAATTTTATATTTTTTTATTATTAACTAACCTTACTACATCACTCAAGGAACATTTTTTATTTGTACACCTAAAATGTGTATCACTAGATTTTAAAGTTCGAAATTCTCTTTCAAAAATATCACAAATTTCGATATCCATAGTCACTAGTCAGTAGGTAGTACCGCTTTCTAGTTTCTGGAGAACGACTGCTTAAAAATATTATGTTTAATACACGTCGATTATTTTCAATGATGATAATGATATATTGAATATTGATATGCTGATGTACTGATAATCAATTACTTAAGTTAGTCCAAATTTAAAAATATAAAGTATATGTTATGCAGTGTTTATGTTGTGCGCAAACGAGTCGTCCGTTTTTAGGTTAACGACGGTATTCGTTGTGCGCAAACGAGTCATCGATATCTAGGTAAACAATTTGGATTGTGCGCAAACGAGTTGCACCGCACTCGCCATCACGTACCCCCCACTTCGCCTCGTCTTGACTGATGTCTTTTTTTTTACAATTACAATTGATTGTAATTTATTCTGCCACACTTTTGAGCACCTTTTATATTTTTTTACATTTTAATTTTTGTTGATATCATTATTCGACATGTTTTTTGCCACTTTGAGCACATTTTCATTTTTTTTTAATATTATTATTGTTTCTGTTTTTTTGCTACGTTGAGCACCATTTTTATTGTTAATATTATTGTTCCTGTTTTTTTGCCACGTTGAGCACCTTTTTTTGTTGTTAATATTATTGCTCCTGTTTTTTTGCCACATTGCGAGCATTTTTCCTATTTTTCTTTATATTGCTTATTAATTATTTTCGGTATAAATGTTTCAAAATTTTAAAGCACTCGTTAATTATATATCATTTATAATATTATTGAATTATCATTTATCTCACACCTCTAATGTTTTTTGTTTATTTTTTTTCAAAATTATAAACCACGGTGTTTAAAAATTATATTATTTTTATACTTGATATTATTTATTACTGTATTCAAATTATTATTATAATTTATATAATAACATTGTTATATTATCTATAAATTATCCAGTAATAAAATTATATTTTTTATACAGTAAAATGTTGTTTTTATATTTTTTGTATTAAACAGTAGGTACTATTTTATTTATTACAACAGAAAAACGATTGATGAACATGATCGTGGTAATGTGGGACCTATGAAGAATATTAACCAATAACTTTTTGGATACCAAACCTAAAAAAAATATTATATTGAACGTTTTGTCCTCGTCAAAGTATAAGTGCAAGATATTGTCATGCACCATATATATGTACATTGTACACATCATTGTAAAATCAATAAATTCATCGTCCGGCTAAGAGTCTAAAATAATAATAATAAAAACTATTGTTTTCGATATTGTTGAAAAAACACCATAGTACGCCACATTGTGCAGTTTACATAAAATTAGGTACTGCGCTGACCCGTCCATCGATCCACAAGTGGTCTGACGATCGAATCCGCACACGCTGTGAATTATGAAGATGATTCCTGTTGTGTACACAATGCGATTATATAGTTAAAACATTTGGAACTCTATAAACTAATATTTTAATATACATTTAACATATTATAATAAGCAAATAAAAATTGAAATAAAAAAAACTCACACACACTTCTATATACACTAGGTAGTAACATATTTTGTTGATGAGGCGAATTATTGATCGATAAGTAAAAAAAAAACGCAATATTTTAGGTATGCACTGAACGTTATTTGCATCGCCGAAAATAATGTATAGACGTCGTAGACCAGACTGGTTCTTAAACTGTGGACCACAGCGGCGGTTCTATCTAAAATTAAAATGCAACATTTTTTATGAAAAATTATGTATAAGAATAATAATTATAAATAACGTAGCCACGTATGTACGTTCGTATCGTGTATACCTACTTGATATTTGATTTGTAATATAAAACAAGTATTAAAATATTAATTATGATGATATGAGATATTTCGTAAAAAAAAAAAAGGTAGGTAGGTATTCGAAAGAAAATTGGTAGGAGATCCGAGATTTTTAAAAGTCTTCCATCAGGGGTCCAAAATTTTAAGAACCGCTATCGCGGTCGTAGACGATTTACTGAGTACCTACCTACGTGTAATAATATCTGATAATTCTGTAACAGTTGATAAAATACGGTAAAATGTTAATGACGATTATTTACCAACAACATTGTATGCACAGAATTAATCATTTTAAAATTATCAGAAATTTACTTGGGACCGTTGCTCGATAATTAGAAAAAAGCTACAATTAAGTATTTATTTTAGATTTAATTATAATATTATACCTACTTATTTGTCATTTGTCATTTGTCTCCGTCACAGTGTCTCGCACCAATCCTTTCATATAAAAAACGCACAACAATAAATTATGGCCGAAAGCGCATTTTCGACCATCTCGCTGATTTAGAGAAAGATGATGCGGTTTATAAACTTGACCGAGATAAATGTTTTTACCAACAAAGTTGTTCTTATAATTAGGTAGATTTACAAATTGACTATTTTGAATTTTTCAATTTTCAGTGGAAAAATATTTTTTTTTATTTTACATGTAGTAGGTACAACGTGTCTATATAAATTATTTTTAAATATTGATTAGAACAAAATTGATTTCAGTCAGGTCTTCACTGTTACATTCTGTATTTTAAAAAATTTGATGCATTCTGTAATAAATCATATTATTTATTTCAGGATGTAATAAAATTTAAAAATACAATGCCCACCAGGAATAAATTGCTCAATTCTTTGAAATATTAAAATATTAATATATTTTTCTTTTAAAATGCACTCTTATAGTATCAGTTATTTATACTCTGTATATGAATACATTTTAACTCTGTCGTGTGTCAAGTGAAATGTGAGAGGTTATTTAGAAAACTAAAAATAATTCAAAACAGACTGGGTCATCTTTAGAGCAGAATCGTTTGGAAATAATGTGAATGTCTATTGAACTAGATATTTTGGAAATTTCATTGAAGATAAAAATTTGTTTTTTTTTTTTTAATGAAAAGTAAGATGACTCCCGATATAATTTATTAGAAAAAAATACATTCACTTTGCTGGATTTTCTATATTTTTTTCAAAAATGGGACCCTATTCATACTCATCCACGGGGACGAATAGGGTCAGTAAAATAAATTATATTAATATAATAATATATTATGTTCCACGTCGCGTTTTACTATCGTCTTGCGATTTAAATCTATTTACTCCTCGGCCGACGGTTTAATGGGATTTTTCGCCACACATACGACATTGTTGTGTCACCTTAATGGGTACTATACAGGTACCCAAGTAATGTTATATTTTATTACAATATACCCATTGGCGCAACTAGGGGGGTGCACAGGGGACTTGTGCACCCCCAAGTTTGAAATGTGCACCCCCAAAAAAAATTTGATAATATCTAATGTTTGTATAATACTATACAAATAATTAATATTATAAGTTATAATTTTTTTTTTTTTGTTCCACGTTAATCACTATGGGAGCCGAACTGTAAGTGTAAGTTATAACGGATCTCATAAACGTAGTTATTCGTGGAACAATAATCCCGAACCTACTCGTTTCGCCGCCCAGCGTTCTCGCCGCCACCCGACTCGCCGGGTATAATCATAATTATAGTATTTTATTATATTATATAATAAGCTTATCAGATTCTGTCGATTCTGATAATTTATTATTATCGTTAATTTGTTGGTAATATCTTAAAGCTAGGTCGCTGGGAGCTATTTATAGCCAGACTTCCCACTTCCAGTCATTCAACGTCGTTGTTGTTGTTAGCAAAGACAAAATTACTTAGAACATTGGTACACTCATTGCCAGTTGAAACTTGTCACAGTGTCACACGGTGTTTTCATGTTTTGGCTTTTGCGCGCAATTACATACAGCATACGCGGTTTTATTTTATTTATGAATACGACCGCATCTACTTTGTACATTGTTCCTTATGTTAAAATAATTCGTTTAAGTGTTGTAATAGAAGTTTATTGCTAAATTGTGTGCATGCATTTTTTATGGTTTTTGAAATTAAAATTTCACGTTTACCTACGTTTAAAATTAACTGCATTCTATATTTCTATAAAATATTATTTGGAACAATAATTAGTAGGTAATAAGCAGTGGTTGAATTGAGGGGGACGCGGGGGGACGGAGTCCCACTTCTATTTTAAAAATATTTTAGCGTACCCCTTCTAATTTCTTTTAATGGGACGCTGGGGACGGGAATCATTTTAAAAATTGTACTAAATTAATGGAAATATTTTTATTTTAGATTCTGAGTGAAACGATGAATGTATTGATTTTACAATGATGTGTGTTTTTTTTTTTTCGCCTAAAAGAAACGTACTAACTTCTGAACACATAGCATCATTAGTGTTTATTAGTTGTGTTGGACCACCTGTTCAATTGTTTAAACCAGACCACTATGTAAAAAGTTGGATTAAAACGGGTAAAAGAAGTGCAGAAGAAACAAGATGTCCAAAACGAGACGAACATGACATAGATCATTCATATAAACATTTATGGGCATATTTAAATTTATAAAACAAATAACAATTATTATTATGTATTTTACAATATTTTATTTTTAATTTTTAAATAAAAAGGAATATTTGTTTATTGCTGTATGGTGTAAAATGTCATTGTAGCGGGAGGGGGACATATGCTACCACTTAACAGTAAGACATTTAAATGTTCGGGGACGCACATATCTTTTATACTTTTGCATCCCCCTTCTATTTTTTTTCCAATTCAAGCACTGGTAATAAGTAATAAGATATAAAATGTATAGTATATTTAAAAAACAAAAAAAAACTGAAGAACGAGTTGACGATCCAGGTGTTGTTCAAGTTTCAAGCGCTTCTACTTGTTCAAATCAGCCTGATCTAAAAAGTCCACAGTGTAATAAAAATACTGATGGCATTAATGATTTGGCCGATTTGGGTGATCGAGAGAGTGGACCACGACATCCTGATTTAGCAGTAAGTAATCTGTGTTCTGTACTATAAATAGTAAATTATTTTATAATTCTCTATTTTAAGCTTAAGCAAATTTTTCTTGAGATTAATACTTGAGTAGGTATTTAGTATTCTTTTGCCAGTTCTTCTTTATTTCCCAGTAATTGATGGTATCATTATCAATTTAAAAAAAAGATTTTCTGTGGAAAGTTTATCAATGGCATCATCTATTGATTGTTTTTTGAATCTTGATTTCAATGGAAGTTGTTTATTTATAAATCATTATAAGGTGAGTCACCAAGAACTAATACAATTTGAAATAAATATTTAAAAAAAATATTATATCTTACTATATTAATTGAACTGTTATTTTTAGGATGTTATGAATGTTTCAGTAGATATGCTCAAAGCTGAAATGATGGTCTTTAAAAATTGCTTACCCACAAATTTCAGTTTTGATGATGTTAAAAAAAACATACAAAAAGTAACATATCCTAATTTGTACAAACTTATTCAGGTAGGTATCACCATTCCGATAAGTTCTGCTACCTGTGAGCGCAGTTTCTCCAGTATGCGCCGAATTAAAAATTGGCTATGAACGAGTATGCTACAGCAAAGATTTAGCAACTTATCAATTTTAAATATTGAGAGGGACATCACAAATAATTTAAAAAGTGAACAAATTTTGAACAAATTTAATTTGCATTCGAGAAAAATAATGTTAAAATAGATAGATAGGTAGTTCTGTTCATTTAATTTTTGTTAAATAAAATATATTATGAATATTAAAACAAAGTATTTATATTGAAATTAGAAGTTATTTTTTTCATAAGTGTAATGTGAAGAGTAATTGGATTAGTAGCTTGGGGGTGTGGGGGCTTTGCCCCCACGGGTCAGTGAGCTCTTCACTATTTGTGCACCCCCAAAATTATTTGTCTAGTTGCGCCTATGAATATACCCATAGTGTATATTTAATATTATAGTATAGACTATAGACAGTATAGTAGGCACGATAAACGAAGAGCTCGCCGAACGCTCTGCCGAAAACGCGTCTCATGTTACTTATATAAATACGAACTTCACTAATGGCGTGAGCATTAAGATTTTCGTTGATGTTGTTTTGGTTTTCATCAAATTCGTTCACGATTTGAAATTAATAACCATTATACGGAATTAGGCAACCGCGTTGCCATAAAGCAACTTTTATTACTATCGGACACAATATTAATATTGTAGTAATAAATCCGGTCCAGTGGTCATCGTGCAGTGTGCACCGTGCACATTATTATATGACGTCGCTGTTATTATACTAATAAGTAATAACGCATTAGGTATAATAATTTAATATAAGCTAGTCTTGACGCGCAAAAACTGGATTTCGTTTTGTCGAAATAATAATATATATCACGTTACTCTCTGTTTTTAAAAAGTCAACTGACAGAGATGGATATTATTATTATTATATTATATTATAATATAGAAACAACTGTTGTTATGATATACAATATCAAGGTTTATAACCAAACTGTAAGCGACTAACAGCGGTCAGCGGCAGTGGGTTGCGGGAAACATTTCTTTTTTATCGTATTAAGTAAGACTCTTGTTTGCGAGTAATATTCTATATACTAACCTAACTCAAGAAGGACCGAAATTTGAAAACGGCGTGCGCAATAGTGGCACAACTAGGCCCCTCACATCAAATGGTGTAGACTTCAAATAAAATACAACCTATTACGAGCGATAGGTGCAGGTGTCTCATACACGATTTTTGGTATAATAAATTGCGAGTTAAAATAACAAAATTACTTAATATATTATAATTTACATTTATATATTTATCATAATTAGTATTCCTAATAAAGTAGCTGGTCACCTGTACTCCAGGTCCAACCACCCCTCCCCACCCTTGTGGGGGCCCTGTTCATGTAATAACTAAATACTATGAGGTGCCTACATCATAATGCCCAAGATACGTTCGATGTCGACAATTCACTTGGTACTGGGATTTATATGTATACCTACCTATATAAAAAATTAAAATTTAATAAACGAAATATAATAATAATAATAAAATATGATGAAACGTCATAGAGGTTATTTTTATGATATGAGCATTATTATACATTATTATATAATTTCTATATGAAATATAATTAGATAATATTATGATGAATAGTTATTATTAGGGTTCGGGGCTTCTTGCACTTAAAATTATCGAAATATGCAGTCAAAATCGTCAAAATATGCATTAAAATATGCAGCAAATTTTTTTAAAAATGCATAAAATATATTATTAATAAATTATTATTATAGACAAAAAAAATCTAAAAACTAGGTAGGTACTTAATATAGTGAAAATAATTTTTACACGGGTTACTCATCTGTATCGTCTTCATGCCCATCTGTAACAAAAAACAAAAAAAAAACATTAATAAAGGTATTATTATGTTTAGTAAGTTTTTTCGTAATTTTACCGTTAAAATTATTGCACTGTATGGTAAGACATTTTCTTATGTTCTCAAATTTGAATGCACGGCGATTATCGGTCAGCATATTTTTGTACATAGAGAAATTCGTTAAAATTGGTTCAGGTGGGAGTGTTAATGTTGGAGCCATATTTTTAAAAATTTGAATGCGAGACGGGGCTTTACGAAACACTTTCTTTACATTTGCAATAATTTTATCAATTTTAGGGTTATTTATACGTACTGTTTCAGCCACTCTATGAAAGGCATGAGCCAAACATGTCACATGAATAATCTTTGAATATGGATTTTTTATTGCATCTCCGGACTTTACCATATAGGGTGCAGCGTCGGACAAAAACAACAGCACATCATCGTGTCTTACTCCTTCCGGCCACAGAATATTCATCGATTTATCAAATAATTTGAAAATCGTCGTATGGTTAGCTTTTTCCAACTCTTCTACGTGTAACAGAAATTGTTTACCGTAATTATTTTCTTCCAATGTACCTACAATGACATTTGCTACATATCTACCGGTTACATCAGTCGTTTCGTCAATGCTAACCCATATTTTTTTCCCATCAACATAATTACGAATTTTGTTTATTGTATTTTTATAGACTTCATCAACATAACCTTTACGCAGAGTGGACTCATGCGGTACTTCTTTTCCTGTACATTTTGTTAGAAAATTTCTGAAACTACAGTTGCTTAATTTATTTAATGGGATATTGGCGGACAACAATGTTTCGCACAAGTCATGGTTAAACGTGCTTTTTTTTTAATGCATTGAAGTAAACACTAACTGCTGTGACTGTTGTGAGGTACTATTAATCCGATATTGTTGGCGCTTCACTGCTAATTTATGTTTTTCTGTTTTTAAATGTTGTAAGACAATAAATCGCCTATCAACACCTACCTTCGTTCCACATACATTACAAAATAAAATAATTCCATCCGTAGAAAAAATATTTTTTCCGAATTCGGATATATATTGATTAATTTTACCATTTATTTTGGGCATTTTTAAACAAGTTTTTAAACACAAATTGATAATAATAAAAAAAAAAATAGCACAGTTAATAAGAAAAAACGTAAACGTGATGATGTGATTAACGAACGAACACGTACTGCTTTTCATTTCATCGTACAATTCATACCCGGCTAATATTCGATTATTTGGGAAAGTTTGAATTTATATTTGTTTCGTGATAATAAGAAAAATCTGTAGGATTATAGGATCCATTTGGTTTTACCACAACTATACTAATTGTTGATATTGTCGATAAAAAGGTTGATTATTAAGCGATAAAGAGGCTATCGTCGTAAACAGACGTACGTGTTAGATACGACAGACTACGACCATCCAATTATGATTTTTCCTGACAATTTTACGTTTATAAAAATATAAAATGTGAAATATGCCGAAATATGCTAAAAATTGCTCAAATATGCGTTTTTCTTAAAATATGACGAAATATGCAAAAATATGCAAATTCAAACTTAGTATTTAATTTCGTAATTTCATAAAACAAATTTATAACTCACTTAGAATAGGCTACGAACACTACAAAAAAACATGCGAATGCAAGAAGTCCCGAACCCTAGTTATTATACACGTCCGAATAAACTATTGTGTTATTTTAGTTAGGCGACAAACAATTTTTTCAAAACAATATTTTCCAAAACGTTAATGCACATCCAGATCCAGGCTCCTCTGGGTTTTCCGGTAAGGTCATCGAAGTCACCCGCCGTATAAGGTGGGTAGAATTGTATTATATTTTACAATGATAGGATATCGATTGCAACTATCGCGCAATGATGAAACCTCGCGATGTTATCAAATTTTATGGCGAAAAAACGTGACACCCATCGATGGTAAATTTTTTCCCCACCACTCTGTTATTATTTTTTTTATATCTGTGAACACGTTGAGATATAAAGTAGGTTTCGATCATACTTTTTTAAAAAAAATAATAATTTTTCCTGGAGTGTTTTTTTCCGAATTTATTATTAAAACACCTACGTTGTGGTAAAATATTTTTTTCTTAAAATAAACAGTATGTACCCATAATATTACCTATCATGTTCGGCGAGTGTTAAAAATAAATATTTTTCTAATCAAATATAATAACTCTTTTAAAAAAATGTTCAAACGGTCAATGAGTATAATATGTAATAATATATTTATCCATCCAATAATAGTAGGTAATCGTAATAAAAATAATAATAATAAAGAAAACGCATCGTTAGTTTCGCAAATTTTACGTGCACTCGGTCGTCCCGTCGCGATTACGATAATTATATTATATATCACAATAACTTATTGTGTGTGCAGCACTATATTATTGTGCTCGAGTGTTTGTGACGATCAGAGTTGGATGACCATTTGACTAGGTATAGTATTTGTACACATAGGCTGTAGTGATACAAATGTAGCGTTTGCGTGCGGCAGCCGACTTTGTCCCGTGGGTCCAAGTCTGCCGATCGACGACTACACCTGCCGGTGTGACAACGCACACACGCTCCCCTCTTTCGTCTCCATGGTCTGGGCCACGCCGACTTATTACGTGTTTAGGAATATCGGCCGATTAATTTACGTCTCCACATGCTCTCGCTCTGTCTTCCCACTCCCACTGTCTCTGTCACCCGTCATCTTTTTCGTGCGTCTGTGGTCGAATAAGCCGACGAACGACACTTCTTTTCCCTACGCCGGTGCAAGCACAATGCTAGGAGAGTAGAGCACCGCGGTCGCCGTAGCGCCATCGGACGGCACTCATGACAGGAGCATGGTGGTTTTTTGTATATTTGCATATTATTACCTAATTATCACCGTGGCCGGTATCCCTACTGAATTATTATTATTATTGCCATATTTGGCTGGTATATGTTATTGTTCTTGTGTGTGTCATTTTTTATTTATTTTGTCCGAATTTATGTCGGTGGCTTTCTCGATGCCCACCTTAGAATAATATAATGATTTTTTTTTACCTACTTAGTGTGTTATGTTTATCCTTTCTTATTCTCGTTAGGATTTCCTCATTCCTGGTCTTACCAAATATAAAAAAATCCACGGTGCTCCGACCTTTTGGGGTCTCGGCTCGTGGTTGGCGACCTTACTCGACCACATGACTCTCGGGTCATGAGCAATATGACTCGAGTTGTCACATGTTATTGGCGCCATAACGTTTATCACACATCGTGGATATAGTTTTGGAAAATCGGCCGAGCGATAATCCAACGACTGACCCGTTCGTATAATATTAATCTGCACTGGTCCCTGTTTTTCGTTTTGGTAAATAGTCTTGGTAATAGTCATAACATAGTGCTCAGTTCGTCGGGTCAAGTGGGTCGACAGACGATTACTCTTGTAAATAAACCAGGTGGTACCCGTTATATAGCTGGCATCCTGTTATATAGGTAACCTATACCTATCCCAATAACGCGAAAACGCTATCGTACTAGTACCTATATTATTATACTTCCCTATAAATTATGTTCAAATGAGCAATTTTTTTAATGGGGGCCCCCGGGTGTGGTGGCTTGGAAATAACAGCTTAAAAATGGATACTTGAGGGATAACGGGATTCCCGTTATTCGTCGGGTTATTCTAATTCTTTTACGATTTTTTTTTCTACTATTTCTCCAACAGCAACTATAAAGATAAAATATTTTTAGAAACGATTGAATCAGCAATGCATTGTCGGTAAAAAAAAAAAAAAACTATTCATCACTTGAAAATCATGAAAATCGTGAAATTGACTTTTAAAGTTTGAACCCGTTAATTTGGTAAGCTAAATCAAGAACATTTTTGTTCTGTAGTCCAATTTTATTTTAAAAAAACTGATATGATACGATGGGACTTAGCGTGAATTTTTGACGTACAGTATTTTACGTACATTACCCTGGCCCCATTCATTGAACTTTTTACAAAAAAAACTAAATCTCGAATTAGCACGCCATTAGCATGCATTTGCACGACTATTTTTAGAATTTTCTTACAAGTTATTCATAAAAAAACTATGGGGGGGCTGGCGTAACGTTATGCCAGCCCTCCACAAGTGAAATAATCACTTTTTTACAATTTTTTTTTTTATCAAACATTAGCACGTCATTAGCATGCATTTGAAGACTGTCGCTGAACCCGAAACTTTACTATTTTAAACTTTCACGCTTTACCCCTGCCTACTTTAGCTTTCCCCCCTCGCATATGAAATAAACCTTTTTCACCGTTTTTTTTTTTTTTTTTACTACATACAGTATTTGTTATAGTACTATTTCTAATTTTGTCTCATCAAAAACTCATAAGTAAAATGGACGCATATTAATCTTGTAAAGTACTTGAGTTAACTGTAAAAGTATTCAACTACCTACTTTTTAAGTAACCAACTTTTGAAAAAAGTACTTGAAAAAATTATGTACTGTTGTATAATTTAACTACGAATTGGTGTTAGACATAGACATTCATTGTCATTTTAAATTTTAAATGAGTGATTTTTAGTTTTCACCAATACCATTCTTCGAGGCAAGTATTTTTTACACATAATATATGTTTGGGCTGCCGGCTATTCACTAGCATTTGGCCGGGCAACTACTCAAATAAAAGAAAGTGGTGTTCAGTTTTGGACGGGATAGGTGACCAATATATATATATAATTATCTACTCAAATAAAAGAAAGTAATATATTATGAGGCACGACAAATGTGCGTATGTTGGCCGGGAAAACGTCTTTTCCCGAGCGCAACTCAAAACAATAATAAACAATATAACTAATAGGGCAATAACGATAATAATAATTTGATTACCGGTCGGCACAGGCGCCGCGGTAGGGCGGTGTATCGGCAGGTGTATCGGTGTATCGGCGGTGTATCTGACTGGAACAGCTGCTGCGGCGATGCGATGACACGGAGGTGAACGGGGAGCGGCGGCTGTCGGCGGCGGCTCCGGATGACGGCGAATGACCGGATTACGTAATGCGCAAATTACGTAATCACGGCACTGAAGCGGCGTCGCACGAGGGATATCCACACACGATAATAATAACGCCGGCGAACGATATACCCGGTACGAACTGGAGCCCGTCGGAATCAGACGACCAAGATGTATCGACACGAGTCGACAAGCAATACGGGCGCGAATATCAGCGGCAAACACGCGTCGGCGAGTATCGGTCGCGCAACGGGCAACCGTCGACGTTAATCGGTACGACGTCGAGAACGACGACAACGGCGTCGAAAACACAATTACGTCGGATGGCGCGACAGCGAAATAATACGTAGAGCGAAATAATATAATATGTACAATGCGAACATGCGCGGGTAACTCGCACCAAACGAAGTTGTCGCAAAACGGCACCGAACAACGGCCGGACGCGACACACGCACGGTCCACTCAAATCGAGCGTACGAAAAACACAAGCTTTTGGTCGCCGGCGGCGACTTGGCCGGAGCCCGGTGTCTGCGGGCCGCGCGACGCGCTGTCTCGCGGACCGGTTGCCGAATGTCGCACTGGAAGCGGCGGGAAGTTCAAACATACTCCCCCATGGGAGGCGCAGCTTCACATCATTCTTTGAACGCCGCCGATACTGAGACCTAGTTTATACATATTAAAGGGCCGGAATGCAAAAAAAAATATAAATGTAAATAAAAAATAGACAAATTAAGTATATCATAAAATAACAATTATCTTAAAATGTGAGAATGGACACAATACATATAATAACAGGTAACGCTAAATACGTGGACAAGTGACAATAGGGTCACGAATAAATAAGACAATAATAAATAACGAAAACCAACAGGAATGGCAAATAATAATTCGACATGATAACATAATAATTCAAAGGAATGAAATAAGTAATAATTGAACAAAATACAAAACAATAGGCCGTATGGCAATTAAACATAATTAAATAAGGGGACCTGTACCATTACCAGGTAATAAAACGAGCTTGGCAGCAGGACGAGTGACTATACCGCGCGAGGTCAGAACGCGCACAACTCTCACCACACCATCCGCACCTGGTAGCACCTCGAGCACCCGCCCAAGTCGCCACTCCAAAGGGGGGGCTAGGCTGTCTCTGATGGTGACCATCTGTCCGACTTCAATGTTTGGTTGGTCGCGTGTCCACTTTCCTCTTTCTTGTAATGTATGTAAATATTCCGTCGACCAACGACGCCAGAAGTGCTGGTGACAGTGGTCCAACAGCTTCCAACGGTCCGTGAGCGGACGTTCCGGACACTCAGTAGTACGCGGCGGGAGCGCTAACAGCGGCTGGCCTATCAAAAAATGGCCGGGCGTTAGACAGTCGAGGTCGTGAGGGTCGGTCGATGCTGGAGTGAGGGGGCGTGAGTTCAGCACGGCTTCAACTCGACACAATACGGTTGTAAATTCTTCGTACGTGAACGCGTGCGCACCCATGATTCGTACGAGCAGTCGTTTACACGAGCGTACTGCTGCCTCCCACAACCCACCAAAATGTGGTGCACTGGGGGGATTAAACTTCCAGTCGCAGTAGGACTTCCCCGACGTAATAATAGATTGTGCTGCGGGGCTATTAATCAGCTGACGCAATTGTCTGTCAGCACCAACAAAATTTGTTCCACAGTCGGAATAGACCGTCGTAGGCAGGCCGCGCCGAGCGACGAACCGGTCGAAGGCGGCGAGGAAGGCCGGAGTGGACAAATCTGATACTAATTCCAAATGGACGGCCTTGACGCTCATACACACGAATACGGCTATATACGCTTTGTACGTCCTAGATTTTCGTAATTTATTGTCACGCATAGGTATAGGCCCGGCGTAGTCAACACCGACGCAAGAAAACGGACGACATTGCAACACCCGCGACTCTGGTAGATCCGCCATGACCGGCGTGGGGACGGACGCACGGAGACGCACGCACCGGGTGCATTGACTAATGACATTATGGATAACGGAGCGCAGCGACACAATCCAATATTGCCGATGTATCAAGGAGGTCATTACCCGTGGTCCCGAGTGACCAGTGATTTTGTGCCAGTGACGACATACCAGCAGCGCGAGGTACGACCCTTTTGCCAACAAAATCGGATGTCGACAATCGTACGGCAACTCTGAATGACGTAAGCGTCCACCGACGCGGATTATACCTTCGGAATCGACAAAGGGGCACAGCCGTGCCAACGGCTTGGATGCTAAACGGTGTAAATTTTGCAGGTCGCTGACTAATGTCGGAAATGTGACACGTTGAGACGCAGCGATTACCGCGCGAGTTGCACCGTCGAGCTCGGCTCGAGTAAGCGCATTCGATCTCACGACTGGACGTCGGCGACAAATATCGATAAACCGGCGCACACGCGCGACCACACGGATGAGTGCGTCGTAGGACGAGAAACGCGTGAACCATTCAACCGTGGGGGCAGCTAAACAAACTGCAGGTGACACAGATCTAACTTCGGGCAGTTCCGCAACCGGCAAACGCGCGATGTCACTCCCCCATTCCTGCGGAGGGTCACGGAGAAAGGCGGGACCCTGCCAATATAACTGATGGTGCGGCAACTCAGACGGCATCAACCCACGGGACGCACAGTCCGCCGGGTTCAGCTCCGAACTGACGTGGCGCCATTGACAACTCGGCAACAACGTCCGTACCTGGTGAACACGGTTTGATACATATTGCTTGAATGTGTCATGGGGCACAGTTAACCATGACAATACAATCGACGAATCCGTCCAGGCCCACATGTCAACGATATCGATGTGCGTATTTAATAATAAAGATATTCGGCTCATCCAGCGCGACAATAACACTGCGGCATTCAGCTCGAGCCTCGGAATCGATAACGGTTTAAGCGGCGCTAGCTTGGTCTTGGAACCGACCAACATAACCGACGTCGCGCGAGGGGCATCATGGATGCGCAAAAACACTACCGCGGCATAGCCGCGTTGCGACGCGTCGCAAAATCCATACAACGAACACGGAGCTCTAGCGGTTGTATTGAAATAACGCGGAACATGCACGGAGGCTAGCGCGGGCAATTCGTCGACGAACCGCGACCAATCTGAGTGAATCTCGGTAGGCAACCGTTGATCCCACGTACAATTGGACTGCCAGGTGCGTTGCATAATGTGCTTGGCAAGGAAAATTGTCGGCGCGAATAAACCTAACGGATCGAAGAAACGTGCGGTAAGTGACAATATACCACGTTTGGTAAATACCGTGGCTGAGTCGAGGTGAGCTTCGCATCCGAAATAATCGCCACCGGTATGCCAAGACAATCCTAGTACCTTCGTGTCACCACCCTCATCACCGGCAAACGTTGTAGATTTAATCACCCGGAATTCTTCCGGAACAGCATGCACGACCGCGGCGGTATTGCTCGCCCATTTTCGCAGTTCAAAACCCGCGCCGTTAAGGACAGCCGTTAACTCTACTTGAATACTGAGCGCGTCGTCCACAGTGTCAGCGCCGTAACAAATGTCGTCCACATACGTCTGGTGACGCAACGCGTCGCATACGCGGGCGGAACCGTGGCAGTCGACCTCAGCGACCTCTTGCAACACTCGTAGCGCCAGAAACGGCGCACAATTTACGCCATACGTCACGGTATTTAGCTCGTATTCGACGAGCTCCAGGTGCGGGGACGATCGCCATAGAATATGCTGATACGCACGGTATTGTGGAAGGACCGTAATTTGTCGGTACATTTTACAAATGTCGGTGGTAAATGCGTGACGGAACAAACGAAACCGTGTGAGCACATCTACGATGTACTGTTGTAGCTTTGGACCCGGAAATAACGATGTGTTTAATGACGAGCCATCAGCGACCGAAGCGGACGCGTCGAACACTACGCGGAATTTTTCATCGGCGCCACACACGGCATGATGCGGAATAAAATACCGGCCAGGAGTGGACGCCACTGACATGTGTCCGAGTGACAAATATTCCGACATAAAATCGTTATACTTGGTGCGCATTCGATCGTTCGAGCTTAGCTTCCGCTCGAGATGATCGAACCGTTTGGCTGCGACCGCTCGAGACCCAGGAAATAGATTATCATGCAATGGCACACGAAACGGCAATGGAACCGAAAAACGGCCGGACTCGTCACGGACAACATTATCACGGAATACGGCTTCGCATTTGCCGGCGTCGGTAAACTTCAACGGGGCTACGTCGGGCTCTTCGATGTGCCAAAACCGGTCGATTAATTGCTCCACGGACGTGAGTAGAGACACGGCTGGTGGTTGCGGAATCGATATATCAGATGGCGACACTGACCCAATAAGGATCCACCCGAAACATGAGCTGAAAGCGGCCGGCAACGACTTATCCACAACAACCTGACGCCCGTCAACAATGGATGAAAACAGGTCTGCGCCTAATAATAGATCAACCGGCGCGGCGATATGGAAATCCGGGTCCGCCAACGCCAAGTGCGAAAACTTATCCCGTACAGACGGTTCCAACGAATGCCGCGGGAGGTCACCGGTTATAGACGGTAGAACCCATGACTCGAACGCTAAAACTGGATCGGACGCGTAGCGCGGCACGACATGACAATCGACTCGTCCTTGTACCGTGACTACCGGCACGCCGGCTAAACCCGAAATTGGTGCCGACCAAGTTGACCAACGGAGACCTAGCCGCTTCGCGCATGGCAGTGAAATCGCGTTTATTTGTGACGCCGAGTCGATCAACGCGCGGGCCACTTGGAAACTCCCAGAACGATCACGTATATGTACCAACGCCGTGCCCAGCACGACGGACGGCGACCCGAGCCCGGATAATAGCGACGTGGGGATGGCAGCTGACTCCGCCTCCGATGACGGCACAACGTCCGTAAAAGTCGGATGCAACAAACTATGATGACGGCGTGAACAAATTGCACATTTGGCGGGCGCCTTACAACTAGGTGACCAATGACCAGGACTGAGACACGAGAAACAAATGCTTTGAGCACGCGCCCATTTCGTGCGTTCATCCGCGGGTAGTGAACTAAATTTACGGCACACATCGAGCGCGTGTGACTTGTTGCAGTATTGACACGACACTGTGTGCGGCGACGGCGCCGGTACTTGCACAGCTGAGACTAATGACGTCGGTGATGGTCGATCCATTTTACGTGACCATTTCGACGGCGCAGACGGTCGGTCCTTAGGACGGGGCGCGAGCACGGCCTGTTTACCGGCGGCGCCCTGTACGCGCTCGAGTATAGCGATACGGTTTTTGATAAAGGTGAACAAATCATCTACCGTGGGAAAGTCACCTGTCGTTTCCGACTCAAACAACGTGCGACACGACGACGAAAGGCACCGTGACGCCAGTGAAAATAAAATGAAATCACCTAAGTCCGGGACCTGTAATGCGGTAAGGACAGAAATACCTTCACCGAACACCGACATAAATTTATTCAAGTCCGACAAACTGTCCACGGACGCCACAGGTACTTGTAATAATTGGTCGACGAAAGATCCCGCGACTAAACGCGGCTTGTCGTAACGCGATACCAATGCGGCCCAGGCTACGGCGAAGGTGGCTCCCGAAACCAATATACCACGGATGACGTCGGCGGCACTTCCCTGAATACAGCTACGCAAGTGATAAAACCGTTCGATGTCGGGTATGTCCGGAGAGTGAGACACTACCGCGAGGAACTGATCGCGGAATGCGGGCCACTTATGGATATCGCCGTCGAATTGCGGTAACGGAATTTCAGGTAGTCGACGGAAAACGCGGGGTTGTGCCACGTGAGGGTCACCCCCAGCGACGGGTTGAACACGATAGCGTGCAGCAATAGACTGGATATCATAAACCCACTCGTTTACTTCAACAAGAAGGTCCGTCGTATACTCGCCCAACATATCGAGAGCACAATAAGCTTCGAACACAGCATGGTCCTCAATCTCGAACCCAGTCAACAAATTATCCAGCTTGGCGGATGCCGCGAGCAACCGCGGCGCCTTGGTCGCATCATCACTGGCCGATAGAGCGGTCGTGTGGATAGCCTTAATGCGAACGACGTACGAGTCTCGTTTAGCCAATGCACGACCCTTCGCGCGCTTATTCCGCTCCAATTCATCGTCAGCAGCCATGGCGACTAGTTACGAGGTCGCAAGGATGCTGGCAAAAGGTGCGCGCACGTAACCCCCGGGACAATCACTCAAACTAACAGCGCTCAACTACAATAAAAAAAACAGGGCAATGGTCCTATCTAAACTGTCACGAACCCAATCCAAACGTGAACACCACAATTAAATAATAAATCAACCACGCTCTGCTACCAAATGTTTGGGCTGCCGGCTATTCACTAGCATTTGGCCGGGCAACTACTCAAATAAAAGAAAGTGGTGTTCAGTTTTGGACGGGATAGGTGACCAATATATATATATAATTATCTACTCAAATAAAAGAAAGTAATATATTATGAGGCACGACAAATGTGCGTATGTTGGCCGGGAAAACGTCTTTTCCCGAGCGCAACTCAAAACAATAATAAACAATATAACTAATAGGGCAATAACGATAATAATAATTTGATTACCGGTCGGCACAGGCGCCGCGGTAGGGCGGTGTATCGGCAGGTGTATCGGTGTATCGGCGGTGTATCTGACTGGAACAGCTGCTGCGGCGATGCGATGACACGGAGGTGAACGGGGAGCGGCGGCTGTCGGCGGCGGCTCCGGATGACGGCGAATGACCGGATTACGTAATGCGCAAATTACGTAATCACGGCACTGAAGCGGCGTCGCACGAGGGATATCCACACACGATAATAATAACGCCGGCGAACGATATACCCGGTACGAACTGGAGCCCGTCGGAATCAGACGACCAAGATGTATCGACACGAGTCGACAAGCAATACGGGCGCGAATATCAGCGGCAAACACGCGTCGGCGAGTATCGGTCGCGCAACGGGCAACCGTCGACGTTAATCGGTACGACGTCGAGAACGACGACAACGGCGTCGAAAACACAATTACGTCGGATGGCGCGACAGCGAAATAATACGTAGAGCGAAATAATATAATATGTACAATGCGAACATGCGCGGGTAACTCGCACCAAACGAAGTTGTCGCAAAACGGCACCGAACAACGGCCGGACGCGACACACGCACGGTCCACTCAAATCGAGCGTACGAAAAACACAAGCTTTTGGTCGCCGGCGGCGACTTGGCCGGAGCCCGGTGTCTGCGGGCCGCGCGACGCGCTGTCTCGCGGACCGGTTGCCGAATGTCGCACTGGAAGCGGCGGGAAGTTCAAACAATATATTAATATCATAATCAATACTTACATTTGATTTAATTTACATTAACATTGAACACGATTATAGCATGCATATTTTAAATTGTACATTACACTCAAATTCTAACATTTAATATTGAACTAATTGGTATTATAATTATACTATAGTTATTTTAGTTATACAATATCATAAGTATTATGAGTTATGAACAAAAATAAAAAATATAATCAATGTTAATTAGTAAATTTTTCTTTATTAATATAAAACAATGAAATTATTTTTTATTTTTAATGCTTTTTTTCTGAAACGACCACAGCATCGACCGGACCTTCGAACAAACCGTCGAGGAGAAACGCTGGTGTGAAATGTCCATTGCCACGGATTTTACTGACATAAACCAAAGACGACGAGAGGATCTTCTGAGGTGACGGGCTTTCGGACCAGGACGGCGCAGTGCACTACAACTATACATCCGGCAGACTGCGGTTCAGTGCTCTGGACGGAGCAAGCGAGGATGTGCGGGAGCTCGACGCCGAAGAATACGGCATGCAGCGGCGGTGGCAGCAACCGAAAGGATCAGGGAGCAGCAGGTGGACGAGTTTGGAAATCAGCCTTTGCCTGCAAAGGACCACGATCACGGAAACGCTGCCCGCGTCCGTGCAACCGGCTCGTGTTCGTTCTGCAGCGGCCGGGCGGTTCGGACTGTAGACAGCTATTGCAGGCTGCTGATCGAAGTGCTCGTCGGGCCCGGAGATGGCGACAGGAGGAATTTTCTAAGTGACGGTGAAACTGCAGATCGGGGGGTAAGGAGCGTGACGGTGTTGGCAGTCCAGAGAAGCGCGACATAAGGCTTCAAGAGTTCCGGCGAGCATAGTTAGTGGAAACTCGCCGGTTAATCAATCGTATATTATGCTGAAATATTATAATTTTACTGAAAATTAACAAATTGGTCTATAACAAGTTGTAACGCTATAGTTTACTTATAACTTACGTATGTTATGTGTTGTGATTTTGTTTGGTACTGTTTAATTCGGGGTTACTGCGGTGAGGCTGATTTGTCGTGGCCGGCTTTTGGCCGGCTTGGTTCCGGCGAGCATATTAATTAGTGGAAACTCGCCGGTTAACCCGTATATCATGCTGAAATTATTAATTTTACACAAATTTAAACATTTTTTCGTTTATCACGGTGATCTCATATCACGTTATTCGTTATTACATATTTATTAACCTAGTATTTTATGCCAGTATTTTTAAAAATCAATTTGTTTTATTTCACAATAGTTTAAAAATGTCCAAAACATGCAATAGTGTACTCCGTCTATCACATTAATCAATATAGGTACATAGGTACCTATATTAAAATTAGTAAACCCATGTATAAATTATTTATGTTTCTATACTTACTTATTTTTTAGTTTTTTATTACCAAAATTGTAGTATGTTTTATGAATTTTTACCAAAAATAATATATAAATGTAGCTGTATATATTATTTAAGAATATTTTGACAACTTTGACTGCATCAGAGTTCGATAATATGTAGTGCAACAAGTCAAGTCCCGAACAATAAATTTGTTTATATACGAAAACTGTAAAAACTTGGTTTTAATCTATAGGTACTTAAACACCCCCTCCCCATTTCATAAACCTGGCCATGCCACTGTCCACATCTGATAATACGCGTTTGTCGTCGAATACCAAAACCTCTTTTGCTGTGCCCGAACTAAACATTTCTTATCGACTATGGTGTTAGTAACACTGTACTTTCAGTACAAAACGGCTGCACCTACATCAAAAATATTAAATTGTACAAGAGAGCGTTTTTAATATTTAATAGATTACAGACTACAGTAGTTTGTAAGTTATCTTCAGCCACACATAAGTATAACAAATTGTATTCGAACATTTCTTGTAAGTTTGATGATATATTTTTTGAAAACTTAAATTTCCAGAAATAGTATTTTTATAAAACCAATAAATATTTTGAGGTAAGGACTTATTGCATTGATCATTTTATGAGCCAACTATTTAATATTTATATTCATATATTTATATTTATAAATACTGATGACAATAATATTATTATTATTATTGTATTTTATACATAACATTTTAGATGATATTAGAGCAGAGTGCATTAAAAACATGATTTTTTTTAAAAAAATCAAAAAAATTGTTTTAATCGTTTCAAACATGTTTTTTTTAAATGATTTTTTCAGCTGTTTTAAGCATGTTTAAAACATGATTTAATCGAGTTTAAAACAAAATATGTAATTTATTTAAAAAAAAAATCATTTATTTAATAATTTAATATCATAATTTTTTTATAACTTGACGTGTAATTTAACCACGGCTATCGGTTTTACAAATAAAAATCGTTTTTGAATATTTTGATAATGATTGATGATAAAGAACTGATCTGTTATCTACATCGTGATAAAGAATACTGATTACTTTATTTACTATTTTCAATTTTGGCGGGTTTGCGCCACGGACTAAGATATGCAATTAACTATTAAGACAATAATTGTGATATTTAAATATTATGTTACCTATCAAGTTGATATTAATTTATATATATTTTTTTTTTTTTTTTATGTTGGAGTACAACTAATTACTAATTAGTAATTGTTATGTTATTTATTGGTATGTAATTTAAATAAATAAATAAATAATTAATAAATATATTACCTACCTACAGAACTACAGAAGTAACATATTATATAACCATTGAAGTGTTAGTAATTTAAATAAGTAAAATTATCATTATACATTTTATGAATTTTAAATTTGTTTATGAAATAAAAAATAATAATAAATAGGAGTTGCCAGTATGAACTTACAAATAATAAGTTATATGCACATAAATGATGATTTTCTGTTTTAAACTGTTTTTTTTATGTTGTTTAAATCATTTGTTTTAAACGTCTTAAATAAAACCATGTTTGATCAATTTAGATGTTTAAAACATGTTTTAAACATGTGTTTACTCAACTCTGTAATTAGAGCGATGAAGGCAATTATTTTACTTTAATATGTGATGTTTTTTTTTGTGTGTATATCTATATGACT
Source organism: Macrosiphum euphorbiae (assembly GCA_949089665.1). Taxonomy (NCBI): domain Eukaryota; kingdom Metazoa; phylum Arthropoda; class Insecta; order Hemiptera; family Aphididae; genus Macrosiphum; species Macrosiphum euphorbiae. The sequence goes on along the minus strand of CARXXK010000003.1, from coordinate 71,560,176 downwards.
ATATATACATGATAAATATTTAAAAAGAAAGAATACTTCGATTTTCCACTCCAGTATCTTTTATAGCAGCAAAATCCTAAATACGCCACTACATTTACCTGTAGGAATTGTGTTTTTTCAAAATAATCAACTAAAGTAAACAACTTAACAATTTACACTTTATTTTCACAAACAATAGTATTTAAATAGTATTCAACTGAAACTTAAGAGCTAGGACTCTGATGAAACAATATGTCTGATAGATAATGCCTGATTGTACGGTTTGGATACCTTTGATGCATTTGGGCGAACAAATTTCTTTTTCTGTTCACATTAGGATAAATCTAAAAGAACATATTAAATAATTATTATATTATATTTAACATAATAAAATATGCCTGTAGGTAGTGACAATGGCATAAATATTTTAAAAACATTTTAGGCATATCATTACACTATTTCGTAGTTTTTTATTTTAAGTTTAGTACCTAAGTATGAAATGTTCAATTACAACAAGCTATGATGATGTTTTTAAAAGTTGATTAAATAGTTAGGTACCTTAACTTACTCAATATAATAAATAAAAACAAACATACCTACCTACTTGTAAATAATACATTAGATCCAAGTAGAGTTGTGAATTTAATGATTCAATGATTTATTTAATGATTATATACAACGATTAATGTTATGTATGAATTAAAAAAAGGTGAAAACACCTAAACCTTCCGATTTTTCTTGTTAGCTTTAACACAGACGTCAACTCCTAGAAAAAAGAAATTGTAAATGGAAAAAATATTTTATATAACCCTTTAAAATTATACAAACTTGAAACTACAAAGTTGTGCCAATATATATTATGTTATGCGCTAAAAGAACATTTTGGAAAAAAATTGTATACCTTTATGTGTGTGTGATTTTTTTTCTAGAGTTAGGTCTTGATTTTTTGAATTGTCGACAAGATCTTGTTTTTGCTTCTTTACAAATACTTTGTCAACACCTAAACCTTCCGACTTTCTCTTGTCGGATTTATTCATGACGTCAACTCCTAGAAAAAATAAATTACAAATGAAAAAAGTATTTTAAATAACCCTTTAAAATTATACAAACTACAAAGTTGTGCCAATATATATGTTATGAGCTAAAAGAAAATTTTGGAAAAAAATTGTATACCTCTAAGTGTGTGTGAATTTTTTTCTAGAGTTCGGTCTTGATTTTCTAAATTGTCGACAAGATCTTTTTTTTGCTTCTTTACAAATACTTCCTCAACACCTAAACCTTCTGACTTTCTCTTGTCAGATTTAACCCTGTCGTCAACTCCTAGAAAAAAGAAATAACAAATGAAAAAAGTATTTTAAATAACCCTTTTAAAATTATACAAACTACAAAATTGTGTCAAGATATATATTATTTCCAGTTCATATAATTATCATTAAATCAATATAAATTATATACGTACCTATTTTAATATGTATACGATATAATATTATGTAAATATTATTTATCTATTGACTATTATTGATTACAACATAACTTATTATACTATTACAAAATATACTTTGTCATGGTGCCACCTAGGTACCTACTTACCATACAGTTGCACAAAATCTCAGGAGCAAGGGGAGAACTTTTTGTCCCCTTCCCTCCACTAATTTGGTACTAGGTAGAAGGTTTTTTTATGTGGCAATGTGGGTTTTTATGGTGTATCCTAGAAGCTGGTAGAGGTGTATATGTTAAGCTAAATTTGTGAAATTGCTGATTTCATGAAATCGGCAGAAAAATTGCTGATTACATGGAATCAGCATCGTTGTTGCAGAAAACGTGAAATGCTGAAATCGGCAATTTTTCTGCCGATTCCATTCTTGACACAATTTTGTAGTTTGTATAATTTTAAGGGGTTATTTAAAATACTTTTTTCATTTGTAATTACTTTTTTCTAGGAGTTGACGTCATGGTTAAATCTGACAAGAGAAAGTCGGAAGGTTTAGGTGTTGACGAAGTATTTGCAAAGAAGCAAAAAAAAGATCTTGTCGACAATTCAAAAAATCAAGACCGAACTCTAGAAAAAAATTCACACACACTTAAAGGTATACAATTTTTTCCCCGGTTTATCCAACTGTTATCACATTTAATTAAACACGTATTATACATACTTTCTATACCAGAACTTGAAGACTGGATATGCTGAGCTCTTTTCGAATCAAACATGCTCTGGGTTGTTTGTTTTACTTCGCGTGGCTTTACACTCCAGGTACTCTAAAAATGAATAATAATTTTTCATCGAAAACTATATATAGATTGTACTGTACTGTGTTGTGCGTGGCGTAATGAACCACATGATTTACATTGGTATACACTTTATATTTATAATATTAAAATATTATAATAATATATGGGTACATACTCCATCCTTCTTTAAAACCAGCTTTTTTATTTGATTTGTCTGTGGCTTTTGCGCCACCACATCAGGCTTAGTGATTACGGGGACGTCTGCCACATGGCGTTTAATTCCGTCGGAAGTAGATTTTCTACTTTCAAATGTCGTTACACTCGAAACAGTCTAAAAATCAATAATCATTTTTCATCGAAAACTATATATGAAAACAGATTTTTGTATTCAATAAGATTTAATAAATATATTGACTTTCTGAAAAATTATGAAAGTATTTTTATTTTATACACTTACATTCAGTTTTAAAACATCAATTATTTTCGCTACATAACCTAGTAAAAAATTTATCGTATACAGACATATTTTCAAAATTTAAATCGGGTCATGGGAAGTAACTAAATAAAATTTTCTCTTATAGCTATTTTGTACCAGAGCAGAGTACACTTATATTAAAAATATACTACGTCGTTCACGGGAACAAACCTCCTATGTGAAAAAGCGTAGTTTTCAGGAATCACGAAAAACGTTTTAAATGAAGAAATCACATAGGAGTTATTTCATACACGATTTATAGTTGGAGGATACATAGGAGGATTTTTCTACGGGGGGGGGGGATAGCTGCACCATAGACATAATAAGATATGGACTACTACTCCCCACACACTGCCTTAAGTTTATTGAAATAAGATTGTTAGAAAGAGATAGTCAATACATGTGTAATGTAATGTGACCCGACTACCTAAGGTGTATGCTATCTTTTTATAAAAATGTTGTTATCTTTGTTTTTGAACTATTCTCCCTCTCTCTTTTGTTAATTGGTGTAAATGGTACCCAATTTGTATGCTATCTTTTTCTAACAATGTTGGCCCCTGGATCTCTCTCTCTGTTATCAGTCCATTTCTTTATAGGTCTATGAGCTGCACATAGGAGATATTGCATAAACAATTAGTAGGTACCACAATTAGGAGAATTAATATTAATTTTACGGTGTTTTCGAATTGCGGACAAAGTGACAAAAACCGTGTGAGTTGCGGACAAAATCTAAAAAGGTGACATACGAATTGCGGACACAAAATATAGGACACTAATTGCGGACAGATTTCCTATTATTATTTTTGATATAGCGATCGTGGACGTTGGGAAATTACTGTTTGATATTAACGATTAATAGATTGTGCTGGTGCTTTTGAAACATCTGCCTGTGTTTAATCAGTTTATCGATAACCATACTCGCTTGCTGTTCGTTTATTTTCTGTATAAAAATGTATAGGTAGTTAAGTCTACACTGCCGGCTGACTACTGCTATACACGATTTTATAGATTATGTTTTTGACAACCATGTAAATACAGATTCTGCAATGTTTCCTCCGGAAATATGAGCAGAATTTTCTTATTCTACTTCACGAACCACAAATGCCTGTGAAAGTTTTCATGCTAAACTTAATGGTATGTTTTATCGCAGTCACCCTAATATATAATATTAATAATATAATATATCAATTGATCGAGGCCTTAAATGAAGTACAGACTAGTAGCTATATGAAAATGAATTGTTCTGCTGTATACGAAATTTAAAATGAGCAAAAAAAAACTATTGAAAAGGAGGCATTTATTAGCAAGCAAATGTTGCAATATTCACGTGGTGAAATTAGTAGAATATCATATATACAGGCTGTTTCAAAAAAAATTTTACCACAAAATCTATAAAAACTATGACAATAAATAATGACGATAATCTATAAATATTTTATAAACAATTTTTTCCACAATACATAATTCAACAACATTTTAAAAATAACGATTGCTCTTTTGCAAGACAAAAATGTTCAACCCCACCTACCAATTTTTTTGGTAGTTTGTCCTAATAAGTCCTGAAAAAGCGGTAAAGGGAAATATTTGTGTCCACAACTAACGTGGTTTTTATTAAAAAAAGCTCTGTACGCAATTAGTATTATGACAACCAAACTCATGTCCGCAATTGTTATTATTATTATTATTATTATTCCAGACCTGAATAATTCGTCCGCAACTAGTATGTGTCCTAATTTTACGATGCAGATAGCACATAAGAGATTTTATCAACAAATAGCTAATTTTTTCACACTATATAAGGTATTTTTACCTACTTACGTAAAAATAAAATTAATAATATTATATTCTTAAGTTGGTCATTAAATGTATTAAAGAATTGGAATATAATTATTTATTTGTTTATTTATTTATTGAAATATTAATAAGTTTGGACACACTTACATGAATTAGGTACTATAAAAATATACTATGAAAATACTATATTGAACAATAAAGTGAATTAATATTAGGTATATAGATATATCAGTTTATATGCGTAGATAGGTTAGCCGAAACACGATTTTTAAATGAGTTAAAATAAATATAACAAACCGATCAATGTTTTTTTAAATTAAAAACCAGATAAAATATACGTAATGAACCGTATGACCAGTGACGCAACTAGGGCAGAATTTTTTAGGGGGGGGGGGCTGAAGCCCCCACTTGACATTACATGAAAAGTAACCCTTGGGGGCGACGCCCCCACATCCCAATATATGTTCACTTAAAAATGTAAAAAAATCAATTATTTATTTACTCAAGTATTTAATTATACCTTATTTTTTTAAATGCATATTATAATTTTCAAAATACTTTATATTATATATTATAATATATCCTTAAATAAAATATTACCTACGTTTTCTAATAATATTTTAAAGATATGTAAATAATGATAATTATTGTTATTAGAAGTAGATATTACAAGTTTTACTTAATATAGGTAGATACAATATTTAAAACATTATAAAATAAAAATCGATACATCAACAACTAATAAAATTAATTATTACTAAACAATTAATAGTTAATGCATTTAAGTACCTAATCAGTAATCTTTTAAAAGAACTATTAACATATTATGTTGTTTCACATCGTGATATAAACAAAACAATATTATTGTTAATTTTTGAATATGATTTATTAGATATTAATTGTTTTAATGAAAAGTATAGCATAATAATATATTTGTAATTAAATATTAATAATGTAATAATTATACACCAATTAGGTTTTAAAAATGGTATGTGGACAAGTGGTTATCAGTAATATTGTAGTCTGGGGTCATTGATTTTTTACAGGTAATTTTCATTATGTTATTACATATCTCTATGTTATAGTTCAGTGCATAGGTACCTATACTGTAAAATTGTGTGTAATAATCTTACCAAAAACAATATAATTTATATCATACCGACATAAATTGTTTTCTAAAAACGAACACAAACAGACAGCGTATGATATATACCATATTTATCATAGGCAACATAAAAAAAAAAGTTTAAATACAAATGAAATAATTACATTTTTTTCCAAAAAAGAAATACAGTTTAATTTGATAAATTTAAATAAGTTAATAAGTAAGTTTAAATTGAATAATTTATTTTGAGGGGGCTAAGCCTCCAGACCCCCCCTAGTTCCGCTAATGCTTATGACTTACATTGGTAGGTACCTACATTATATTTATGATATTATAATGATATAAACATACTCCATCCTTCTTAAACACCAGCTTTTTTGTTTGTTTCCGTGCAGGCTTTTCCTCAACTAAAGGTTTAGTTATTACGGGCAGGGGAAACCACGCCGTGTGGGCCACACGCCGTTTAGTTCTGTCGGAAGTCGATTTTCTCTCGAGTTCGTCTTTGGTCAAGTTTTGTCGGGGTAACTATAATAAACAGGATTTTATAATAATATTTTCAAGTGCAATCAAACGTTAAGAATAAGGACGTTCGTGAAACTTTTTCCTGAAGTTAGTATAGATTTGGCATTTCACTATATACGTATGTACTGCCGTAACATATTTAAATTGGCATTACATATTTTAACAAAATAAAGTTAATAGTTTAATAAATATTATGTACCTCGTACACCGTTTTAGCAGTCCGTGGAACCGTGGTCGGTTGAACACCTAAAAAATAAATACGAAATAGGTATTATAATACACTATCTAACTATTATGGGTACCGATTATATTTACAATATGCATAATAATATATTATAATATGGGCAGTGGTTAAACTGGTTAAAATGAGGTGAGGTGAGATTAGATTTAAGTCTCCAAAAACCGTGGGGACGCTAAACAATAAATTATTATTAGCGTGATATTCAATATAAATTAGTTTTTACAAATATAGAAACGAAATTAACATAGAAGACAACTTAAGACTAAAAGTTACCAACGCGGGACTTCAGGGCATACAACACCAACAGCCATATTAAATTATTCAATTATTCATTCATATTCGTTATAATTATAATAAAATAAATGTACATTTTAACGAGATATTACTTTTTCTACAATAAAACATGCTAATGTCATTAAATTAGCTTAAACTTTAAATCAATAAAATACATTATAAAAAAGGCTTAATAATATATGTAAAATAACGTAGTTTCATTTGTTGATAAGTAAAAATGTGTAAGTGGTACGCGGATATAAAAAGGTTGGGAACCACTGACCGCTGTCCTATACCTACATTATAATGTACGAGTAAGTAAGTGTGTGTAAAAGTAAAATAAATACTTAACCCGTGCATTAGATTTTAAACTGAACTTACTTATGTTTTGATACTTTGAACTTGAAGCCATCGTGTCCATTGTTATCACTGTATCTGAATTAGTGAAACAAATTGAATCGGCGTTCAAATCCAGTAAAATATACTAGTAGCAGGTGTCATAAACAGAACAAAATATTTTCAATTAATAAACTAAATGTTGATTAAGTTTTTCTGTCAAACATTCGAAAATAAACAAATATGAAATAATATACGTAACCAGGACACTAAAAAAACAGCAATCAAACACATAAATTATGTATTTGGGTATCTATTTTAATAGTTTTAGATGGCTTGGATAAAATAAAATAAATATTCATTTTTACACTTACTAATGATCGAAATAACTATAATATAATATAGGCAGGTATATCTCGAAAGTTTAATTATAAATAGTTGGTCAAACAGTATTCTACTGTTTTATTCTTGTGGGAATATACAATTTTTTTAATAAATTTCAGGTGAGGGATATAATATTATACACCACTAATCACTGTACACGGTAAAATAATTTATATTGAACATATACTATTAATCACATTATTTAACAATACATATTTAAATCTATAAAACGTATAATATTATAATAAGTCATAGCCCATAATATACCATTGAATCATTGCTATTTCACAAAAATGACAAAACATGCATATTTGAAATTAAAACCATGTCTATGAAATACTTGTAGAAACTTTGTTCTAAATTTTTTAATCTATTTGGCTATACAATTGAAAAAATTCCAAATTTTTAATTTCAAAATAATTTAAAAATTTTCTAGATTTGTATGAATATTGTCAACATTTGAACTTTAAATGATTGTAAAAAAAAAATCCATGCCTCTTTATCTTTAATGTATTTTAACTGCTATTATAACAACTTATTAAAGACCTTGTATTAATTTTTTTGCTGATTCTGAGCGGAGACTGTATGTCAGTCTAGGTATAAGACATATTATATACTTATCTGTGGTATTAAAAAAAATTGACCTATAATAGGTACCTATAATATCCATTGATCACTTATAACGGATTATACATCAACAACAAACCCTGATACTATCATAGATATAAAATAGTGTACTTTAGCAAATTCAAGTACCCACGAATAATATTATACAATCACAACGAAATAACTAAAATGGTTATTCTAGGTTTTTTTATGTAATTTCATCCCAATCTGAACTTAAAATGACTATAAAAATAAACTTTGCGTATGTATTTTTTAGATTTTTTGGTAACAGAATAAACTACTTACGTGGAATCTTTTTTTAAATTTTCAATTCTTAGATATAAAAGTTGAACATTTTATAAATTTTTAACTACAAAATAATTATTCAATTTTAAATTTGATAAATTTTGTCAAAATTCGATTTATAAATGCTTATAAAAAAAATTGTGCTTATGTATTTTTAATATTTTTCAACTGATAATGTAATGATTTATCAGGAGATTAAATTTTTATACTTTTTGGACCACCAGATAAAACTTTATTGATATTTATAGAAAAAAAAACTAATAAAATTGAAAACTGAAAATGTCCGTGAACAGCTCGAAAAGAGTCAAAATATTTTAAAAATTTTATGCTGTATAGGAAATGCTAATATAAGCATTCAGTGAAATTTTCATGTATCTACAGTTATTTGTTTTTGAATTACACAAAATAAGGAAATCGCTACATGAGAAATCGAGTAAATTTCAAATGTTGTAAGAAATTGAATTTCAAGCTCTCATAAAAATTTAATTTGACTCTCTTATAAAAATTTTTTTTCTTATAAAGGTAGATAATCTTATAAGGAATCTTGTATTACATTTTAAAATCTTAGACAAGCTTTTTAAACCAACAAATAAAATGTTATTGATATTTTTAGGAAAAAAACTAAAAAAAATGGAAAATGAAAATGTCCCTAAACAGTTGAAAATAAATCAAAATATTTTGAAAATGTTATCGTGTATAGAAAATGCAAGTATAAACAATCAGTGAACATTTCATGTATCTACGGTCATTTGTTTTAAAGGTACACCAAAAACCAAATTCAATTTTGTGAAAAATCGATTTTGCTTAAAAATTCCCGTTTTTCCTTAATTTTTCTTTTGTTTTTCTTGGCGCTTTTGAAAATTACTGAGAATTTTAAATTTTGACCTCCCCAATGCACCAATGATATTCACTTTCCAATCGAACAAGATATTGAAGTTGAAAATCGAAACATTATTGACTACTTATCGTGTACACAGACACAAAAAAAAATAAAAAAAAAAACATTCATCATTGTATAATCAATACATTTATCGTTCCACTCAGAATCTAAAAATAAAAAATAAAAAAAAAAACATCCAAGATAAAAGTGGACATAAAAAAGGATTCCTCTGATAAAAAAGTTTAAGAAACGCTGCCTTAGAGTAAAATAAAGTTGACTAGAGATTTTGCAAAATAATATTTGACTCTACGGTACCTACCTATGTAGTATAATAATATTTCATTGTTAAAACATTTGAACACTATTGTTAATAATTATTAATCAGGTACATGGAGGATTTAGTTTATGCTAACAAAGACCACAGCCAACGGGCTTGGCTAAAAACGCTTCAAGGTCTGGCTCAAGGCATCCAATGTTTTGGCGGTGAAATACCATTTTATTTCTGTTCCTGTTGGATAATCAGGAAGATGGGTCACATTAACTGCATGGCCATAGTGATGGGAGCCAGGATATACCTACGTCAATAGACAGCGGATAATTGATAGCGCGACAATTGATAGCAGTCAATTTATAGCACGTAAATTGATTGCGAGCGACTTTTGATAGTTTGACAATTTGTAGCATACTAAAGAATTAGATGACCAAACAATTATCAAAAAAAATATACTATATAGTAATAAATATTGCAAGCCATAATTAAAATTATATATAAAAATCTTTATTAACTAAAAATTATCAAGTATAATATGTTATAACTTATAAGTCATAATTTACGTGTCATACTTATAATTAAAATTTAGCTGCCTAAAAAAAATATATTATAAACATTTTATTAAAATTATTAAGTATAATATTTTATAAGTCATTTTACAAGTCTGTCATAATTAAATTTTTTTCGAAATGGTACATGAAACCATCATCAACTAATATATTTGAACCTCTTTCACTTTTTACATATTTTAAAGACATTTTAAAATTACTATATTATATAGGCAATTGTTAAAAGTACTACTGTTGTATGGTGTTGTACCGACTGACAACTGATATAATATAGTTTATGGTACAGGTACTACAGTGTAGGTATTGAATTGTCTCATTATCTATATGGCCCATATTATTTTAGATAGTAATATCTATTAAGTTTCCAATCATGATATATTTTATCGGTTTTATTTGGTTTTTTTCGGTTAATAATTGTTTGATTATTGAATTCTATACGACGCTACAAATTGTCATACTATCAAAAGTCGCTCGTGATCTATTTACGCGCTATAAATTGACCGCTATCAATTGTCGTGCTACCAATTATCCGCTATCTATTGACGGGACACCGGGAGCCATGGCTATCCGGTTGTATCTTTACACAGTCATCTGGAATCCAGCTTGGATCATTGCAATAGAGCTATTGAATGGCGTGTCGTATGCATTGGGAACGTCGGTGAAAATGTCATACGCGAAAATTATGTCACCCGAGGACTCCACGAACACTGTAATCGGGATATTAGTACTTTTCGATGGCATTGGTAAACTATAAAAATTGTTTTATACACTTGAGATTTGATACACTGCATCGATGACTAGATACAATCTACTGCAGCAAATCAACTTTCCCAGTTATTTATTTTTTAAATGTTTTCATTACTTAAAATATTTCTGGTTTAATCGATATACGAGGGTACTTAAATCCTAAGTGAAGGAAAAAATTCAATTGTATTGGTATCAATTTTTTGTTTACATTTATATTGAACATCTTTAAAATGTAATTTAAACTTAATAGAATTATTTTATAAAAACATTTTCATGACTAAATATATTTACAGCACTTTTTATAAAAAATATGACGTGTTCTTTCGAATGAAATTAACAATTCCTTAAAATATAAGTTTATATTCGGCAGAATACCAGCTTCGTCCCCCCTAAGGCCCTCATTCATACTCTAACATTTTATAAAAATTAGGTAGGTAATAAAAGCAGAGAAAAACTAGTATTTTTATTATTCAAACAATATCAAGTTTTTAATTAATACAAGACATTTATTTAATTTGCTTGTAGACATTTTTTTTTTTTTTTGAGAAAGGTAGAAAAATTCTTTATTAATCTTGTATTACGTTTACAAATCTTAGGGTTTAAATAGAAAAGTTTTTATGAATTTCCAACTCAAAATAATTTGCACATTTTTGTGAATTTTACGTATTTTGTCTATATTTGAACTTTAAATGCTTATAAAAAAATAGTTTCTATTTATTTTTAATATTTTTCATCTGTCTTTTAAATAATATATTAAGAGCCTATTAATAAATTTAATTGGAATTTGAAGTTTTATTTTAAGATTTTTACATGATTTTTATATATATATAACAAACTATAACTATAAAGGTACAGGTAACCAAATATATAATCTAAACCTTATTTTTGGAAACAATTGCACTTCCAGATTAAAGAAGTACAATACGATCAGTTCTATCTGTAAAACTTTTTTACAATCCTTTAAAATGTATATTGTTCATTAAACCAAATTTATAATAGAATTTGTAGGTATCAAAGTTATTAAAAATTTAAAAAACTTGTTGCATTTTATTAGTTCATTATTTATACTTTTTTAGGGCATACCTAATATCATATTTTTTAAGGTATTTAAATCCAATTCCTAAATTTATTGCTAAGTATAATTTATGATATTATTGTTATTAAAGTGATTTATTTAACTATTAGTAATAAGTACAGTAGGTTAAATTAATTTTTTCCGAAAATATTACATTTTAAAATGTAATTGTGTTTATAGAATATAATAGTTAATAATAAACTTTAAAAATTTAAAATACTTATACACTTATAATTAACAATGGATATATATTTTATGGACATAAGCTCAAATAAGAAGGCTGGAGTAGTGAAGTGTCTATGCCCCCCCCCCCCCCCCGAAAAAAACACAAAGCCTCCCTCCAAAATAAAGGAGACTACAAAACTATTTCAATTTCCAAGTTAACCTGCAGGCGTTTGAGTAACGAAGCGTTCCCGGAAATTACCCGCATTTGCAGTTTTCTGCCATTTGCAGTTTATTTGAAACTAATAATACCTACCTATAATATTCTCCAAACATAAAATTGTGAAACTTTTCATAAAAAGTGAAGGTAATAATATTTTATGGTCTAACATTACTAACTACAAATTTATTGAAAAAAATTGTGTTATTTTAATGTATAGATGGAGTTGTTCTTACTAATGCATTAACATCTATGGACCAGTGTAAAGAAATATTATATCCAAATATTAAAAAAATACTACATATTATTATTGCTTGCTTGCCTGTTTCTGTAGCTTCTGCTGAGCGTAGTTTCTCAACATTAAGAAGGTTAGATAGTTATCTATATTCTATATTATATGCTTTTGCATCATGCATGATTATATTATATTTTAATTTATATTGCTTTGTACTTTTAGATTAAAAACTTGGTTAAGGTCAAACATGGGCGAAGAACGCTTGGTTGGGTTAGCTTTGCTAAATATTCATAGACACAGAACAGTTGAAGTTGACGATGTTATTGATTTATTTGCTGGCAGTAAAAAAATCAATTTAGATTTTGTTATATAATTCATATTTTGTTTCAGATTATATAATAATTTATAACCATAAATAATTGTGCAATTAATTTATACCCCCCCCCCCCCCCCCAAAAAAAAAAAATGTTTCACAGGTACGCCACTGATTGTGGCCGCCTGTTTACCTATAATAGTAGGCCGGTACCCTCCCAAATTAAATAGAAATTTACATTAAAATATATCCTTTACATCCATACTTCAAATTTCCACCGGTGGTGTACTCACCATTATTGAAAATATTCATAAATAGTTTAATACTTTTATTACTACTTAAATATTTCAACGTGGTTTCATATAATAACCAGTTTAAAATTGACATTTAAACTTTTGTTAATATTATCACTCCAATTCGAGTAAATGCTGAGGGCATATCAAATGTCAATAAAATATCATCCAAAAGACAAAGTAAGTATTTATAATATATACTAAAAGACACGGCACAATGACAACTAGCGCTCGGAGTTGTCTTTTCAGGCATTATTGGCACTATACACTATTATACTAGTGAGTAAGTAATGAGTAAACTAGGTAATAGCATTGATTATACATAGTATAGATTGCTCACTGACGGCATTTCACGCTACGCTCTAATGGATACGGCCGTTACGCATCACTGCAGTCGCGGCGTTAGTTCTGGATAGAAACACTAGATGAGCGCTAGAAGTCTACTAGTTATGGATATGTTCACTAGATTGGCGCTAGCTGTTTAAATAGTTCTGGATACTGCCGTTAGATGAGCACTAGTATTGACTGTTGGACGTTATTCGTTTGTAGCACGATTAAAGATATATATATCTTTAATCGTGGTTTGTAGTGTACTACAAAACTACATAGTACATGTCACATGATAAAGAGTCATTGTGTACTATTATCCCTACTATTATATAGTGTTTATAGGTTCTGACGTCCTGTGTATTCTACTATTCTTGTCTATGCTGTGTGGTGTCGTACTATCGTGTGTGCGCCGCACCGGGCCGAATTTGGTTTATGCGGTTTGCACTTTATTACGCCAACGCATACGAATGCAGAATTAAACTATTTTTTTGTTTCGTTTAACATAAATATTTTACTATTATATTATACTAAATAGTAATAATAATAATAATAATAATATATATTATAATATAACGGTAATAATAAACGTGTTCCGGTAATCGGCCGATGACCGTGTCACGATATTAATTGTAGTAAAACAATACTGTTGGATAATGAAATGAATTAAAAATGTACCACAACTGCCTTCCGTTATGATCAAATTTGTAAAAATGTAATGTTTTTCTAAAATCTTTCTTGAAATTTGTATGACTTATAGAATCTGGCCTGCTGAATACCGTATTCAGAATACGATATAATAGGCTGATTTGTAGACTATCTTAGAGGGGAAGGGGTGTCTCAAAACACAACTGACTTTAGCACCCCAGCCACCAACACCAAATGGTTTAAAGTACCTAATGAAATTATGCTAAAAAAAATCAGCTGGTAAAAATTCAGATTTTAAAATGTAAAAAACAATGAAAGGTACCTAGCTACCAACAAAACCACTATACAAATACTTAATAAACAAAGCATTACCTTACAGATTGCAAAATTACGATAGTTTTTTAATCATAAATTAATGACAGACAGAATCGATGGGTATCTTAGTGAAGTCTTTAACTCTAAGGCCAAATAGCCAAATTTACGTATATTTATACTCTAAGGTTGTACAGCAGCAATTATAGCATAACCCATAACTTAATGCTGATAAATACACATTTTACAATTTTTTCTGGTGTAAATATTATTAATTTAGACTATTGCTAGAGAGTACTCAAACTTAGTGTTTTACATAAGCGTAACTATAGGAAGGGGTGCAGGACTTAGGCCACCCCAAAACTACTCACATCTCCCTAAAGATAAACTAATCTTTAAACTCATATAAATTATCAATACATGACATACATTCTAAAAAATTAATAATAATAAATCATTAATTTAGCATATTAGACAGTAAAATTCTTGTGCGTAACACGCACATATTCAAAATTCAACTCCAATACCAACGATATTTTTTACTAGTTTCGTGTTTTTAAAGTGTAATTTTGTAGTCAAGTTTTATATTTGACCATTGCAGTGAACCGCAGATAGCTACAATTCCATGCCAAATTCAGCCTAATTACTTTTTTAAAAATGTAGTAAAATATATTACATTTGACATTAAATTCGTTAAGTATAAAATGTAATAAATACTAATAATATACATTTAATGTTTTTCAATGGCGCAACTAGGGCTGAAATGTTGGGGGGGGCTGTAGCTTCCACCTGACATTACATGAAAAGTAACCCATGCCCCCACACCACCATATATTATGTTCACTTAAAAAAATTAAAAAATAATTATTTATTTACTCTTTATTCCACTATTACCTACCTTTCAGTGCATAGGTATGCTGTACAATGCGATAGTACTGACAATATCTACTCAGTAGACCCTATTCACCATTGCAATTTGATTAATATGACAATGAATGTTATTTATTTTGGGTATTTCCAACACACCAGTTGGACGAATACGATAACACACACGTCTTACCATTGATTATAAATAGTAAAATATACTGTAATACTATAATTTATAATCAATGATCTAATATACTCACATACTTTTAAAATAAATATTATATTTATTTATAAATAAACTTATTACAAAGTTGTAATGCCTAAATTGAATTTAGGATTAGGTTATATATATAGTAACATAATATACGTAGGTATTTATATTTCAAAAAAAATGTACGAGTCGCATACTCGCATTGTACTTCCTGAGTTCCTACTTTGTAGTATTGTACACTGTATAAAAGACACGTGTGTATTTATTAAGACTTTATGTTTCTTAAATATGGCACTAAGGCAGTCTCGATGGCAATTATACCTATCCAGTCATCCACGTGAGACAAGTCGCAAGGGCCAAATAGTCAATGGGAATGTGTTTGCACTTGGCACGCAATATATAATTACATAATTCACCACTTTTATTTCTTATAATTATCCTTATATAGATATATAAAAGAACAGGCTTTTTTTTATACAGCTTTGTACATATTTTAAAAGGTACTCATGACTCACTTTAAAAAAAAATTAATAAAAATCGAAAATATCTCATGGCTAAAAATAGCGAAAGTTATAATATCATAGTTTAAGAAGCTCTACGTTGGTCAACTAGACAGTCAATAAAGCACTTTCAGTTTTCCCAGATTTTTTTAATTTTCAGGGAAACTATTCCAATTTGCCTTTCTTTAAAACCTTATTCAAACTATTCCGAAGGTTTAAAAAAAAATGAGCCCGATCGATCCCGCCGTTCTCAAGTGATGCTATTAACAACAAACAGCATTTCATTATTTATATTTTTATTATTTTCGGCATTCAAATATTTTTTTAAGGCATATTACACATTCGAATCTTCCCCAAGACCTAGGCCAACCCATGAGTGAAAACTGAAAACTAGACTAAAATCGGTTGAGTACTTTTTAAAATACATACAAAAAAATGTAGGTAGGTATGTAGGTGGCCAAGTGGGTACAATTATTACTCAATGATAATTATTCATACGTCATGAAAAATATAAAATAAATATTATTATTACTATTAAATGACAACATGTGTATGGTTAAATTTGGCAACGTTGAATTAGAATCCCTTATCGGCGTTAACAACCCGAACTCCGAAGACGTTTAATAGACAAACGTGAATGCAAATAATATAATAATAAATGTTTAAATTACCCCCTCTCATACTTTATTATAGTTCATCTTATTATACGGATAAATTATATTATCATGATGGTGCCGCCGCGGCATTGGTAATTTGTATTCCGCTACATTCTAGTATTTTACCGCTACCAATACCAAATACCAATTACCAATATTTGTATTGACCTGCAGGCTGCAATAACGCAGCAGCTACCGCCGGTCGAATTATTATTTTAATTACGACTATTAACGCTATCTATTGTCAATAAAGGAACTAAAATTTAGCGCAACGCAAAATCACGACCAGTGAGCAATCTATACTATGTATAATCAATGGTAATAGGTAATTACGACTTAATGACTAGTACTAGTACTGTACCTACTCATAGAATAAAGATAGTACACTATAATTTTTATACTTATAACTTTATATACACTATATCATTTTTGTATTTTTTTGCATATCATTGTTAGTAATTTTGTTTTTATATTTAATATGAAAAATTAAATTTAATAAATAAAATAAAATAAAATCTCAAAATAGGTAGTGTCACTAATGGGTGGCTTTTTCCCTCAAAAGATTCACATGTAATAACTAGGTACCCTTTCACATTTGCTTATTGTTCTAGTCAAGAATAAATTGTAAATTTGTTGTATAAAAAAAAAAATATACATATAATATATTGAATATGAGTAGGTACTAACAGAAATAGCATATTCAAACTGTTGTGTTGTTAATTGCAACAAAACTTATAAAAATACAACTAATAGTAGAGTATTTTATAATTTTCCAAACCGATCTTATTAAACATCACTAAAATCTCAATGGGTCAAAGCTGTGAATAGACTTAAAAAATGTTTTATTTATATTACTGTTTATGAACCTAAATGTTAGTGAAAATGGAGTGCTGTGGTGGTCAAATCATAACAACCGAATTTTCAGTAATCATTTCATCATCCACAAAAAATCTAATTATCCATAAAGCCCATCATAGTACCATCAATATTCCCCATAATTTTTAAAAAACAAAATGTAATTATAAACAACAACTATGTAGATATAATACAGTTGCAGGTAGCAAATAAAAGAAATTTGGACTTGCCCAACAATTTTATAACTAAATAACACAGTGCGCAGCGATGACTTTCTTTAATCTCAAAGCACAAGTCAAAATATCTTCTCAGTTAATGTTGGCACTCAAGTAAGTTTGGATATAGATAATCAAGATTTTACATTGCAATGTTCTTTTGATGGCATTAATGTGTCAACTGAAGCATCAACAATCTAGCGAAACCACAGCCGCCTACTGTGAGTTTCGCGACCGTGGACGCACGGTATAGATCGCGTCCTCGGGTTGCGGATAGAGGGAAGCCCGGTTCCCTCGGTAGCTTCCGAGTCGGGTAGCCGGCGAATAACTAATAACCGGCCGCGGACAGCTTCGATTAAATGACCCGTAGTTCCGGACAGTATGTCCTCTGGGCCGGTTCACGGTCGCCGGCTGGGCCACCGACCCAGGCGGTGGTGCTCTTAATATGAGTTGAGAGCACGGGCGCCGGAGTTCGCTCCGTCCAGCAGCCGGGCGTCTCAGCGTAAGCCGGGTTTGGACATGTCTCCGGGACACTGCGGTGAGTGTTACGGGCTCGCGGCTGATGGCTCGTCTGCTTAGAGTCCCTAATTCGGTAGGCGAGGGTGGTCGTCGCAAATAGTCCCACCTTTGACTGAAAGGTAGGGCTGTCGTCAGCTTGGGCTGGGCGCCTCGGCTCGGCAGGCATCCGGGTCGGGACGTTTGGCCAGACTGACCCAAGGATACGGGTCCTTGCTGATAGATGGTTCGAAAGGGTGGTGGCCGAGATTAATTTCGCACCTCGCGGACGCCCGTCCGCGGTTAAGGCAAACCAATGCCCGTCTTGCCGGACAGAACTGGTAGCTTCGAGGGGTGAAAGTCTGACTGAAGACGCTTCAGTGCCACGGGAGTGAGTGGGGCCCCGTCGGTAACGACGCCGCTCACCGCGGGCGTCCAGTGATGGTTCACGCCCCTGGACGTCCGTTGCCGGTAGGAATCGTGGTGGTTGTATTCTTACGAATACTTTGTGGTTAAGTCAATAGATGCTTATTCTAAGTTCTCGCTGACAGGCGAAAACCTCTGATGAACGGCCGCCACGTCCCGGGGGCGCGAGTCACCGGTACGCTGTCGGTTCCTCTCGGGCGTCTAGCCGCTATACCGGTGTAGTATCATCGGAGGTTGAGTGTAACCAGAAACACTCGGTGTGGGGATAGCGCACAGCCAGACCAGGCGAATTCAGGCGGCACTTGGCCTGTCTTCTTGGTACGGGACCTCGGTCCCGGTGCTCGTGGTCCGTAGACGACGCGCGGTCGGCGGACTGGGCCACCGTACGTCGACCGTGAACCTCCGCGGCTCTCGACTAGCGCACAGCGCTAATGTGAGGTCCGCGGTTGTAGCCGCAAGGCGTCAAAACCCGGGAGTCTTCGTGAAGCATCAACACCTCTAATCTTCTAAATCCTGCCAAGTCTTCTTTTTCTGATTAAGCTTGTGGTGTAGATTTAATTAATAGTTTATCATGATAACCATGTAAAGCTTTTCATGGATTTTGATCTATAAAAAACTGAAAATGCACTAAAAGATTTAACTGGATTTTCCTATGCTTAATATTTTACTCAAATTAATGCTGTATAATAAACGTTTTTTAATCAATAAAGAAAATTAATTATTATTGTTTTTAATGAATTTTAAGCTAGGTTCATATTACCTACTATCCTAAATGCTCTATGTGTAATTACCCTATATGCACCAGAACAAAATATTTAATATTTTGGCCCTGTGAAAGAGCAATTTCAGATCTTTTAACCAAGGCGTTAAAAAAAATTATGCCCATTATCCATGCATTATAGATTGCACAGAAATTCCGGTGTAACAACCTAGCACTGCAGAAAGGAGACTATATTTATATTATTAAGGGGCCTGGTCGCGACCTGTTTTTTTGCTCAAAAACATGCCTTACAGGAAAAACTCTCACGCCTTGTAGATTGGTCCGATTTCTGTAATTTTTTTTTTTGTTAAATAGAGAAAGACGTATTTAGTTTTCAGGGATTAAAACTAACTCAGAAAAATACAATACTTATAATTGATCCGTGTTTACACAATGTTAAATGTACAGAGAGTGAAGTTCTTGAGGCTTATAAGTTATAACATTGCCAATTTGGCAATATGTTAGGATTCATATTTAACAGTTATTAGTAAAAATGAAAACTTTGGTGTCCTTAACAAAGATACCATAGATCTTTAAACATCCATTGACAATAATATTGTCCATGTAGGTATGCAGTGTTACCTATACCTAAACCTAACTAACAAGGTATCACAATTATAAAACAATAATGTACCAATACTAAAATATATTTTTTATTTTCAACTGGAAAAGAATAAGTAGCTGCTGTTATAAAAAAAATAACTAATTCTACTAATTAATATTTTTAAGTGCCTATGCAACTTGGTAAATAAAAATAAAAATAGAAAATTTCTATTTAATTTAAAGTACCTACCTTGTCAATAAAACATTTTTATAATTTTAAAATTAAGAAGAAATAATATAGGTATACTGTACAATAAAGGTATATTTTAAAATTGTATTTCACTTGTACAAAACTGTAAAAAAAATAGTACATAATACTGTACCATTGAAAGTTGAATTAGTTCAACTTTTGGCAAAGGGAGTGCTGGGGAAACGTTGTAACTTAAATATTGTAACTTTTGGCTCTTCCGTCAAAAAAGACTGCCCTAGACCTGACTGTAACGTATGAAATGTAGAAAATCATAACAACAAGAACAACAAGAACGATAATAATTATAAACTACTGTTATTTTGTTTATCGTATCTATTGTTACGGTTTTGTTGTGGTTCAGTCGTGGGTGCCCGGCATACGCGATAATAATATTACAGTAATTTTCATAATAAATAATACATTTAATTCAATTGGGTAACCGATCGCATAATGGCGCCATCTTGGGACACTCCGACGCGGGGCCGTTGGCGCTCGGTCGGGCTACGGACAGGTACGGTGTACCGTCGTCTTACCTTGTGACGGTGTCCAGTTGGATGCTAGATATATAAGCAGCCAGTCCGCCGGCTGTATCTACGGAGGTTTGACGCACGGCTACCGCTCGAAATCGCCGAATGGTGAAACCTGGATGGCCAGGAAGAAGGGGGTTGCACACTGGAGAGAAGAAAAACCGTTCTACGAGTGCATCCACCCACCTATACAGACAACTGTTGTGTAGTGGTAGTGGTAGTAACGCCCCCAAACCAACCCTCGCGGTGCAGTGCGTGCTCTCGACCTTCGTTAATTTTTTTTTTTTGAATTTCTTAATTTAAAATTTTGCATTGTAGAGCTCCACCATAATATCATTATTACCATTTTTTTCCTCAGCAATATACTTACTCTATTCAAAAGCTTACTTATTTATAATTAACTAACCATTTTGTTAGTTTATATTTTGTAGGTACCATTTATTTATATACATATATACGGTGGAATAATAATTATATTTATTATTATCATCAGTATAGAATATCCGACTATATTATTATGATTTATTTTAATACATTTTTATTTTTAATACATCAACAATTAATAAATAATACAATGGCTACAAAATGTTTAAGACATATGATATTATTATTACACGCACTCTGTATAGAATTATTTTATTAATTGTACAATTTGATAACCAAACAATCTTATTTGAAATGTTTTGCACCAAGCTGTTATAGGTTAGGTAGGTACTTTAGGTAGGTACTTTCAAGGGTTATTTTCTTGATTATTTTTTTCCTTCATATTTTTTTAATAAAATTTTCTATCAATTTTATAGTTAAAAAATACAATTTATAATAATGCCCACTTGATTTTGTTTTAAATTTGAATTTTAAAACTGATTTTTATCTACAAAACAACTAAAAATTGTATTATAAGTATTTTTCGTAATTAAATTATTTTTGATTGGTGGAAAATATAAAGTTATAATAATGACAATTAGTTAACTCGAAGTTTTTCTCTCAATTGTCAAATAAAAAATGTAACGATTTAAACTATTTACCTATTATATACTATGTGGAATATTATAAATTAATCAGTTGGTATATTACTATAATCTACCTAATTTTTCCAGTGGTGCAACTATAAACACTGGGGGGTCAAATATAAAATGAGGCTTCCAAAAATGTAAATGGTCCAGTGGCACAAATAGGTGGGGGCCTTGGGGGCTTACCCCCACAAAATAACTCAAAGTCCCCTTAAAAAATAATAATATAATATATATTAAAATTAAAAAAAAAATTTTGGGGCTTGAGCCTTCCCTAAACATTTTCCCTATTTGCAACACTGCATTTTTAAACAATCCCAGGTACATGATATACCACTTACGCCCCTCCCATATGGTAAGCAAAATCATTTCCATGATGTTGAAAGCTGGTCGCTTTTTCTTGCATTATTTAGACCAATAAGCGGAAGAAAAAAATGTACTTCCTGTGCAGAAGTCAAATATTAATTTTGAAAAAGGTATTTGAATTCCTTATTCTCTTTTCTAGGTTATGCAGGCAATATAGGTTTTTGATTGTTTTTTTTTTAAATAAATCAAATAAGTGAATTAATATATTCCAAGAAAATCCATTTCCTATACACAACAATAAATTCCGCAAGTTCAAACTATAGCGCAGATGATAACATACTATTAGACATTTATACCTATAAATAATACCTACTTATCTAGTGAAGGACACAGCGTACCGTGCATAATATGCTGTGTATGTACGGTTCACATAATGAAAAAATATTTTTTATATCTATTAATAATGCTATATTTTTATAAAAATGTTTTAAATTTCATTCTACTAATTTAGTTCTTCGTAATATTATAATTTATAATAGTTTGTGGATTTTTTTCCAAGTTCATTAATCATTATTCATTAGGATTGATTAATCCGCAACACCATCACGGTCGCGACGCTCTACAGTCCTTATATCTAGTGGCTAGTACCTCAGTACCTTGTTTTTTATGTAAGCAGTATGCAAGTAGGAGATTGAATAAGGGTACAACAGACTTTCAGCGACAGTTATTTATAGTTCTAATCGATAATAATATCAATAACAAAACATAGAACGCTTGTGGTCGTGTATTCGTCACTCGTGTGTGCGGGATCAGTATTGCATACGCTATCGTTGACAGTCTATTATCAGTTTTAACGTGCATTCATTTTTAAAAAGTGATTTACTTTTTATTTATTAAATATAATATTTTGTTATGTACTAGGTAATGTAATATACAGGGTGATCCATTTAAGTGGGTACATTAATTATTTCGAAAAGTATTAATTTTTTTTTTTTTAAACTGTTAGATTTATGCTTTTCTAAAACTGTATACTATTTTAAGTTTTTTCACCCTTATATTTATTGTTTAGCCACTATCAACTTTTGATTTTCAAATGGTAACATATAATAAAAAGATCATGAATTAATAAAACCATTTTTTTATGAATTTACGCGTTGACATTTTTATTATTTGTTAATTGGTTTGCGAGATACAGCTCCTCAAAGTATTGGTGGTTGAAAGTCGGTACGGCTGGAAAATTTTCATTTGTAAAGAGCCCAGAAGTTATAACTGATGAATTCGATACCGTTCAACCTAAGGTACCTAACATTAAACATATTGATAATTGTTGTGCTTTGAACCTCATTAATTGACCTATTTATGTCGACCTATTAGTGCTATTACACCTTTATGCTAATTTAACCATTAAAGCTACGTTTGGTTGACCTTCACTGTCGCACCAGATCCCCATCCATAATCCATATTACCATAGAACAATAATAATCTTATTACTATTACCGATATTTGGCGATACATTTATCATTATTTATAATTATCTAAGAGTTATGACCACGGTCTTATAAAATAATAGAATTGATTATATAAATATTATAATATCATATTAATTAATTAATGATAGTAGTAAAGAAAAATCAACCAATTGTAACTATCTGCTACATAATATTACTGACTGGCTATACAAGCTAACTATACCTACTGGCCACAATAGAAGCTACAAACATGACATTAACTAATATAGTTTATTTGTTTTAGCTAACAAATAATTATTTGAAAATATCCATTATTAAGTGCTTAGCTGTCCCTAACAGAAAAGTTCGTAATTTTCAGTACTTACGTCGTTCGTTTGTTGCAAAACCTTACAGAGATGGACTTGGGAATTTCAACATACCTGCAGCGGTCGTGCGAATGTGCTAGCATGGGTCATCGATGTGTAGTTGACACACTCGATCTGGCAGTCGATAGCCGGATCAAGGCCGTTTGTTTCCCGTTGAGGCGCAGAAATTATGGTGATAGTTTCCGGTCGGCACCCGAGCTCAATATTGACTCACCAGTGTACTCGCGCCCAGAGCTGAGAAGTCTGCAGTCACCCGTGTTGTACGACGGAGTGAATACCATGGTGGTTGCCGCCGCTTCGACGGTGACTCGTTTTCCGGATTTTCCGGTGACTGCAGAGACGAAAGCCGTCAGTCTGAAATCGCAGCGACCTCCACGTGTCCGGTCCTTGATCACCGCGCTGGACTTGGTCGGCTATCGTATGATCTCTCTGGCTGAGACATGACCGGTGCTTCTCGAAAATGCCAGGTCGTGCCCAGAGCTGAAAATGCAGTCATCTGTGTACGGCAGAGTTCAGAATACCGTCCCTCCGGCACCAGCGGAAATCCTGGCACTGTCTGAACTCCGTAAATCCCAGTACACCTGCAGCGAGGGCCGATGTCTTGTTGACACTCTCGATCTGGCAGTTGATCGCAGGATCACGGGCGTCGGTCTTCCGTTGCGGCGCAGTCATTGTGATAGTTTCCGGTCGTCGCCCGAGTTCAGACTTGACTCGCCCGTGTACTCGGGCCCAGAGCTGAAAAGTCTGCAGGCACCCTTGTGAATACCGTCCAGCCTGAACCAGCGGAAATGCCGCAGAAACCGGCCAGGTCTGAACGCCGCAAGTCCGCGTTTACAAGATCGAGACGGTTCATCTGGAAGGGTTTGGTAAACGCGGCGCGCAGACTTTGTTTCTGCAGTAGCTTTGTGGACATGGAGTAAGCTAAGTTACCACAGTGGTCGCGGTTACCGCGGAAGTCAGTCGCCGATCAACCCGTTCGTTGTTTTTGCTATATTCGTCTAACTCTATAACTTTATTCGAGTTCGTCGAACCGTTACGTTCGAGTAATTAAGTATTAATTGTTTCCGTTTTGTGTTGCCGCTCAGTTTCGTGTGCCTCACGGGGCCATTTCGAAGTCCGCTGTCGCCGTTTCCAGCAAGATTATGCTTAAAGTTAAGTTGCAAACTTGTGTTCTACATTTTTTTTTTCATATATTATTGTAAATTTATATTGTTTTTGCTAAAAATATATTATTATTATGTGGTAACAAGCTAAACTTTGTAGGTACTCACCATTTTTTGTATATTAAAATACCTAATAGATATTATATATGTATAATATACCTAATAGTATTATATTTTATAATAAACCACGATATACCTACTAACATATTGATTTGTTATATATTATATATTATTTACTATGGTTCATTTTCTTCGAAAGTCGCAAGCCGGACTAATGTATCCTTATCAGGTTTGCGTTTATTTGTCATAAGTATTATGTTCTATGGTTGTAATAAACTTCAAAACTTGTAAAGTAAAATACTAAACCATATGGCCATGCAGCATAGCACTATTACTTAAATAGTTAAATATTAAATGAATAATTAATAATTTAACTATTATATGTATAGTTAGTTTATGTTGTAAACCGTTATAAGTAGACAGACAGTTTAAATTTCTTTAATAGCATAATATACCTAAAAAAATAGTTGTTGAATCATTAAGTTTGTCCAAAATATTCCATTGAACTTAAAATCACATAATAAATAAGTCGTAATTTGGGATATATTTATGTATTTTATTTGATATTTTAATCAAAAATATATGTATTTAAGTTTATATTATGAAGTGTGATGTAAATTTGATAGTACATGAATACCAACCACTTGGAAAGCACAACATTTGTACCTACATTAAGTTTATTGGTAAGTTTTCTTAAAATGTATACGTAGAAAAATTGTTATGATTAATACATTAATTTGTACATACATTATTATGACGTCTTAACAGTTTTTATTTAAATTTTATTTTCAGTTAAATCAGTTTTGTTCATTCAGTTACACCACCAATAAAATATGTTATTCAAAGTTTGATAACAAAAAATTTGTTATACTCTTAAAAATTATTGGCCGACACCAAACACCATAGCACAAACCTAATAATACAACTTCATATATTATTCATATCTACATCTATCTACATCATATACATACTTAAAAATATAAAGTTCTCTGTTCAGAAGTACTTATAAGTTGCATATATTCAAATTTTACATTCTGGCATAGTAATTATTATTAAGAACTAAGTTGATCTGTATTTACTACAAATATACTTGGCCAAATGATTTGGAGATAGATATTGGAATCACATAATTTTCTATCTTCCATTACATTTTCCAAACTAGAACAATGACAAAAAAAATTTTGTTTCCCATATACTATTTTAATGGTTGAGAGTGACTACAAAATGAATTAATTATGTAAACATATTTTTTTACCGTTAAATAATTTGGTTATATTTATCGCGTTCCAGAAAAAAAACTTAATCCCAATAATATAGTAAACTAAAAATATGTTAAATGAAAATAGTACAAGATAATGTTTTTTTTTTTTAATTTTAACAAATATTATACAATTAAGTTAATTTAGCTAACAACATCAATCAATCATTGATACTTAAATGGGTGGTAAAATATATGTTTCTATAAAATTAAAAAAAAATCATAAATTACTCACCTTCATTATTATACATGGTATTATTAAATATTTTATTTAAATAACTACTTTATTATAATATTAGGTAGGTATGTATTAATCCTAATATTTATGTATCATAAAAATATTTGTATTTAAATTTATATTGTTTTAGTGTTTTGCAACTGAATAGTTCTTCTGTTTAATTGGTGTTGTTAGCTATTTATTACCACCTACGAAATCTAAGCTAAAATATTATTAGTCCCATTTTTAAATTTTACTGTATCTTTTTAAGTTAGGGGTTAAGTTGAGTTTGTTTCAATTTTTTTGAATACATGTTATGATCTTAGCTCATAACCAATGCCCTGCTATTATAGGAATACCGTATACGTAATTTAATATATATTATCGCAACTTTGATTATGATGTACGACAAGTTTGTGTACTTTTCCACACCACCATGAGGTATTACACGTGGCGCGTTTTTTTTATTGTGGTATCCCCGGTAGGCCTAATCCACATCATAAGCGAAAACGCGCGAACGCCGATCGACTACAATAAAATTAATTAATTATAGATTGGTATTGCGAACACTGTACTTCACGCGATTAGATACGTTAATTTAAAGTATAATAAAATAAAATTAATACCCAATGATTCATTGAGTATATAGGTTTTAACTTTTAATTTTTAACTTTCACGGCATTCGCCCATTTCCAGCTTACTATTGTGTTGAATTTAAGTGCGTTACAGGCTTACAGCCTCTGGAAATAGACAAGAGTGGCGCGACAGGAGTTGGGGGAATTTGTATTTGTCCCATGGTATTATATAAGTCCAGGTAGTCAAAACGAGTAAAAATGTTTCGGGTTTCGTATATAAGAAACCGGGTAAAAAATTGGGAAAAAAATTCGGGTTAGGGGCTTTGCGTTCAAAACCGGGTAAAATTGTTTGCAGGTTTCGCGTCCGAAACCGGGTACAATTTTATTATTTGCGGGTAGGGCGTTTATGGTGTACAAAAGTGGGCCAAATCGCGCGATGGTTTTATTATGGGTTTTGCGTTCAAAACCGGGTAAAATTGTTTGCGGGTTTCGCGTCCGAAACCGGGTACAATTATTTGCGGATAGAGCGGGTATGGGATACAAAGGTGGGTCAAATTGAGAGTGGGTTATGGGTTTTGCTTTCAAAACCGGGTAAAATTGTTTGCGGGTTTCGCGTCCGAAACCGGGTACAATTTATTGTTAGCGGGCTGATGGAACTGGTGCAGAGGTGGGTTAAGTTGGGCGCGGCTTATGGGTCATGGGTTTTGCTTTCAAAACCGGGTTCAATTGTTTGTGGATTTCGCGTCCGAAATCGGGTACAATTATTTACGGGTAAGAGTAAAGGGGTATAAAAATGGGTCAAATTGGGTTTGGGATTTGAGAATGGGTACAATTTAAGGAGGGTTACCCGTTTTTACTCCCTGAATTTATAACGACCATGTGACGGGACTGGGAATAGTTAATAAAACTTATTGATATTATAATAACAGTAATTTTTAATTATTTAAAAGATGATAGCTGGATACTTATTTAAATTCAACACTGTCCTAACTCCTAATACTATATATATATATATAACTATAACTATAGCTATAACTAAATTATTACTATAACTATAACTAGATATATTATTACTATTCTTATTATTATTTATCTAATAATTTTATTCAACATCCACTTAAGTATACTAAAGTCCTATTTCTATGTCACCAATCACTAACACCAACTACCAACAGTATCCTCTATTCATCGACATCCATTCAAACCAGTCTCAAGTCACAAGACTCCTTAGCAAAACCAGCGAGTGCAGTGCATGGTGAGTATAAAGCGGGTAAGTGGGTTTATGTGTTGATGTGTATTATTGTGTATAGTGTTACAGTGTAAAGTTTCTGGTAGTATAAAATATGTTGCTGTATAATAATATTGGTAATTCAAATAACAAAAAAACATAAATTAATCACAGCATATGGGTTATAACGAAAGAATAATAATAAATTATTAATGAAAATAAACTGGACTCGGTCCAATAAGATGAACCTTGCAATTAGGTACCTAAGTAAAGTCTTTTTTGGGACGATTAATAAAATACTTAAATAACGATTGAAAGATAAATGCAATAACGTTCTGGCTCTATAATTTATTATATTAAAGTAATAATAAATAATTAAAAATTATATAATAATATTATATTGTGAATAATTAGATTATATTAGACACCTATTTGAGTTACTGCAGAGTAATTATAAGTTGAAGTAATGAGAGCGTTTTGAAGTCTACGATGATCTTGAGAGGTACATATACATTATAAAAATAAAATGAACACAGTTGCGTTTTGCACACATGATACGTAATAATATAGATATAGTGGATTTGTATTATAATATATTAGGGGCGATAAAAAAACATAAAATAATAATATTATTAAAAATACGTAGGTACACAGAGATTATCCCCTATTCAATACCAATAATGCAATACATAATTTTAGATCACTCAAAGGAAAAATTAAAAATGCGATTAACTCTGTTCAACGAATTTGAACACTACTACTTAATATTATTATAAAAAAATTAAAAACCCAACAACATATTTTAAATAATAAAAAAAAAATTGTAGTAAAAAGTCACATAACAATGTGTGTGTGTGTGAGGCCGGCCGGCGATGGTCTGTGAATTGTGATGTGTTTGACATTGAGATGAAGATGTTATAGGTACCTACGACAATATTAAACTAAATACAATAATTATTTTACTCATTAAGAATAATAAGGGGACGATAAGCCGCGGACAATTTTCGTTCTCGTCTAACATCACATCTCCGAAAACCTCTGGTCGCTGAATTATCATCCGTCACTTTCACGGGTCACCCTCTAAGCGAGGGGTCAGCAATCAGCTTCTGGGGGTCCGGAGGATTTGAAAAATAACTTTGTAGGTCCAGAAAACCTTTTGTTTATCATGCTAATGGTCTAAATAAAGAGAAAAATAATGAAAAATATCAGCATTAAAGTAAAATAGTTTTGACGTCCATTTATTTCCCTTCGGTGGTCCCCCGCCAGTTTCCGACCCTCGCTCTAAGCGTTAGCTAATTTATCTAATAAGTGTAAATCTATACCTATACTCAGTAGCGTAAGCAGGATTTTAGTTCGGTTAGGGTTTTTTTACCTAAGTAAATAATTTAGATTATTTTTTTCTTAACAGATTTTATATAACAAATTATGGTTATACGACAAAATATCTCCATTAAAAATATCTCCAGTATAAAATATCTCCGTCAAAATGATCTCCAATACAAAATATCTCCCGATTTATGCCATATAGCTATCTGATAGAGAAAATGTTATTGACGCTGATAGTGAGTGCGTACTTTGTACTTCCCTATTATGGTCCGCTTGGCGCTTACCAATACAGATTAAGTTACAGATAGGTAATTTTATTTGATTATACCTAATCGATAGATAAAAATTTAGACGAGAGAGCCGGAACTGTGTCACACACTGACACTGAGTGACATTGGTTTGTGTTACGTACATGTGCGTTAACGTACTATTACCTAAATATGCCTTTAAAATTTGTTAAAAGCCAAAAAGGTAAACAACTTTTAATAAACAATGGATATTTGAATTTATATTATAAAAAGGGTAGTGATAAATTCATTTGGCGTTGTGTTGATTATCAAAAATATAAATACAGCTCATGCTTTACGTCAACAATGGATGAAACTGGTATGTGTTACACTTTATTTTAACAATATTTGAATTTAAAATACTTTTTTTTTAACAATATTTATATTTAAAATAATTTTAAAGGGACAATTATGAAAGAGTCAGTTCATTATCATGCACCAGATATTTCAAAACTCAGGTAAAAATAGTTATAGAAAAATTGAAAGAAAACGCCTTATTCACAGAATTATCAACAAGAAACATTATTAGTAGAACAATGTCAACAACTGAAGTTGGTGTGGATGGCCAGTTACCAAGTATAATTTCGATGTCTCGTACAATCCAAAGAGTGAGAACGAAAAATGAAAAACCACCTGAAAACCCACTGACCATTCACGATTTGGTATTACCCGATGAATATAAGAACATACACGGTAATAATTTTTTAATATATGATAATAAAAAAGAAAATAGAATATTAATGTTTGCTACAAAAAAAAATTTTTACACACTTCATACATTTAAAAATTGGATGGCAGATGGAACATTTCGAGCAGTTCCGAAATTATTTTCTCAATTGTATACAATACATGGTTATATAAAAATAGAACAACTATTCCGCTTATCTATGTTCTCATGACTAACCGAACGACCAATTCGTACAACGAAATGTTACAAATGCTAAAAAATAACAACCCAAATTTAAACCCTTATTCTATCATAATAGATTTTGAAAAAGAATTTGAAACAGCATTTAATGATAAATTTCCGCAAACAAAGATAAAAAGATGTTATTTTCATTTTCAACAAAGCCTATGGCGGAAAGTTCAAGAAATTGGTTTACAGGCATTATACTCTGAAAATGTTGAATTCGCATTACAAGTAAGACATTTGGCAGCTTTGGCATTTGTACCAACAAATAAAGTTATAAACTATTTTGAAAAATGAGTTGACTCAACTTATTTTGTTAACAATGAAAACAATTTATCGACGTTAGTAGACTACTTCGAGGATACTTGGATCGGCCGTTCAACACGTAATCGTAGACGCCCGCCTAAATTTAAAGTCAGTATGTGGAATTGCTATGAGAGAGTTTTGAAAAATAAACCTAGGACAAACAACTCAGTTGAAGGTTGGCACCATGCATTTAATGCAGCATTAGGAGCAAATCACGTTACCATTTGGAAGTTTATCACATTTTTAAAACAGGAACAAGCTTTACAAGAGGTATTGTATTATACAAATTTAAAATATTGAATAAAATAAATTATATTAAAAATTTAATGTATATTTTACAGGTTCGGTTAGAAAAATTAATTTCTGGAGAGCCTAGTCCAAAAAAAAAAAAAAAATATAAGAACCACGATGAAATGATATTGAACGTAGTGAAAAAATTCAATGAAACTCCAGCCGTTCTTTACTTAAGAGTTAAGAGGAATTGCTCAAAACATAAAATTTTAAAACCTGATTTTTATATTTTTTTTTTACGATTATGTGTAAAATAATATTTTGATATTTGTTTATTTGATTTAATTTTTGCTCAAAACATACAATTTTAAAACATGATTTTTTTATATTTTTTTTTTTACGATTATGTGTAAAATAATATTTTGATATTTGTTTATTTGATTTAATTTTTGCTCGAAACATACAATTTTAAAACATGATTTTTTTATATTTTTTATTTTAAAATTTTTTGAAGATAATTTTGTCGGAGATATTTTGTTTTCTAGATAATTTTGACGGAGATATTTTGACGGGTCACCGAATTATCAGCCTATTTAGCAAACGGTGTAACTCCAAAAAATTCAAATTCAATTTTTTCATATCATTCAATAGAAAAAAAAATGCGCGTCGAATGGTATCATAATCATAATATTTAAGTGTGTTTTCTTCCATGAAACCGGTGATAATTTATACGCATTAGTCGTAACTCCGATAAACAAATAATATAATTTCTATAGAAACCGGCGTATCTCCATATTATCAGTTTACAACATCATTCTGTTTAAATTTAGGTTAAAAATCTAAAATGTATCGTTGCTAAAACCATTAAATTTATTCTGTTGGCTAAAACGTGAACAAGATGACATCTAGAGCAAAAAAACTTTTAGGAATGGCTAAAAGTGTTGCTGCACCATACAATATCATGACAAGTTCTCCAAAGTTGACTCGAAAAAAGTCAAGTGTGTAAAATAAAAAACTTTAATTGTATTATATAAAATAAATATGAAATTTGTTTTATTTTATTCCATAAATACGTAGTGTCAATTCAAAATAGGTAGGTATGTACTTTTTAATTTTTGTTTAGGTAATATTAGAAATGAAAACAAAAAAAATAACAGAGCTGTTGAAAACAATTTCGATATTGACACTTATATTAGTGAACAGTTACAAAATTTAAATGAAGATGATCAGTTAATTTATACTTCAAATAAGTATGACATAGTAGAGTTTGTTGCTAGTGAAGCTGTTCAAGAAACTGGTAGTTTAGATTCAGGTTTGATGGCATACATTTTATGTTTAAATTTTGGTTTGAAGTATGTATATTAGCTACTAGATTTTTAAATAATATTATTTTTTACTGTAGGTGGTAATAATGATGATGTTATTGGATATAATAATATTATGGTTCCATTTGCATTTGAAAATTCAAATGAATACATGAGTAATAATAATAATAATGATTCTGCAGAAAGTTTTAGTAATAATATAGAAAATCAAAAAGATTTTACCGAGAGTACAGAAACCTCAGGTTTGAATTTTAAAATTAATTTTTAACTAACTTCTAATCGATAGGTACTTATTATGTTTAGTATAGTAAAACAAACATTTTACTCATAATATAGGATCAGGATGTAATGTTATTGTAGACAATTCAGAAGTTAACACTGGGTTATAAAATGCTGATGAGTCCAATGTGTTAGCAGTACGAACAAGAAAAAAAAGATCTAACCCAAAAAATTGGAGCTATAACTTAAACAAAAAAAATAAATTGAATGGCAAAGAATATTATTGTAAAAAAAAAACGAATGGTGTATGGTCATACAATATACCTAAACTTGATAATGATTTATAATTTTTAATTTGTTATAATTTCACTTAGACATTTTATTTAAAGAGGAAAAAATGTTTTATTTGTTCATTATTTTTAGTTTCTGATATTATTAATTTGTATAATATTGTTATTATTTATCAAGGTTATTTACTTTTATTTTATATTATCTTCTATACCAAGAATTAGTTCCTATCTAATGTTGAACTTAAACAGTTACTTAATTATTAAAACGGATACTCAATTTTATTTTATAAAACTTATTATATTTTATAACATTTATTTTATATTTATAAATATTGTATACTGTGATGATTAATATTAATACTATTCATCAATATTGATTAATAATTAATATAATTTATAATTTGTTGTTATTTAGGTTAAGAAGTTGTAAAACCTTAAATAATTATTTTTAATAAATACAAAGTCAAAATAAATCAAGTAATAAATATAATTTATAATATTTTAAAAATAAATTAACTTACATTGTTCTCAAAATTATTTTTGAAAACAATAAAATAAAATTTGTCTTATCTATAAAAATAGAAATTCTAGAAGAAAAAGACGTAAGTCCAAAAAATAGAATTGGACGTATCTCCAAAAATGTAACTATTATAGAAGAAACAGACGTAAGTCGAAAAATTAGAATTGATCGTATCTCCAAGAATGTAACTATTATAGAAGTAACAGACGTAAGTCCATAAAAAATTTTATTTATTACATACATTTAATTATATTAGTTCTAAAATACCAACTACTAATGAAGTAATACTAACAAATATTTGTTTGGTCAAAATTAGTTAATTGGAATTAATTAAACGTTTTTTTCCTCTACTGTAAATTTGGTGTTTTGTAGTTACGCCGTTTGCTAAATAGGCTGTCATAATATGTCATATTCAACAATTTATTTTATATCTATTAAAAATGACCAAAAATTGATCTGTGTGCATCAAAATGGTGGTAAATAAGTTTTTTTGTAGAAAAAAGAAATTTCAGGAGGAGGGGGTCAGAACCTTAAAACCCTACTCTTGCGTCCGCCACTACCTATACTTATATATTATTATATGCTACTACAAATAAATACCGAACAAAAATAATATTATTTATATATATTTACAGAATACAGAAAATTGTCTTACTTACTTGGTTTATACTATTTATAGGTACCAAGTTTAATTTGGCTGAGCTGATATAATTTCTTACTATCACGTGGACTCATTAACTTTTCCATATTGTCCAATAGCTATGAAACATCGAGGTACGTACAATACTATTTCGGATCCGTGTTCTGATATATAGTAGCTTTTGTTCATTTAAAATTGCATTCATTGTTTATGTGTGCACCTATATGTATCTAAAATGGTGTAATGATTTATATTGAAAATAAAAATAAAAATAAATTTTGCACGAACTTAAAGACAGTAAGGAAAGTTAAAAAGAATTTTGGAAAACTTAAAGAAATTACAAATTAAAACGACAATCGGAAAAATTTAATATTATTCGCACGAAAGTTAAAACTGTGGAGTATGATATAATTAAAATATATTTTAAACAAAATTGAAATATAAACATTAATAAGTTATAAATAAATTGAATAGGTTGGTTACTAGTATCGGTTAAAATAACACATACTCGTACATATTATATGGCCAGCATAGTTTTTTTTTTTATAGTAATATGAATAAATAATAATTGTTTATAAATGGTTTATATTATTATGTTTGTACCTACATTTTCATAAAAATTTTATAATTTCTCATATTAATTTCTTATCAAATATATCCTTTGATATTATATACTAGTTATTAGTTATAGTATATTTAACCTACACAGTTATATTTAAAGTTTAAATTGTATTACTATTAACATATTTTAATATTATACTATTAAACAAACCTAATACGCATAATACAAATAAATTTATCTCGGCAATAAATGGGAGCATACTACTTGCGTCCGAAATTATTATCAATAGGTTAAAAACCGTCACTTTCACAAGTAACTCTCTAAGCCAGAGGTCGGCAATTAGTTTCTGGGGGGTCTGGCGGTTTTGAAAAAAAAAACTTTAAGTAAAATAGTTTTCGTGTCCATTTATTTCCCTTCAGTGGGCCCCCATGGCCAAACCAGTTACCGACCTAGCTCTAAGTGTTAGCTACTTTATCTAATAAGTGGACATCTATAGCACCTATACCTACTTATATATTATTATATACTGCTACAAAAAAATACTAAACAAATATAATATTACAGTGATGTAGACAGGAGTTTTTCGGGGGGTGGGGGGGATGATCAACTTTTACACTTTTACACATTAAATACGTAATAGCACAGCTGATAGATAGCTGAAAAGTATTAATACCTACTTATACTACATTTTTAAAAATTTAAAATACCATTTAAGACTTTTTGAGCGACTATCATAGACCATTAAAATAATGTTTTTATTTTCTTAACATTTCGGGGGGGGGGGGCTTCAGCCCTTTCAGCCCCTCCCTGAATACACCACTGTAATATTATGTATATGTATTTACAAAATACAGAAAATTGTCTTACTTACTTGGTTTATATACTGTTTATGGGTACCAAGTTTAATTTGAATGATTCGGATGAGTTTAAATAATTTCTTACTATCAAGTGGACTCATCAACTTTGTCCAATACCTTTGAAACATCGAGGTACGTACAATACTATTAAGGATCCATGTTCTGATAAATAATAGCTTTTGTGCATTTAAAATTGCATTAATTGTTGATGTGTGCACCTATATGTATCTAAAACAGTGTAAAGGTTTGAATATTGAAAATAAAAAGAACAACTAATTTTCCACGAACTTAAAGAAAGTAAGGAAAGTTAAAATTATTTTGGAAAACTTAAACAAATTACAAATTAAAACGGCAATCGGAAACATTTAATATTATTCGCATGAAAGTTAAAACTGTGACGCATATAATTTAAATGTTTTTTTTTAACGAAATTGAAAT
Organism: Macrosiphum euphorbiae; assembly: GCA_949089665.1. NCBI lineage: Eukaryota > Metazoa > Arthropoda > Insecta > Hemiptera > Aphididae > Macrosiphum > Macrosiphum euphorbiae. The sequence continues at coordinate 71,524,007 of CARXXK010000003.1, read as the reverse complement.
ATAAACATAATTAATAAGAAATAAACAAATTGAATATTATGTTGGTTTCTTGTATCGGTTATATGGAAATTAATAACAGACATAATATTATTATATGGCCAGCATAGTTTTTTTTTTATAATATAAATATAATATAATATAATATATAATATAATCAAATATATCCTTCGATATTATATAGTTATAAGTTATAGTATATTTAACCTAAATAATTGTATTTAAACTGTATTACCATTTACACATTTTTAAATTATACCATTAAACATAATATAGGAAATCCAAAATACAAATAAATTTATCTTGGCAACAAATGTGCATTTTTATCTATATTATTAAAAAAAATTGTAATTTTACTTCTAGTATAAATGTTAGTTTTCCTACATTAATTGATTTTTCCATTTTTTGTAATTTATTGTTTGAGTTCTTTCCACAATTTTAAACTAACTACTTTTTATGATAAGTTATTACAAATTAAATTGTACCTAGTCTTAACACAAGACCATATAAGTCAGTACTATTTATAATTGATAAATACGTTTTATTTAACATATATTATAGCATTTATAGGTACTTATATACTTTAATTTTAGTTCGTATTCACAGTCATTTAATTCCTGATTAAATAATAATCATGCAGTAACTAACATAACAACCGGAAACCTCAACAATTAATTATGTTAAAAAAATTCATTAAAAATCAATTTCCCAAAGAGTGGAAAATTGTCAAGCTTACATATCTAGCCAGGGCTTAGGACTCCCCATATAGTGTCGTGGGAAATACAAACGCGTGGTTCCTAAAACTGTAGATATAATTCAATACTGCAACCGTTATTTTTTTATTTAAATACACAAATACATTAAATATGTGAAATTATTATCATATATCATATTATAATACTAGCTGAATAACCCAGCGTTGCATAATTATGTAAATCGGACTTCAGGAAGCATCATTAATTTACTCAATTAATTTTAATTTTAAATATCCTTTTTTAGTGAATGTCTAAAAATGAAACAAAACTACTAACCGAATTTCATAGTTATAATGCAAATGCTACAGCGGTTTCGGCTAGGCGGTTTTTTTCTATTTTTACACTTTTCAACCCTTATTTCACAACATAAAGCTTATAGACAATGTTTATTTGTGGTAAAGAGTATGTATACTTAATACTATATTTTTAATTATTTTTAACAATTTACGAAAGTATATGACAAAAACTAAAAAACTAAAAATGAAATATGAGCAAAAATTTCACAATAATTGGTAAAAAAAAAAACTTAAATATTAAAAAAATTCTTGAAGTGCACCCGTGTCCTGCCGGTGCATCAAGTGCGCCCCGCAATCCGCATACAGAACAGCTACAGCACGATAGAATATGAATCGGATAGAAATCGAATGAACTCGACATATACCTAGCGGAATTTCAGTGGTGTAATAACAGGCTATCAATTACCTACTGGTTATTTTTTACTTTATTTACAAAACTGAAAAATACATTAATATAGTAAATACTAAACACGATTTGGTGTCTAGATATAACCCCACTGGACCCCCCCCCCCTTAATCCGGTACAATGGTACAAACACTACCAACTACATAATGATATAATAATAATATGAGGTAGGTAACAGAAATATTAACGAGATACGCATTATACTATAAATATGACGTTATATAAAAATGTTATAAATTATAATATAATATATATAGGTACGCGTGTACGATACAATCGAAACATACAGGACTAGCAGGAGTTTCAGAAATCAATTGATAATACACTGAGTGTCTGAGTATGAAAATATTTGTCACATTGATAATCAAAATATATTTTATACTTATACTGATTGTCGCTAAACTCAGAAAATTAAAAAATAAATCGAAAGATGTTAATTATCTACTTCAGTTAAAGGAAACTATATTTTATTGACTTTAGTTCAGGTATAACGTTTCTTTTATATACCTACTATTATATTAATATATAGTATTTTTTACATTTTACATGTTTGGTGTTATAAATCGGTATTTTTCATTTGATTTTCATGATTTAATCTTACATAATAATGATACTTTTGAGTAGTTGGAGATTTTTTTTCCTTTAAGAAGTTAATTTTAATCACAGGAATAGAAGAAAAACAATTTAAAAAAGTGTTCACTTAGTTCTGTTTTTGACAATACTTGCCCAGTTGCCCCGCAGTGTTAATGTGTTATTATACCAATATTAGACGCTTTTTTTTTCATATTTATGTAAGGAAAAATGTTGTGAACAATAACAAATTACCTAAAAAAAAAACTCAGGAATTCAATGTACCTACCTATACCGTCAAACAGACGATTAAACGAAGAAAGCATCGAATGTCTTAAGGGGCCTGCACGCGACCTGTTTTTTTGCTCAAAAACATGCCTTACAGGAAAAACTCTCACGCCTCGTAGATTGGTCCGATTTCCGTAATTTTTTTTTTGTTAGATAGAGGAAGACTTCTTACAGGGCGCATTGGACTTGGATTTTCAAAATTATTTTTCTAAGTCTTATGTTACAAGTTTGAATTTAATCAATTTTTACAACTTTTTAGTTTTTGTATTATTTTTGGTTTTTAGCGACGTAATCAAAAATCGAAGTAAAATGCGCCCTGTAAAAAATATTCCTCTATCTAACAAAAAAAAAATTACGGAAATCGGACCAATCTACGAGGTGTGAGAGTTTTTCCTGTAAACTGTGTTTTGACCGATATAATACACCCTATCAACCCCCCCCCCCCCCTAAATAGGTATTGGGTAGTAGATTAGTGGAAAAGTCTTATAATTGAGGTGGCAACTAAAATATAAAATTTAATTTTCAAATTTTATAGAATTGCGGAAAATTTGAAAAATCGCGACCAGGCCCCTTAAGGAATTCAATGGTCACGAACTCGTTTAGATCTCGTTTCGTGAGTATATGGAGCTCAGTGAATACGACACGTAACTGCATCAGTGCGACAGTACAACACTGAGTATATAATACTATTATATATTGTATATACCATTGCTACAGCGGCAGGTATAAGAACATTCGATGTGACCAGGTCACGTTTATCGTCCTAGAGATGGGGAGCTATAATAATATTATGGTTCACAGCGTTTATTACAGTATTAGTATCGTTTTGTGCGGCACATCATCACTTTCCACCGCGTTATTTCCGCATAGGCTTATGCCCTTTGCCCGTCATCGGCGTATTCCACCGCCTAAATCTTATATAATTATCAATAGGTACGGTGTAAATGTGCCGTACACACTCCTATAGCCCGTCCCAATTTAAAAACATGTTAAACTCATGTCCTTGAGCACTGCAGTCAGTTTATGTGTCGGACGCATGTTAAACTGTGTCTCGCGTGAGACGCACAAATTGACTATGCATACGGCCGCATAAGAGTTACTGCAGTTTGTTTCCGGGTACAAATATAGTACATTAGTAGGTGCCTGTGCGGTGCAACGCCCTATGAGCCCTATGAGCTTCCGGTCTTATCAAACAGTTGTGTATCGCGTGATATGAATGCTCGGAAGCGCCGTTACGTAACTTTTATCGGCTTACTCTCGCGTTTACATAACGTATAGTACCGAATAATCGCGACACTTGGCCGTTGTGCAGTTAGTATTGGCGGTGTCGGTGTGATAATAGTGCGATCGCACATTTTTTTATGCACACAATATTATTACACGGTAACGATTATAGCGATATCAGACGTTCGTTACGAATTCGGTGTCTGTCTCCGAGGTCAGGCATCGTTTGTTTGATGGAACAATAAATTATAATATCATGTACGTATGGCTGATATATAGGTACGCCGTCACTGGAAAGATAGACTATGTAATATTAAAGTGTTATTTATTAGTACAAGTTTTGGTCAAAAGTTTATTAATTACTAGCTGATCCCGTACACTTCGCCCATAAAAAATGCCAACGCTATTTTATAAATAATATGTTTTTCTTATAATATAACGGTTACCATAACAACAATTTTAAACCAATAATTATTATTATTATAGCTTTGAAACCCACGGCAACCATTTATAAACAAACATTTCCATCGGAAATCTCAAAATCCCCGTTTGAGCACGTCCCGGTAGTTGGCCTTCTCCCTTTTTAAATTAGCCTATCTTTTGCCCAGAGAGCTAACCTATCTCTGTTACAAATGATCCCATGTACTTCGTTACCCGGCAACCAATAAATATTATTATAATAGCTTCAAAACCCATGGTAACCATTTATAAACAAAAATGTCCATAATAGGAAATATCAAAATCCCTGTTTGAGCACCTACCGTGGTTGGTCCTCTCAATTTTTATATTAGCCTATCTTCTACCCAGAGGTCTAATCTATCTATATAATATATTATATATATATATATAGAAATATCTGATCCCGTGCACTTCGTTGCCCATTAAAATTGCCAACTCTATTTGTATTTATATACAAAACATTCCATCGAAAATTACAAAATAATATATAACTGGTTACCATGGAAATATGGACACACACACCGACGGAAATCTCAAAATAATATATATATATGGTTGCCATGGTAATATGGAGATACACACACACACACACACACACACACACACATACATTCATTTTTATATATATATAGATCAGCTGGGTCCTATAATTTTTAACTCTTAGTCAATTGATGTGAAAAAATATATTTTTAAAGCTATTTAATATGGGTAAGGTCAGCTCTAATCGGTTCTAATAAACAAAGTATATAATAATTACTAAATTCAATATTAGATAGGAAAATATTCATAAAATATTTACTTCTGTCATACTATTTATCAGGTAAGACTTAATAGAGGTACCTACTCAATAAAAACTTGAAAAACTTCGTTCAGCTGTGTAGCAGTTGATACATGGATAGTACAAAATATTTTCAAGAGTTCATGAATATTTGGATAAACTCTTTATAACAAATATCTAAAGCTTGTAACCCAGATGTGAATATAATTTTTTCAGTCACTAAAAATAAACCCACGGCCTAAGGTAAATCTATGGTTTTCATGGTAATTTTGTTTTATTTACCAACTGTTTATCGCGTTTATTATAAACACTCATGCATGAAAAATAATTCGCAGAAAAGTAAAAATTACAGTACTTACACCATACTACCATAGAGGTATATGATTTTTTGTCCGATATATATGCCGCAAACGACTAATAGTGGCGTATAGTATATATTATCAGATCTGTAAAATTACCACGGCTAGAACATTTAGAAAACATTCGTAACAGCAGCCAGCAGGTATATGTAGTTATTATGATTTGACCACGTATATGTTTGAAGTTTAAAAAATATATGTAGGTAGGTATTTTGAATGTCATACACATAATGTTCAAACAATATATAATATAATTATGAGTAAATATTAATTATAATACTAGATGAACCATAAACGTAAAATACAATAATATATAATGAAACATTGTTATATAATAATGACATGATAACAAGAAAAAGTATAGTTGATAACTATAGTTATATACAGGCCCGGCTCAAGGGGTAATAGGCGACATAGGCCCACGCCTAGGGCGCACTTAAGCAGCAATTTAGTAAGAAGGCGGCATTTTCAAAATACTGATAATATTATATTATTAGGGGCGGAAAAATTTTAAATTTAGGGTTTTTGCCTTGTAAATTTACGTTTATGACCACTGTGTAGCCGGTCATGGGTTATATATAATTATTTAACAATATATAAAAAATTCGAAATTGTGTGAATTGTTTCAAATGTGTGATCAAATTGCAAAAAAAAAATAGTTGTAAACATAATATTGTTACAAAAAAAGGTAATTTCAAGTTGAAACCATAAAAAAGTATTATAATATTATAAAAATTACAGCAAAGCGGTATAAAAATTATAAAACGAAATAGAGAAAAATTTCGTATAATATATAACTTAGGTACCTAATCAAACCAATGATAAATTTAAAAAAATTACATTTAACGCATTGTTAGAAGTACCTGCATATTCATAAAGAACAAAAAAAATGTAATAATTTAATATACAAATAATGTATAAAAATACAAAAATGATCGAATCATCAAAAAATAAAAATAGAAACATTTAAAATATTAATTATTACAATGTCCAAACATATTATTCAAAAAATAATAATAATAATAATTTTTTTTTTATTGGTCTTAAGCCCGGCAACTGAGGCCATTAGCTGTAGGATAGTACTGTAGGGTTTTTGATACGGACGAGAACGGTCGGAGGAACACGTTTTTGTATTTGGCAGAATTTTCAAGTGGGTACCCGTAGGCTATCCGCCATGCCCGGGTGGGGGACACCGTGACAGCCCGAAGAAAATGGCCACCCGTTGCCGGGATCGAACCGTCGTCGGTGAGCGTCAAAACCAACGCCTTAGTCCACTCATCTACTCCGTCCCCCAAAATAACATATTATTATGTACAATAATATAATAGTAAAAAAAAAAATATATATACTCTAGGTATATTTAGAAAATATAATGTAATATACTAACATAACACAATTAAAGCTAATACTGGAAAAATAATTGTATTTATCAGATATTCAGGACTGTGAAATTAAGAATTCAAAAATTCAAAATTCACCCTGCAGTATATAAAACAGTAATATGTAACCGTTTATTTAACCTTAATAATAAGTAATAATTAATGATTTGGTCATTAACCTTTGTTTCTCAGTAATCGCTAATCGCAATAGAAATAATAAGTACTTTTTTTTTTGGAAAAAAATATAATAATCATACATTTATCAGAAAAGTAAATTTTATTCGAATAAAACATAATTACACTATAATAATATACTCTTATTCCAGGAAAAAATAATAACTCTCATCAAAAAATGTAAAAATAACAAATTGTAATTAATAAATAAAGAAAAAGACAATAAATTACTTAAAATATCATGATTATATGAATTAGTAGAGAAAAAATGACATATGTAAAAATCTTTTACTTTAAATTATAATAGAACAAACAGGCTATTTATTTAGATGTATATCAAATGGCATGTACATTCAATAAGTATTTAAAATAAAAAAAAATTGATTGATTTAAGTACATCATATTATTTACAATTAATATTAAAGTGTCCATAAAGCTGGTAAATTTTTAATTTACATAATTTTTTTATCGTTATTTAAAAAATATACAGTATATACACGTGTAAAATATAAGCAACTATAAACAATGATAATAATATTATAGTATTAAAGAAAAATAATGGTTTACAATCTATGTTGACGTTTTTGAAAACTGGAATACTTTGTACCTAAATCGATAAACACACAGTGCTTCCACAAAAAAATCCTCTTACCCGTTGAGTTTTAATGACAAATAATCCTTCTTTCTGACAAACGACGACTGCAGTATTTTCGGACGAATGCACCCGTCGCAAAAAATATAAACGCAGAGAGAGTCCTTCTCCTGCTGCAGATCGTCCCGCCACTTCTATTATAATATTGTATTGTATATTATATGCATAATATGTTTGTGTAACGTTCTGCACACCAGACGCGAGTCCAAAGTCGTAAAATTATTGTGTGAGTGCTCGACTGGTACTCGTACAAATCGAATGGTCATCGCCATGCACCCACATCCACCTCCACCAGCAGCAGTTTAACTCGATCGCGTGCCTTCGTACTGACCAAATCGTCCGTCTTCCTGAGCTGAGTCTGTACGGCAGATACCGTCTTGCCCTTGGTTTCGGGAAGTCACAGGAAGCAGATGACTATGGACGTGAGGCCGAACGACGACGATATCAGATAGTTGAGGTACATGCCACCGTCGTCGTCGACCATAAATCTTGAAGGCCAGGAGCATCGTGACGGTGAGCTTGATAGTGTTGACCGCGTTGGCTACATGGACCGGCTGGTGTTGGACGGAGACAGTCGCAGTTGATGGTGGACAACAGCGAGCCAAGTCTGAATATGGGCACAGCCACCTGTAATCGGTGACGTCATATCCGGTTAGGTTAGGTTAGCCACCCACTGTCCGTGGAATACACTTCAGAGGTTCTTCAAGATGTAAATATACTAAAAAAAAATATATTATAACAATTTCAAATCGTTATTTTTTGTTATCAGGAAAAACTAACTTGGCCATCAGCTGCAGGTGAACATAGTGAACTCGATGGTTTGTTTGGTGGTGACCATCTCAACAGATCTGGGTCAATATGAATTTGTTTTAATCTAATTTTTCTCTTTATATAAATGTCTACATCGTTCCAGTCTATACATATTGTCATTTCTTTATAGACTTCCACAACCATGTTGAGCGACTGGAAAGTGTCTATAATATCTTCCCTCATTAAACCTAAATTAAAATTTTTATTAATGTTATGATTGTCTCACAAAATTCTGATTAAAAACTTTCAAATCAAATGTTTTTAAATTACCAGTTTCACTGCTAACATCATTAATGCATATTTTGTCAATGTCTCTGTGTTTATCTAAATATTCAAGAATAACACCTTTCCAATATGCATTGTATGTAATTTTACCCAAGCCGGAAAGGGGTTTTTCCGGAGTTCCCGGTTGTTTTTCAATTTTGGATAGGAGATAACCTGAAAAGATAAACTAGAAGTGATATATGCTAAAACGCCTAGGGCCATGTAGTTTTCACTTACTGAATTCGATGAGAATTCGTCCATACCCTTGTCTTCGATACTGTGGCATGATGACGATACAAGCTACATTAAAATTGTCTTCATTTTCTTCATTTTGTTTTTGTTTCGAAAAATAACCAACCAAATGACAGCCCTTAACATTTTTAATTGAACATTATTACAATATAATTATGGTAGGCAACTATAAAAAAAAATAAAAATTGAATTACCGTCTTGCGACGGTAGACAGAATTGAAAACTTCTACTAATACATTTTTACTATTGGATTGTACTAAAATTTAAATTTATATAATGGGTGGACTTATAATTGGACGCAGACACACACACAAAAACACACATACACATAAATATATATAATGTATAGAATTAAGATAATTTGGATTGACAGCGTTACATATTTTGTTAGTGTCACTCAATAATTCTTTTACGCGTTTAGTCACATGATTCGAGCGGAGGGCAGACCCTGCCAAGAGGAGTTTTCACTTCGAAAATTACAATTTAAAATGTATTTATATATTTACACTTACAAAACCGTCGTTTTTTGTCACAATATAACATAAGAACTGTTCAACGCCATTGTCCAGAGTTTTTAGGCGCAAAAATAGTTGTCCCAATCGACATAGTGTTTGGCAATACCTTTTGTTTACTTTTCCATCAACCTGTTTGAAAAAATAAATAAAAAATTGTATAGGTAGTTTATCTATTATGAATTGTTTCGTAAAATTAATTTACTTCAAAAATGCTTAAATCTCCACTTTGGTAGATTTCTGTCCCCGGCGGTGTTCTCCAATAACAGTGTCGCATATGTCTTTCCAAAATCGATTGACATTTGGTGTGTTTTAAACAAAATTCACAAAATATTAATTTCGCAGCATTCTCCTCCTGCGGGAATGTACGAGAATAACATGTCTCCACTTCAATTTTTCCAAATTGTATTACAGCCGGATATCGTACTGGAGTTCGAATTGTACTCTACATTGTCAATTATAGAAATATAAGACGTCATCATGTTATATTAAAATAAAATAAAAATTTAAATTTTACATTCTTTTCCAGTGTTCTACTCCTCTTACATATTTTGATATCATCGTTCACAACACTAGATGGTAAATCTGATGCCATAGGTCCGATCATATTTTCCAGAACTAAAATTGAATTTAATATTTATTACTAACTACTAAGACTGGTTAGTAAGCCAAAAAAGGTAAGTACAGCATAATAAAACAGAATGAAAACATTTAAATTTTTAATATATAACCCAAATTTTCTCTGTGCGGCCCAGTTTTCATATGTATTTATGAAATGAAATAAAATAAATAAATAATACTTAATTTAAATAATTATCAACATTATTTTTAATGTGAAATTGAGCATATCATTATTCTGTAAATTAAAATCATGATTTAATAAATCCACATAATATTATTGACCAGCATTAAGTACTGCCATATAACATATCAATTTTCAAAAGATATGTCTAAAAGAGCAATGACGTTTTATATATATACGTTTACTGCCTATGTGCATTTTTATTGTATATGGTTTTGCTTATAAATAATATAAACTAACCTATTTATGATATACCTACACTTATTTGAGACGTGTTTATATGTTATCGCTAAAAATATGGCTATTAAATTATTAAAATCATAAAATTGTAACTTAAATATCATTCACTGGCACATATCATACGTAAATATCATTCACTGGTCATTCACTAGTCGTAATTGATTCAAAATTGGTATTTATTTATTTTAGATTCTGAGCGGAGCGATGAATGTATTGGTTTTACAATGATGTGTGTTTTTATATTTTTATATTTTTATATTTTTATATTTTTGTGTCTGTCATCACGTTTTGGGACAGTAAAAGTGCTTCGATTTTCTTCAATAGTACCTTTTCTGATAGGAAAGTGAATCTAGTTGGTACTTTGGGGGGTCAAAAGTAAACATTTTCCAGTAGTTTTCACAAGCGCCGGGAAAAACAACATAAAAATTAAGGAAAAACGGGAATTTTTACGCAAAATCGATTTTCCAAAAAATCGAATTTGGTTTTTGGTGTAACTTTAAAACAAATGACCGTAGATACATGAAATTTTCACTGGTTGTTATATTTGCATTTTCTATACACGATAACATTTTCAAAATATTTTGAACTGTTTAGGGACATTTTCATTTTCATTTTTTTTTAGTTTTTTTTCTAGAAATATCAATAAAATTTTATTTGTTGGTTGCGAAAGCTTGAAAATTTAATAGAAGGCTCCTAATATGTTGTTTCAAAGGCATATGAAAAATATTAAAAATCCTTAGTCACAATTTTTTTTATAAGCATTTAAAGTTCAAAAATTTACAAAATATGGAAAAATCACGAAAATTAGCAAATTATTTTGAGTTAAGAATTCGTAAAAATTTTTCTTTTAAATCTAAGATTTGAAAATGAAACACAAGATTCCTTATAAGATTATCTACCTTTATCAATAAAAAATCTCTACCGGACAGTCAAGTTAAATTTTTATGAGCGTTTGAAATTAAAATTTTTACAACATTGGATACTCGATTTCTCATGTAGCGATTTCCTTATTTTGTTGTAATTCAAAAACGAACAACTGTAGATACATGAAAATTTCACTGAATGTTTAAATTAGCATTTTCTATACACCATACAATTTTGAAAATATTTTGACTCTTTTTGAGCTGTTTAGGGACATTTTCAGTTTTCAATTTTTTATTTTTTTTTTTATAATTGTCAATAAAATTTTATTTGGTTAGCCAAAAAGTCTGAAAATTGAATACAAGCTTTCTTATATATTGTTACAATATCAGTTGAAAAATTTTAAAAATACATAAGCACGATTTTTTTTATAAGCATTTAAAGTTGGAATTTTGACAAAATTTATCAAAATCTCGAAAATAATCAATCGTTGGAATTAAAAAATTATAAAATGTTCAGTTTTTATAACTAAGAGTTGAAATTTAAAACAAAGATTCTCTTAAATAATTCATACTGTAACCAAAAAATCTAAAAAATATATAAACACACTTATTTTTTACAGACATTTTAATTTCAAATTTGGACGAAATTACATATTAAAAAACCTAGAATAACTATTTTAGTTATTTTGTTGTGATTGAATAATATTATTCGTGGGTACTTGAAACTTCTAAAGTGTACTATTATATATCTATGATAGTATCACGGTTTTTGTTGATGTATAACGCGTTATAAGTATCTAATGGATATTGTGATATGATTAATTTGGAATTTATTATAGGTACCTATTATAGGTCAATTTTTTGTTTAATACCATAGATATGTATATAATATTATAATATGCCTTATACATAGACTGACATACCATCACCGCTCAGAATCGTTTTTCTTATACAATGATATTATATCATTGAATTCAAATTTAATACCATCCATTATACAGTGACCCACTTGTAACCTACTGTACAGCAGAGCGACACCCACTTGCCCACCTTTTTAATTTTCCATTCGTAATCTGCTCTCTGAGAAGGTAGGCACTATGGGTACTTGGTATCTATACACACTATGTTTGATTAATACACTCAAAAGAACATAAATATAAACATACAACATGCAATGCATCAAAATTAAACACACCGGATCATATCCCGTTCACACTCAGTGCATTAAGTGCAGCACTTTGCTTAAATAATTTGGATTTCTCCTCGGAGATATAGCAGTGTCCTACCGGCCCACCGTACACCTCCTCTAATTGGACGATGTGTTGGGGATTGGGTGGCGAAAATTAAGGAGAGACATTACCGTCTTCCGCAACATCACGTTGATACGTTGAACCAGCAATGGAAAGTTTTTCATGCTTTTCCTGTTAAAATTACAATATATTATATTAATATATACATATTATACTGAAAGAAATAATAATTTATCTTTATTACTTTTTTTAATGTACTGGCACCAGCATCAGTTTGTACCCTTTTCCTTTTTATCCCTGCAGCTCTAGGCAGTGAACAGGGGATATTACTGTCTTTCTTGAAATCGTGTATATACATCTTTCTTTTAATGGGCGGTTTTCCATACTTTCCCTGTAAAAATTACGATATATTAATGAATACTTAAAGAAATAATAATTGTCCTCTGTTACTTTTTTAATCTTTTTTTCTCTATCCTCAGGCGGTACACTTTTTCTAGTGTTTGAGACATTAAACTTTTCAACCGTTTGAACAATAGTTGTCTTGTCATTACTATTTGACACATTATAGTTCGGAATGATGTCTAGATATATGATATTGGCAATGCAGTTATTAAGAAGTGAAAGAAGGGCTGTTTTGATTTTAGAAGAATTAACAAAATTGACGGTCTGTCATCCTATGTATGATATATCAATTACTAAGTATATTTTATGATTTTATTGTGGTTAATGTAATTTATTTAATTATTGGACATTATAGTGGTAATACAGTAGGTAAAATTAATTTTTTTTAAAAATTTGCATTTTAAAATGTTATTGTGTATATACAATTTAATAATATACTTAAAAAGTTTCAAGTATTCTCGAATAGTATAATATTTAATTACAACAAAATAAGTTATAACTAGAGCGCGGATTTAAAGCATTAAAAATCAAAAAAATAAGAGCTTTAAAATCTTAAATATGCATAAATATATGCACTAAAGTATTAAAATATGCATGAAAGATAAAAATTATGCATAAAAAATTTAGCAAAAAAAATTATTTTTGAACGTTTTATTAAAACAATATAATATTTAAAATAATTGAACACTACTACAAATACTTTTCTTTATTATTTTTTTTTTTTTGAAATAATGTCAATGGTCAATGGTAATTGGTAGTAATTGATATTTTTTTATCCTGGTATATAGGCACCTACGTTTTTTATTTCACTGATTATTGATCCAAGATCATCTTTGTGAAAACCGAATATATCTACAAGTATTAATTTATTTTGATATTAATCGAAACAATAAAAGTATAATATTTTTTTTTTTTATTACAATAGTATATATTTCAAAAATATCTAATAAAGCATCGAAATATGTACTAAAAGATGAAATATGCAATTAAAATTGTAAAATAATTATTCTTCATTTAAATATCTAATTTCGTCCAAATTTAAACTTGAAATGTATATAACTAAAAAACTGTGTATATATTTTTTAAATTTGTTGGTAGCAGTGTCAACTATTTATGAGAATACTTGTTTCAAATTTACAATCTTTAGCTATAAACATTGAACATTTTATACATATTTAACTACAAAATAAATTGTTAATTTTCCAGATTTTGGTAAATGTTGTCAACGTCAAAACTTTAAAATTCCATAAAAAAAAATCGTACATTTGAATCTTCTTTACTGCTATTATATGAAACTTGTGTTATATTTTCGAGCAAACGAAAAAAATTGTATTTATATTTACAGAAAAAAAGAACTAAACAAATTGAAAATTCAATATATATCTATAAATAACTCGAAACGAGCCTACATATTTCGAAAATTGTATGGTGTATACAAAATGTTAAAATTAATGTAAAGTGTATCTAATGTAATGCTATGCTTATTTTTTTATAGTGCACCAAAAACCAAAATCAATTTTGCTTAGACATTCTCAAAAATTTTTCCCGACGATTTAGAAAATTACTTGGAATTTTAAATTTTGATCTCCCAAATGCACCAACCAGATTCACTTTTGCACCAGAGATGATACCTATACCTACAGAATATAAGTTGAACATGGAAGATTTATTTTGAATACATTTATCTATTGGTTATATTAAATGATATATTTACTTATCTAGGTACATTTTATTTAAATTATATTCATTTTTCATATATAATATTCTTTATTTTTTAAATTGTTCAACAGAACAATTATTCTATCCAATTGTATAGGTAAATAAGTAAATTAGTTATTCAAATATAATAAAAATTAGTTTTATCTACCGTATTACCTATATACCTGGTCTGTATCTAGAAATCTTGATAAATGTATTTATATATATATAATTATTTGTGTCTTATCTATATAAAATTTTTTTTTATCTATTCTCAACACAGCATACACCATTGTAAAATCAATACAATCATCGCTTTGGTTAGGCTCTAAAATAGTTTAGCACTGATGTCGACTGTATAGATATTTGTATATTTTGTTATTATGTCTAGGGTCGTTGACGTGTATTAGGAACTTACCGATGACATGATGGATATCGAGTGCGGCTCTTGAGGTTCGAGAAAATTTTCTATTATGGTTATCATCTTCATACGATGATCGTTTTCGCTTGTAGTCAGGTAAGGTCAGATTGGTAGCTACAGCTACGTTCTCACCGGTATCATAAGCCTTAAATTAGTCCAAATTGATTTTTATTAATATAGTGTCTTCGACTTTCAGGCATAATTTTTCTCATACTCTATGATGTATAATATATGACGTCATATCTCTTGGGTGCGTACCCGGAGGCACGTCTGTCTCAGCAGAAGCATTATTGTCGGAATCCGGGGCCATGCTGGACACCCCTTCATCCGATTGGTCACGGTTGACTGGTAACGAAAGTAGCAAGCCCGCTCCGTTGGACCTGATTTTTACATCAGGTCCACCTACTACCAACGACTCCTGGTGGTCCTGTCCCCCTGGAGCTGTAACAATATTTTTACTTTTGCTATTCATATTGTGGTTTTGCGGTTTTCCTTCCGTCCATTTTACCTACTGACAGGGATCCGTTTGCAAGTGTATGCAGGTGGATCGGGCCTGCCAGCCACAACCAATCAAGGTCATGGCTGGCTCTAGGGTGGAACCTCTTGGCACGGACCAGTGATTGGCCAGTGAGCCCCCCCACCACGGCAAGGTGGGTCCCGTCGGGGGAGATAATGTTATTTGTTTATTTGTAAATACGCTGCATACACGAAAACAATTTTTTTTTCTTTATCTGGGACTTCTAAGTTTTTAAGAATTTAAAGTTCAATTAAATTTTATAAATATATAACATCCTAATAAAACGAAAAACGAAACTAATTGTTGAATATTCAAACTAAACTAGGTAGGTATACAGAATAATCATAAAGTAAAAAATAATTTATATACAATTAAAAATGTTCAAATTATTTAAATTTTCTTAAATATAATTAAAAGTATTTACAACATTTAGCACCAAAATATTAATTGGAAACTGTTGAATAAATTTATGCCTTATGATTGATTTCATTTTACGCCTAGTATTATATAAATGATAAACTATAAATTATTATTTTACATTTGTACTCGGATTATACTTTGGATTTATAAAATAGTTTTCTAATTAAATTACAAACATAATAAGTTATAAGTACCTATCTTATACCCATTTAAGGTTTTGATCAAAAACAAATACCTAAATATTTTAATTTAGTAACTTTTTCACATTGAAAACAGTAATTTATAAATTTATAAATTATTCAAGTATCTGAAATTATGTACGGTGATATTTTTTAATCAAATTCTTTACTTATTTAAACTAAAAACATATATTTCTATTTTTTAATACTCAGTTCTAGAAAATGTTTATGTAACCACTTTTTTATATTATTAATAGGTACATTGATTCACTAAATAATACAATATATTCATCAATTTCTTTTATGTTCAATTTAAACTATAATTTATAAATAACGTATCGTCAGCAAAACAAATATCTCCTGAAATATTAGGATTAATATAACACTATATTTTATGTAAATAAGAAATAACAAGTTCCTCGATTTTCACAAGTTTGCATTACTTCAATTTTAACTACTTGCACAATCTATTTGAAAAATAATATGAAATAAACATATCTTGAGGAATACCAATAATACTACATTAATATTTTAATATTTTTTTATGTAAAGAATTTTTTTAATCTGAATACAAACATAATTGTTGTCATTGTCAACATCTACTAGAATTAATAAAATTCGAAGCTAATACAGTGCAAATTTTGTTGATTTATTTTTCCAAAATCCAAATTGGTTTGTAGAAAAAAAGTTATGTATATTCAAAAAAAATCAACCAAACGTTGTTTTAATCGTTTTTCAAATATTTTGGATTGTGGAAAGAGATAGTGAGATTTAGCCATATAGGTCTATAATTTGTACAATGATCAATATCGCCAGATTTAATAATTTCGTTATTAGTCTTACCTTACGACTTCCTGGATATTTGACAGTTTTCTGATAAATGGTCATCACCTCCATCATAACGTGATCGCTTTCGGTTGTAGTTTATTTTGGAAATACTATATAAATCGACGCGAAATAACTCCAAAAAGAAAAATTGTTAAATATAGTGCACACCGTTTTTTTAGCTAAATTAATAATTAACTTTGTTTATTATTCAGCGTCGATATACCGATGACCTGCCACCTCCGTGGTTATCGTGTTTGAGTGTTTATTTATTTTTAGCCAGCAACAATGAGCTAGGCACGTCTCTTTTAGTATTTTTATTATTATATTATTTTTACGCAGATTCACGCTTATAACAAATATCGCAATATTTTGACTTCACTCAATTATCTGTGATTCAATTTGACTGAATTTGTATGCATTTACTTTATATTATACTATATGTCATTACGTGAATATAGGTATAATATTATAATGTTATATAGGTTAAAAAATCATATCATTATTTTTTTGCTATATGTATAAAGGTCCGCACACACTGCAGCTGGCGTTAAATTCTATTGTCTTGGCTTCACCGCCGCGGTGAGCAGTGAAATGTGTCCTACAGCAATTCACTGCAAGCGCCACCGCTGCAGTGTGTGGGGACCTTTAGGTAGTGATTTTATTTGTTTAAGTTACGAATTTTTGATAGAATTAATAATTTTTTGTCATTAGGTGCGTATGTTTTATACCTAAGACGGTAGGTACTTTAACTCAAAAGGTGAAACGATTTATGGATTTGATTGCATATTTAAATAATTGTCAATTTTAGTTCATCCGACTTTCTGTAGTTCTAATAGTTCTATGCCCTAAATCCTAATGATTACCTATACCAGAGATGGACAACTCAATGCTACCTACTAGAGAGCCAATTTTGAATGTGCAAAAATCTAATACCAATAGAAAGATATTTTGGGTTAGCATAAATGACAATTTAATCGGAAATAACAAGTGCGTAAAGCCGATTTTTAAGAAATTATTACTTTATTTTCAAATCCCCAAACTAGAAGAAGGTTATTAACTTATAAATATATCTAGACTGTTTTTATTAGGTAATTAACATCAGAAAAAATGCAATGGATAATAATAAATAAATAAATAATATTTTTTTTTCATTTTCTTTTTTCTTTTTATACTTTATACTTTATAGGTATAGTATGTATATACTACATCATAACTACTAAATTACCTACTTCAAGAATTCAATATACTTATGTACAGTAAAATGTGTTTACTGTATAAGTAAAAATAATATTAAAGTCTTATTAGTTAGGCATTACCCATAAAGAAGTCTTTGTGATCATTTTAATTTTACTTATGCCTATTTACTTTTTTTGTTTATTTAACATTGACTTTCCTTACGATTTACAAAAGAGTTAGCTAATGGATAAAAATATGAAATATTGGAACAAATGCAGTTTAGATTCTAAGCGATTTTTTGTTCAAAATTTGAGTTTTTACATCCTCAACATAGGTTTTGGTCGAATCGGAAATTACGTATCATACTTACTTTTTATTTTATTGTTGGGTAATTTAATTTAATTTGTAAAAAATACATGATAATACGGAAACTCACGGATTTCAAAAAGCTGTACATTTTAAACTAATAAATCCGACAGAAAATTTCGATTGCACCATTGTTCTTAACTCATTGGAATAGGTACATAGATTTGGCAGCTAAACTGAATTTATGCCACAAAAAAGTACCTTAGGTACATTTAAAGAAATTACTTTAATTACAATTATAATACTCACTTACCTTTGAGATGGCCAGCTTTCACGATTTTTCTGATCATCGTAACCATAGGTAGGTAATCGATTTTGCATTTATGCTTGCAGTCCCTTCCGTAAGGCGGCGTACGCGTGATAGGTATTGCAAAATGTACAATAATTGTATTTAATATATTGAACTAAAATTACAAGAACCTATTTGGAATTTCGAACAAATTTAAACTAAATTAATAATTATGTATTTTGTGTATTTTTCCGTCGATACCAAACGGTCGGCGGTATTTCCATGGTTACAT
The DNA here is from genome assembly GCA_949089665.1 of Macrosiphum euphorbiae. NCBI lineage: Eukaryota > Metazoa > Arthropoda > Insecta > Hemiptera > Aphididae > Macrosiphum > Macrosiphum euphorbiae. The sequence goes on along the minus strand of CARXXK010000003.1, from coordinate 71,505,149 downwards.
GTTTGAACGTTATATTTTATTTTCAGCCAACGAAATTATAAAAAAAATACCATGTGTGTTACCAGTACGCGCGCGGGAAGTTAAACTTCTTTTGAATGGTACACGTGAGCGAGTGAAAAAGAAAGAAAAAAATATTAATTAATTTAAAAAATGAGAAGAAGTATCCGGAATTATTTATTATTGATAGTTTTATTATTTTTTTTATATTTTTATTCGACAGATCGATGGATAATTGTTTGTAGTATTCTTTTTATCCAGACAATAGATTTGTGAGTGAATAATAATAATAATAATAATAATAAAAATAAATAATAATCGATATTCATATTAATCAGTATGGCCCAATTATAATATATATATATTATAATATATAATAAAACAACATTACCATGACAATATTTATTTATTTACGGACATGTACGCTTTCGCGTTCGTACGGCCGCCCGTTTTTTTGAGCGAAAATTGAGGTAATCGTTGCGACGTACTGTTGGAATTAGAATCGTATGTTTAAGTGAAAAATAAGCATTTTTTCATGATCACAATATTATTATATATTGACATGTGTGTGCGAGTGCGTGCGAGAGCTACATTGACCCACATGGACGCCACACACACTAATAATCATTTACGACTAACACATAGATCTCGGGTAGCGATGACGAGATTAGAAATTGCCTAAATGATTCTCCTTAAATCAATGCCATTGCGAGGCCCCTTAAAACAATGTAAAATAAATGTTGTTATATGCCCACCACTATAGAGACTATAGAGACGCTTGTTTTACAGAATATAATAACGCCTGTATGTAGGCGTCTTATCATAGATATTTTGCTTATGCCCGACAAGACTATAGTATCGGTCCTGTCGGCAATTCAGTCTTGAACTCGACTCATTCGAGCTAAGTATAGTGAGCTTGTAGTATAAATCAATTTTTTAAAACTAATAAAGTATAATATTCTCATATAAATCTAAAACGCGTATTCTTTTTATTAATAAACTATTTAACAACATTTGATTATCACCCGCTACACAGAGAACGGTTTCAACAAATTGTCGTCTTCGGATACAACCAGAGACACAATATAAAATATAACAGAACATCACAGGCATACGCAGTGGCGTTCATAACATTGGTGGCAGCGGTAGCCGTTTTCATTTTCTTTTCTTTGAAAGAAATTCTGTCTAGTGAGTGATATATTCAAATAATTATTATAAATAAAAAAAAAGTGAACACGAGTGAATATATTCATACGGAGGCGCTTTTACCTAAAGATTGGTGGGGAAACTATTCTATGATCCCCGATATTTACGTCACACGCATCTACAAATGTAGGTGATACTTGTTTTATACCAACTACCTACGTAAAAAACGGGATCACCATATTTTATCGGTCATTATTAGGCTTAGGGACTTCTAGCATTTGCATACTTTTTTTAATTATTGTTAAATATAGCGGAGTGCGAAATAAATTCGTTTCTCGGTGCCATGATATCAGATCTAAAATTTTAATGTGCATATTTTTGAATATTTGATATCTTGATATCTATTGAATCTTTATGCTTATTTTGCATATTTTGACAAAATTTTCAAATTTCAAATTAAAAACTTTAGATACCTACATATAAAATTTCATATCCAAAAAACCTCTCATATCTCGTTATAATTTAAAATATTAAGTGGTGAAGTGGAAAATTTGGAAGGTTTGCCTGAAGATATGACAAATGATGATTTGGCATACTTTAATTATGCTCCAATTACTTCTGTAGACGTTAAACGGAGTTTCTCAATTTACAAAAATTTATTGTCCAGTAATCGTCGGAGATTTACATTCAAAAACATAAGAAAGTATTTAATCGTACAATGTAATTTTCAAGAAACTCAAAATTATGCAGAATTAATTATGTAATTTTTACAGAAAACATATTTTTTTTTTATATAAAACAACTGTTTTATTTTTAGTAGCAAACAAAGTTATGTCATTTAAAAATATTGTAATATTTATATATTTTATTGTATTTTATTTTGTTTTTATCTATTTATTTTCAATTATTTTATTTTACTTTTAATTCTCGGTTTAATTTTGCAAAATCTTAAGGTAAATTTCAATTGAAAAAATAAATAATAAATTTGAAAAAATTCAATTTTTAAATTTGTTTTCAATGTATATAAATGCATATTTTAGTGCTTATAAATGCATATTTTAATGATTTTAGAAGCATATTTGCATGCATATTTGTGTATTTTTTAGAGCTATAAGTCCCTAAGCCTAGTCATTATAAATACAAAATCAACGCGTATTGTCAATACCAATACGCACAAATAATTTAATTTGAAAAAAATACATGGGAATACCGCGGTAACTCACGGATTTCAAAAAGCTCTACATTTTAAACTAATAAGTCCGACAGAAAATTTCGATTGCACCATTGTTCTTAACTCATTGAAATAGGTGCCTATACATAATACATAGATTTCCCTAAAATCGCTTGGCAGCTATACTGAATTTATGCCACAAAAAAGTAGTTATACTTTAGATACATATTTTAAAGAAATTACTTTAATTATAATTATAATACTCACTTACCTTTGAGATGGCCAGCTTTCACGATTTTTCTGATCATATCGTAACCATATAGGTAGGTAATCGATTTTGCATTTATGCTTGCAGTCCTTTCCGTAGGCGTGATGTTGCAAAATGTACAATAAATATATTTAATATATTGAACTAAAATTACAAGAACCTATTTGGAATTTCGAACAAATTTAAACAAAATTAATAATTATGTATCTTGTGTATTTCTCCGTCGATACCAAACGGTCGGCGGTATCTCCATGGTTACATGTTTGAACGTTATATTTTATTTTCAGCCAACGAAATTATAAAAAAAACATTTGGTTACGTGAATATTTTATTTCTTATGGATGCCATGTGTACATAATAATATAAAAAAGCATGTAAGTGGATGTCGCTCTGCTGTACAGAAGGTTACAAGTGGGTCACTGTATGATGGATTGTATTAAATTTAAATTCAATGATAATATAATAATATCATTGTATACGAAAAATGATTCTGAGTAGAGACGGTTTGTCTGGATATTTTTATTATTTATTATAGCCTGTGAATTGTATTAGTATTTTTAAATTCGTGACGATTTTTAATTCGGTTTTAAGGTGATAAACAAAGCGTTCGAAATTAAAATCGAATTTATAGCGGTTTTTCGAAATTTGTCGGTGGTTTTTCCCGCGGTATCAATTAATAACAATTGAGAAAGTCGAAAAATGACCTCTTTAAAATACCTACCATCTTGATCCAATTTGCTAAAAGATAAGATACTATATATTGAAATCGAAGCACTCCTTCTGGTAAAAATTTTGTATACAGGATAAAAAAAAATAATAAACACCATTTTAAAACCACTAATTAAAATTTAATGAGTGTAAAAATATCATTTGTAAGTAGTATTATAGATAATCTATTCTATTTACTCGCAAGTATGTACAAATTATATATGAATGGGAATTTGTTAAAAGGGACCCTAGTTACATTTTTGACAAAAATAGTTTTGTTGTATATTATTCATCCTCTTATGTAAACACATATTAGATATATGCTTATAGTTTGGAAATCAAAGACTAATTCAATAAAATTAGGTACATAAGTATTTCTTTTTTCTTTAATTTTAATAAAAAAATATTGTTTTTTTAACATTGTTATTCAATTGTTTATATTCAAAAATTGTTATTTAGTAGCATTGTTATCTATTTAATTGGATAAAATAAATAAGGTATTTTATTATTTTAAAATGTGACTGTTATATTAAATTATGATACCTTAAATTAATAATATTATTAGAATTTTTTTAAAAGTACCTATGTCACATTACAAGGATTCGTTATTTATAAAAGTACAAATATTTTTAAAATAATTTTGTTTTTGCTATTTATTTTTTATACAATACTATTTAATCTAAATTGTGATGATTGATCTTATTACGCAAATAGAAAGAAAGGAAAACTGTTTTTTGTTTCACCTGAAAAGTAGTTGAAAATGTACATGGGTCCTTTTTAACAAATTGCAAAAAAATAACCAAGTACATCATATTTTAATGATATCTTCGGTTATTGATAATTTACATTATCAGATTTGACTATAAAAATAATATTACCATAATAGGTATACAATTTTTTTAAATATATATATATATTAAAAGAGTAAAGTTAAATATACATAAATTTAAAAAATAAAAATTGTAGGTAAATAATTTTTATATAATATCATATAATATTAGATGCATAGCTGTGTTATAAATATAAATCTGCGGGTGGAGGAGAATTTTTAATAACAAAAATAATTATATTCAAATTAAACTATCTATTGCTATTATACATGTTAAATAATATGTTAAAAGAACAATTAGGCTTTTTATTAACTAAAAATTATTAATAATTATAAAATATTTGTAACTAAATTAGGTATAAAACAAAGTAAAATAAATGCAAATAATATATAAACATGAATAGTTCTTGAAAAATATAAATATTAGACTATTAACATTAAAAACATGGAACATTTCGAAACATACGTAATATATTTTTTAAATTGTAAGTCATATACTATTCGACTGCATTAAAATATATCAACATTTGTTTAAGATAAAATAATGTACCAACTACCAACAGTTAATATACATGGCTGGATAGGACAATAGATAATATAATAATGGATAGGCCATTCATATTTTAACAAAATAAGTGGTCGCGGTCGGGAATATGGATGAGAGAGACTGCTTTTATACAGTGCTCTCACTCCACCAAGGGGTTTTAAGTTCTGGTGGCCTATCTATTCTTAAAATATTATCTATAGACTATAGATGGGATACTTTTCCTGCGCCGTTTATATTAAAAGTGCTTCCATGTCCAATAGCGTTTCATTACATTTTATGATTGAATTTTAGGAATCATTGATTAAATATTTTACATAGTATTTTTATTCAATCTTTTCTCATGTTAATTTTCTTGATTAAGGAATTACCAAACTATGTAACGAGCACATAATTATCAGATATTTTGAATCTGAAAATACAGTAATTAAAAAAATGGTTAGAAATTATCTGAATGGTATGTTATCTTATTTATAAAATTTTGATTACAGTGAATAATACTGGTACTACATAGTACATGCTCAATAGGCAACACTGGGCACTAACTAATTAGTTTTAATTCATATTAACTTTGTAACTTAACTAGTTGCATTCAATGTGTAAAATGATCTAATCTAACTCGTTAAAAATATTAAGTAGGTAACTAGTTATTTTTGTAGTTTTTTTTCATTTATTGAAATGTTCAGTCTCTTATTTTATTAAACTTTCTATATTCTAATGACTAACATTTCAAGAAATTAAGGATATTACCTACCAATTTGAAATATTTGATCAAACTATCAGTTGACAGTTGTTCAATTTACCTGAATTTAGTAAATTTCAGAAACTTACTTAGTTACTTTTTATATTAAAGTAAATTAACTTTAACTAGTTGAAAGAAGTGAATACATTTTGCCCAGATTTGCCAATAGATAGGTATTTATTTTAAAATATTATTCTTTATTAGATAGTATCTATTAGTATTTAGTTGCTAAAATATAAATTACCTACTATCTATTATAATGGCTCTATTTCTATGGCTTTAAACATATTTATAATATTGTGAATTTGTGTTAAACAAGTCATAATAATATTGAACAAACACTTCAATACCAACATATCATTATATAATATTATGATTTTTGTTATAAGGAGTGTCTGAATATTTAAATTTTGTGTACCAGTAAAATAAACAAAATAATATATTTTATACTGTAATTTATGGAGTAAATAATGTAATTTATGGAACTTACTATTGGTTAAATCTTGTGTGTTGGCATTATTATTTATCTGTTCATCCAATATTTTAAATTTTAATGCGTTTTAGAGACACTGCTTCAATTTATATATCTAAATTTATATATCTAATATCTATATAGAATTTAAAACAATATTTATTAGTTATTTTTGATTGAATACATTACAAATATTATTATTAAGTAAGTAAAGTAACTACTGATCAATTACATTATTTATAATATAATTTGAAAACAAATTATCTATTTGTTATCTAGATAGAAGTACCCATACGAATAATATTATACAATCACGAATCACAACAAAATAACTAAAATAGTTATTCTAGGTTTTTTTTATGTAATTTCGTCCAAATTTGAACTTAAAATGACTATAAACATAAACTGTGCTTATGTATTTTTTAGATTTTTTGGTAACAGAATTAACTACTTAGGTACGTGGAATCTTGTTTTAAACTGTCAATCCTTAGATATAAAAGTTAAGCATTTTATAAATTTTTAACTACAAAATAATTATTCAATTTTAAATTTGATACATTTTGTCAAAATTCGATCTTTAAATGCTTATAAAAAAAAATGTGAATATGTATTTTTAATATTTTTCAACTGATAGTGTAACAATATATCAGGAGACTTCTATTTTTACACTTTTTGGCCCAACAGATAAAACTTTAATGATATTTATAGAAAAAAAAACTAAAAAAATTATCATATCAAATTTCATATCATTTTTCATATCATTTTACGACTTATTTTGTTCGACGAATTGACATAAAAGCCGAAAACTCGTCGTTAGTACACGGGGTGTGTATGTTAATATTTCAATGGCTCGCGGTTTTTGGCCGTATCGTCACTATATTATATTTTGTTTTTCGTTCATTGTTTCAACTTAGAGAAAAAGACGATTTAGAAGCAAATTATTTTTTTTAAAGTGTACACATGTAATATAATAAAATCAGTATAATATAGCTATTTAAATTCAAATAATATTTAAAAAATTACGAACATTTTTAGCAGCTCTTTAAAATCAGGAAAATGTTGTACATTGTAACTTTTGACTCTTCCGTCAAAAAAGACTGCCCTACACCTGACTGTAACGTAAGCAATGTAGAAATGCATAACAACAACAACAACAACAACACCAACAATAATTATAAACTACTGTTATTTTGTTTATCGTATCTATTGTTACGGTTTTGTTGTAGTTTAGTCATGGGTGCCGGCTGCCTGGCATACGCGATAATAATATTACAGTAATTTTTGTAATAAATAATAAATTTAATTCATTTGGTAACCGATTTTTCGCCATCTGGCGACACTCCGACGCGGAGCCGTTGGCGGTCGATCGGGCTACGGACAGGTACGGTGTAATGTCGTCCTACCTTGTGACGGTGTCCAGTTGGATGCTAGATATATAAGCAGCTAGTCGGCCGCCTATATCAGCGGAGGTCTGACACACGGCTACCGCCTGAAATCGCCGAATGGTGAAACCTGGATGGCCAGGAAGAAGGGGATGCACACAGGAGAGAAGAAAAACCGTTGGGTGGCGCGCTACGAGTGCACCCACCCACCTCACACCCACAACTGTTGTGTGGTGGCAGTAGTAGTGTAGTAGTAGTAACGCCCCCAAACCAGCCTTTGCGGTGCCGTGCGTGCTCGCTCGACCTTCGTAATTTTTTTTTTTTGATAATTTAAAAATATCCATTGTAGCGCTCCACCATAATATCATTATTATAATTTTTTTCCTCAGCAATATACTTACTCTACTGGCTACGGACAGGTACGGTGTACCGTCGTCCTACCTTGTGACGGTGTCCAGTTGGATGCTAGATATATAAGCAGCCAGTCGGCCGTTTATGTCTGCGGAGGTCTGACGCACGGCTACCGCCCGAGATCGCCGAATGGTGAAACCTGGATGGCCAGGAAGAAGGAAGGGGATGCACACTGGAGAGAAGAAAAACCGTAGGGTGGCGCGCTACGAGTGCACACACCCACCTTACACCCACAACTGTTGTGTGGTGGCAGTAGTAGTGTAGTAGTAGTAACGCCCCCAAACCAACCTTCACGGTGCCGTGCGTGCTCGCTCGACCTTCGTAAATTTTTTTTTTTTTGACAATTTAAAATTTTGCATTGTAGCGCTCCACCATAATATCATTATTATCATTTTTTGTAGGTACCATTTATTTATATAAATATATACGGTGGAATAATAAATACATTATTATATATATACATTAATATATACATTACAATGTATATTTATTATTATCAGTATAGAATATCCGACTATATTATTATGATTTATTTTAAAACATTTTTATTTTTAATACATCAACAATTAATAAATAATACAATGGCTACAAAATGTTTAAGACATATGATATTATTATTACACGCACTCTGTATAGAATTATTTTATTAATTGTACAATTTGATAACCAAACAATCTTATTTGAAATATTTTGAAGTTTGAACCAAGCGGTTATAGGTTAGGTAGGTACCTACTTTCAAGGGTTATTTTCTTGATAATTTTTTTTCCTTCATATTTTTTTAATAAAATTATCTATCAATTTTATAGTTAAAAATTACAATTTATAATAATGCCCACATGATTTTGTTTTAAATTTGAATTTTAAAACTGATTTTTATCTACAAAACAACTAAAAATTTTGTTTTAAGTATTTTTCGTAATTAAATTATTCGATTGGTGGAAAATATATAGTTATAATAATGACAATTAGTTAACTCGAAGTTTTTCTCTCAGTTGTCAAATAAAAAATGTAACTATTTAAACTACTTACCTATTATATACTATGTTGAATATTATAAATTAATTAGTAGGTATATTACTATAATCTACCTCATTTCTCCAGTGGTGCAACTATAAACACTGGGGGGTCAAATATAAAATGAGGCTCCCAAAAATGTAAATGGTCCAGTGGCACGAATAGGTGGGGGCCTTGGGGGCTTACCCCCAAACAAAATCACTCAAAGCCCCCTTAAAAAATAATAATATAATGTATATATTATAATTTAAAAAAAAATTTTGGGGCTTGAGTCTCCCCTAAACATTTTCCCTATTTGCACCACTGCATTTTTAAACGATCCCAGGTACATGCTACATCACTTACTCCCCTCCCATATGGTAATCAAAATCATTTCCATGCTGTTGAAAGCTGGTCGTTTTTTCTTGCATTATTTAGACCAATAAGCGGAAGAAAAAAATATACTTCCAGTGCAGAAGTCCAATATTAATTTTGATAAAAATATTTGAATTCCTCATTCTTTTTTCTAGGTTATGCAGGCAATGGGTTTTTGATTATTTTTTTTAAAAATAAATCATATAAGTGAATTAATATATTATAAGAAAATCCATTACCTATACACAACCAGGCGCGTACTGGCCCACCGGGATACCGGGAAAATCCCGGTAGGCCCTCTTAAAAATTATAAGACCTGGGCCCCATACCAAATGGGCCACCTGTAGTTTCAGTTGAATTCAGTGATTGTATTATTTTTAACAATAAATAATAATTGTTTTAAAATTATTTTAACTGAATATAATTGAAAAGAGAAAATTACTACCTACTGTACTATAGGTTTGATCATAATATACAATTCGTATATTCGTTGAAAAACAAATAATTTTTATTTAGAATTACAAAGCGGTTAGGTCAGGTTATAGGCTCCGAATGTCCAAATTATTAGTTATCAATGATTATAATATTATTAACCGAGTATTTTACGTATTTTATTTCATTAATTTGAATTTCGTCGACTGGTTTAGTTGTTTTCTACGACTTTGACAGTTTGTACTGATTGCCATACAGCCCAAACAGGCAAGTTTCTGATTTTTTTTTAATTTCTAGAATAATAAATGTCTTTAGTAGGTAATACAAACTATTAAAATAATAATTTGAATAAATTGAAAATATTTTATAATTTTTAAAGTGATTTTAGATTTGGTGTGTTGAACCTTATTAGTGTTGTATATATAATAAAAAAATAATAATATTAAGACAGAGACTTTTAAATTAGTACACCGAAAAGACAATGTAAAAGTTACCTATATAGGTACTATTGAAACAATGAGATATGATTGGAAAAAGTATAACTACTATTTATTTCTAATTTTTCAATAATTATTACTACGTACCTACTCTTATTGTTGTGTTTCATAGGTAACATCAGTGGCGTCCACAGAGAGGGGGGAGGGGCTAACGGGCTGAAGTCCCCCTCACCATTGCCCGTTTTGTATTACTTAATAAAAATATTTATCAAGTTTCAACTGTCAACTATGATAAGCAAGACGTAAATTTCATATATGTCTTACCAGAATGAATTCATTTTTGAAAAAAACATTGTATTAGAATACCAATTTCCATAAATTATCTGTAATTTTTCGGTAAAAGTATGAACTATACTTGTATAAAAGACCTTGTATTAAATTGTCTAGCCTTAGCTATACACATTTAATATTTTATATTATTTTATAAAATTTATAAGTTTTGAACTACAAATTAACTGTAGTTATGACGAAATTTGAACTTTAAATGCTTATAAAAAAAAAAACCATGATGCCTATGTATTGTTAATATTTTAGCTATAATAAAAACTTACTTATTACATTTTTAAGCTTTTTGATCGGATGAAGAATTTTTTATTGACATTTATAGAAAAAAAAAATGTTAATTAATCTGCAAATACAATCGAAGTGAGGACGGTATAAACACAGTATAGATATTTAATCTATTCTGTGATATAACCAAGCTGGTCACCAAACAATTTAAATAAATTTTCATTTTTTTTCTCTAATTATTTTAAAAAGCACTTAGCATTTTCAATTTTAACCTCCTAAAAGTACCAACTAGATCCAATTCGCTTCCAAAAATATACACCAGGCATCGAAGCCTATGATCAGAGCATTTTTTCTACCAGAAAAGTTGAAAAGTTACAAACATTTGTAAATACCTCAAATAAACGTCTGAAATCATTAGACTGGACAAAATAAAAATTACTAATTTTCAAGCTCCCCCATTGAAAAATCCTGCCTACACCACTGGGTAACATAATACTATTATGAATTTTGTTTATGTTTAATATACATAAAATAATTTTAATAAAAACCATTATTATTGTTATATTATTATCTATTTATTTAGTATTGATCATAATAATATAATAAGACGCTCTTCGTCGGCTATATTGTATGCACAATATTTGGCGTTTATGGCGTAGTTCTTTATTAAGCCAGAATTAAGTTTGTGCGGTTGATATTAACAACGGATCAAAGTAATCGACTTATTGTGTGAAAAAAAAAAATACAGAAATGTTAAGAATTTTGAAAGTTTAGTTTTTAAACATTTTATTCGGTTAATCAAATATGTGACACAGACAAAGTCATTCTTACTCTTCATCTATTTTAACTAAAGTCCGCATACAAATAAATGGTAAAAATATTACGTCCTCAGTAATATTGCCAGCGTTAACACATACGGTCTCATCGGCGGCCGCCTCGGCGGTCTCGTTATTATATAACAACCCAATTAAGCTATCGCATCCCACCGTCTTCATCATCATACTTATCATGACTGCGACCGACTGATATCATATTATTTAGAAACTCATTAATTCTGTTTACATCAAACTCATTTTAATTAAAATGAACAGAAAAAACAATAATATCGTATCCCCGATAAAAATCGTAAACAATAATAGTCAACAAGACAAAGGATGGTCCATACAACAACAACAAAAATCTAAAAGAAACCACTCCAGTTCTTCTAATTCTAATTCTACGCCTAGCTCTCCAAATGAACGTCCACCTAAACCAAAAAAAATATTCGCATCAGCAAATCGATTTGAGGTTTTCGCTTCAAACGAAGATCAGGACTCAAATCAAATGGATGGTCTAAACGACAGTCCGCTCAATGACACTACCAAAAACAATGCCACTAACCCACAGACTGAAAATACAAATACAAACGATCCACCAATCAAAGCTCCTCCCCCAGTTTTCGTAAGAGGCGTCGAGGACTTTCCGGAACTATGCACAGTACTTATAGAACTAATCGGTGTTGATAACTTTGTCTGTAAATCATCTACAGACAAATTAAAAATTCAAACCAGCACTCCAGACGCGTATAGGTCACTAATACGGTATTTAAAGGAAGAAAAAGCCGAATACCACACCTACCAACTTCAACAAGATAAACCTGTCCGAGTTGTAATTCGCAACCTGCATCCATCAACGCCAACTAGTCTTATAAAATCTGAATTAGAAATTCTTCAATTCGAAGTAAGAAATATTACCAATGTTCTACACAAAACAAATAAGCACCCATTACCGCTTTTTTTTGTCGATCTGGAACCGAGCACCCAATCAAACGAAATATATAAATTGACATCTCTATTACATACAAAAATTAAAGTAGAGGAACCTTTCAAATCCAAAACTATAAGCCAATGTCTAAATTGTCAGAACTACGGTCATACCAAAGCGTACTGCGGCTATCCTCCAAGATGTGTTCGCTGCGGCGCATACCACTTATCATCCGCCTGTCCAAATCCACGCGATACTCCACCAACATGTGCACTCTGTCACGGAAATCATCCAGCCAGTTACAAAGGATGTGCAGTATACAAGGACCTCCAACGACGTAAGAAACCTGCCACTAGTAATAATTTTTTTTTGTCAGATAATATTAGAGATAAGTCACGTATTGTAAAAGACAGCCACCCTGCTAATGACACTAACACAAACCCCACCCTATCCTATGCACAGGCTACTTCAGGCCAATCCTCAAATCACCATCTGCCCCCGCCGGCAGCTGATATCAATAAAACAATAACAAGCTTTCTGGAGGATTTCAAATCTCTAATAAATCCTCTAATATCTCTACTTACCAAAGTAATAACTAGTCTCTTAGATAACAAAAAATGATTAATAACACACACACAAACAATTCTCTTTTAATTTTATTATTCAATGCAAACGGCCTAAGAAATCATGTAAATGAAATCCAATCAGTATTACAAAATCAACGTATTGATATTGCATTAATTACCGAAACACATTTTACTCAATACTCTAATGTACATATTCCAGGTTACAAATTACTGAAAGCCAATCACCCAGATAATACGGCTCACGGCGGAGTTGCCATACTAATTAAATCCACCATAGCGTTCCAAGCTCTCTCAAACTTCTGTCAGAATTTCTTACAGTCCTGTGCTGTTTTAATTAACATAAATAATATCCCTATAACAATTGCTGTACTATACTCACCTCCAAAACATATAGTTACAACTGCAGACTTTAATAATTACTTTTGTACTTTCGGCAACAATTTTATAATTGGGGGCGACTTTAACGCCAAACATCAAAGTTGGGGATGTCGTACGAATAACCCACGTGGTCTTGTCTTACGTGACTTCGTAAAAATAAAAAAACTTAAAATACTTGCTCCCCCTGGCCCAACTTACTGGCCAACTTCTGCTCGCAAAAAGCCAGATATACTGGACATATTTGTTTCAAAAATCGCATCTAACCTATTTCACTCTACTGATAATATCTTAGACTTAAACTCAGACCATTCTTCAGTCATACTAACACTCAATGCATATCCATTAACTCGCCCGAATCCTCCTAAACTCTTCAATGCCACAACTGATCGATATAAATTTCATGATCTTGTTAATCAAAAAGTAAAACTTAATATCAAATTAAAATCCACGGACGATATTGACGTAGCAGTAAATAGCCTCACAAATATAATTCAATCAGCGGCATGGTCAACCACTTCTGTAGTAAATCATTGTTCCTCATATCAACCTTCTTTACCGAGTCATATACGAACACTTATAGTGGAAAAACGGAGAGCAAGAGCCCTGTACCAACGAAACCGTCTCCCATCACTTAAACATAAATACAATAACTTGTCTAACTCACTCAAGAAAGTTTTAACTAAAAATAAAGATGTCTCATTTGCAAACCACTTAACTAACCTCTCGACCAAGGATGGGAGTCTCTGGAAGGCAACAAAACAAGCTCTTCAATACAAAGCCTCATCGCCTCCAATAAAAAACCCAGACGGTAGTTTTGCTTCTTCCGATGCCGAAAAAGCAGAACTGTTCAAAAATCATCTTCATGAAATTTTCAAACCTCACCCTGAAACATTCTCAGCTACTACAAACACTGTACAAATGTATCTAGACTCTCCTCTCCCTATATCTCTACCAGTCAAACACTTTACGCCTAGTGACGTAAAATTTACAATACAAAAATACTCACTTAGGAAATCCCCAGGATTCGATTTAATTACAGCGGAAGTCGCCAGATGCTTACCAAAACGTGCCATCACTCTACTTACCCACATTTTCAATGCTACCCTAAGACTCTCTTACTTCCCCCTTCTTTGGAAATATTCTAAAATTATCCTAATCCCTAAACCGAATAAACCACCTGACTCCTTAAATTCTTATAGACCAATCAGTTTATTGCCGTTTTTCGGCAAAATACTGGAAAGACTCTTGCTTAAACGTATACTTCCTATCATTTTTGATAAAAAAATCTTACCCGACTATCAATTCGGTTTTCGTGCTAAACACTCGACTATTCACCAAGTCCATAGAGTTGTTGACGCTGTCTCCTTTGCCCTCGAAAAAAAACGTTACTGCACCTGCGCATTCCTTGACATATCCCAGGCCTTCGATAGAGTGTGGCACGAAGGTCTGCTATATAAATTAAAAAAGTTTCTACACCCAACATACTACATTATACTCAAATCATATCTCTCAGACCGATACTTCCGGGTCAATTTTGGTTCTTCAGACTCTAACATAGCAGGAATTGCGGCAGGTGTTCCGCAAGGTGGAATCCTCTCTCCAATTCTGTACAATATTTATACATCTGACCAACCGACCACGCCCAACACATTAGTGGCAGACTATGCGGACGACAAAGTCATATTATCATCCAGTCCAGATCCTACTATAGCCTCCATAAACCTACAAAACCACCTTTCATTAATGGAAGACTGGTACAAAAAGTGGCGTTTTAAAATAAACCAATCCAAATCTGTACATACTACATTTACACTTAAATTAGCACCATGTCCAGAAGTAACGATTTTTGGTACCCAAATCCCCCCATCCCCAACTGTTAAATACCTCGGGCTAATTCTCGACCGCCGTCTCACATGGGCTCACCACATCAAAGCTAAAAGATTGCAATTAAACTCCCGCTTACGAATGCTAAAAACCCTAATAGTCAACAACAAACATACAAAACTAAATACTAAACTACTTATGTACAAATCGCTCTTAAAGCCAATTTGGACTTACGGCCTGCAGCTATGGGGCAATGCAAAAAATTCTAATTTAAATAAAATTCAAAGGTTTCAAAATATAGCATTAAGGAAAATCACCAATTCACCACCATATGTATCAAATCACACCCTGCACAAAGACCTACATATAAAAACAATCCAAGAAGAGGCAAAAAATTTTTATAAACGATTCCACCTACACCTCAACACACATCCAAACGCACTTATAAAAAATCTAGCTGTACTAACCATCCCTGGTAACCCTCCCCGGCGCCTTAAACGACAATGGTGCAGAGATCTACTAAACCCTTAATCTATTAATAACATAATTAAAGACGAAAGTGTCATCAGTGGGTGGCTTCTTCATTCAAGATTTTCTTCCTTGTATATATATAGCCTATACTCTTATTGTGCCTTATTGCGTACAGATTGTGTATTTATTAATGAAAATAAAAAAAAAAAAAAAAAAAAAAACATTTTATTCAACTAGACATTCGTAGGTATATTATTTTTTCTGTATAGAACTATTTTTAAGAACATATAGTATAGTATTCATAATTTATAATTTATACTATGCAATCAAGATCATTTAAATAAAAGTCATTAAGTTAATATTGTTGTGTATTTATTTATTTTTATAGAACTTTTTTTTTTTTTAACATTTATTTAGAAAATATACAATCTGTAAGGTTATTTACAATAGGCATATATGCGGTGTTTATGTGATTTTAACGTGAGTTAACATGATTTTAATAAGGAACTATCCAACAGTAGTACTTATGGTTATAGAACTTAAATATTTAAATGTATATTTGCAGGTTTATTATTTAGGTTCATGTTAACTGTATAGTATTTTCTTAGTGTAACAAATGGCTAGATAACCTTACGTTTGTTATAGGTATACAAAGGACCCATTTTTTTATAGTAAGTATAGTAAGTGGGCCCGAATTATATTCAGTTTCCCGGTAGAGAAAATGGACTCAGTACGCACCTGTACACAACAATAAATTCCGCAAGTTCAAACTATAGCGCAGATGATGACATACTATTAGACATTTATACCTATAAATAATACCTACTTATCTAGTGAAGAACACAGCAGTGGCGTACCGTATGCTTGTGCTGTGTATATGTACAGTTCACAAAATGAAAAAAATATTAATTTATATTTATTAATAACGCTATATTTTTATAAAAATGTTTTAAATTTCATTGTACTAGTGCTTCGTAATATTATAATAGTTTGTGGACTTTTTTCCAAGTTCATTAATCATTATTCATTAGGATTGATTAATCCACAACACCACGGTCGCGACGCGCTTAGCCCTTATATCTAGTGGCTATAGTACCTCAGTATCTTGTTTATTACGTAAGCAGTATGCAAGTAGGAGATTGAATAAGGGTAGGCAACAGAATTTCAGCGACAGTTATTTATAGTTCTAATCGATAATAATATCAATAACAAAACATGGAACGCTTGTGGTCGTGTATTCGTCACTCGTGTGTGCAGGATCAGTATTGCATACGCTATCGTTGACAGTCTATATTATAAGTTTTAACGTGCATTCATTTTTAAAAAGTGATTTACTTTTTATTTATTAAATATAATATTTTGTTATGTACTAGGTAATGTGATATATACCAATGAATACGTAAGACTTTGTATGTTTAAAGTAAAATTTAAAAAACTGTATTGGTGGTATAGGGGGCAGGGGGCATACACGATTCCATCAACTTACTATTTCAACGCATACGCTAAGATGAAACCAACGCTACGCCACTGGAACGCAGTATAAGTTATTATTTATAATAATAAGGTATACCTATCATATATAAATGATGTCTCATATACTTACTTGATAATATACTTACTAACTATTTTAGATTGTGAGCCGAGCGATGAACGTATTGATTGAACAATAGTGTCTGAAGTCAGAATTTCGACAGCATTCGTCAAAATCACGAAAATTTGCAAATTATTTTGAGTTAGAAATTCATAAAAATTGTCTTTTTATATCTAAGATTTTAAAATTTAATACGTAGTATTCTTTAGACGTTTTTCTATCTTCAACTAAAAAAAAATTCCACTGAAAGTCATTAAATTAATTATTTATGAGCGTTCGAAATTCAAATTTTGACGACATTGTACCTAACACCTGTATTATTTGATTTCTCATTGAACGGTTTTCTTAATTGATTTAAGACACAAATGAATAACCGTGTGTGGAATCGATGGTCAGACTCTCGTGGATCGATGGACTCAGTACTTACATTTACGTAAACACAAAGTGGAGTTCATAGAACAATGGTTATACGTTGTACCTATTTATTATTATTTTAGATTTTGAGCCGAGCGATGAATATATTAATTTTACAATGATGTGTGCGTGTTTTTTAAAATTCCTTTTTCTGTCTGTTCTGTGCACGTTTTGGGGCAGAACAAATGTAAGTACACCAAAACCTTCAACATAATATTTTATTGAGATTTAGTACGTATAACAAAAACATTTTTGGTTAATGTTATTTATGGGTCCTACACTCCTACGCGTACATGATCATTTCAGTATTATTCTGTTGAAATAAATAAAATCGTACTCTTTAATTAAAGCAGGAAATATATTTTTTCCGATGTTGATCATAATATCATATAATAATTATAATAACCAGGAATTCTAAAATATGTTGAGATCGTTCGAACTATAATAGTATACAATTACAGAAATCAAATCGATATTACCTATATTTTGGTCTAAAATATTAATTACTCGTCTAGTGTGTTGAAAGCTGCTGAGTGATACTTATATATCGAGTAAATAATTATGCAGTGCTTGTGGTCTGTAGAAAGAAATCATATTACCTATGTTTACGTTCGACAAACAAAAATAAACGATTCTTAAATATTGAATCAATGCTCGGTCGATCAGAACAATTCGTAGGTTTATGATATAATGTAGGGTGATTTTAGCCGTGATTGTTTTGTAGTGCAGCTTAATATACGTCAATATGTCTCGTCTGTGCCGATATGAATAATATTATCGAATTGATATTTAATAATTATTATTTGAAACGGGTCTTTACCGATAAAATAATCGCCCTGCTATAAGGTATAAGGTATACGTAATTTAATATAATATATTATCGCAACTTTGATTATGATGTACGACAAGTTTGTGTACGTTTCCACACCACCATGAGGTATTACACGTGGCGCGTTTTTTTTATTGTGGTATCCCCGGTAGGCCTAATCCACATCGTAAGCGAAAACTCGCGAACGCCGATCGACTACAATAAAATGAATTAAGATAGATTGGTATTGAGAACACTGTACTTCACGCGAATAGGTACGTTAATTTAAAGTATAATAAAATAAAATTAATACCCAATGATTCATTGAGTATATAGGTTTTAACTTTTAATTTTTAACTTTCACGGCATTCGCCCATTTCCAGCTTACTATTGTGTTGAATTTAAGTGCGTTACAGGCTTACAGCCTCTGGAAATAGACAAGAGTGGCGCGACAGGAGTTGGGGGAATTTGTATTTGTCCCATGGTATTATATAAGTCCAGGTAGTCAAAACGAGTAAAAATGTTTCGGGTTTCGTATATAAGAAACCGGGTAAAAAATTGGGAAAAAAATTCGGGTTAGGGGTTTTGCTTTCAAAACCGGGTAAAATTGTTTGCGGGTTTCGCGTCCGAAACCGGGTACAATTATTTGCGGATAGAGCGGGTATGGGATACAAAAGTGGGTCAAATTGAGAGTGGGTTATGGGTTTTGCTTTCAAAACCGGGTAAAATTGTTTGCAGGTTTCGCGTCCGAAACCGGGTACAATTTTTTGCGGGTAGGGCGGGTATGGGATACAAAAGTGGGTCAAATTGAGAGTGGGTTATGGGTTTTGCTTTCAAAACCGGGTAAAATTGTTTGCAGGTTTCGCGTCCGAAACCGGGTACAATTTTTTGCGGGTAGGGCGTTTATGGTGTACAAAAGTGGGCCAGATCGCGCGAGGGTTATGGGTTTTGCTTTCAAAACCGGGTAAAATTGTTTGCGGGTTTCGCGTCCGAAACCGGGTACAATTATTTGCGGATAGAGCGGGTATGGGATACAAAAGTGGGTCAAATTGAGAGTGGGTTATGGGTTTTGCGTTCAAAACCGGGTAAAATTGTTTGCAGGTTTCGCGTCGGAAACCGGGTACAATTTTTTGCGGGTAGGGCGTTTATGGTGTACAAAAGTGGGCCAAATCGCGCGAGGGTTATGGGTTTTGCGTTCAAAACCGGGTTAAATTGTTTGCGGGTTTCGCGTCCGAAACCGGGTACAATTTATTGTTAGCGGGCTGATGGAACTGGTGCAGAGGTGGGTTAAGTTGGGCGCGGCTTATGGGTCATGGGTTTTGCTTTCAAAACCGGGTAAAATTGTTTGCGGGTTTCGCGTCCGAAACCGGGTACAATTATTTACGGGTAAGAGTAAAGGGGTATAAAAGTGGGTCAAATTGGGTTTGGGATTTGAGAATGGGTACAATTTAAGGAGGGTTACCCGTTTTTACTCCCTGAATTTATAACGACCATGTGACGGGACTGGGAATAGTTAATAAAACGTATTGATATTATAATAACAGTAATTTTTAATTATTTAAAGGATGATGGTTGGATACTTATTAAATTCAACACTGTCCTAACTCCTAATACTATATATATATATAACTATAACTATAACTATAGCTATAACTAAATTATTACTATAACTATAACTAGATATATTATTACTATTCTTATATTATTATTTCTCTAATTTTATTCAACATCCACTAAAGTATACTAAAGTCCTATTTCTATATCACCAACCACTAACACCTACTACCAACAGTATCCTCTATTCATCGACATCCATTCAAACCAGTCTCAAGTCACAAGACTCCTCACAATATATATATAATAGTAGTCCAAAGGTAGTGGTCCTTAGCAAAACCAGCGAGTGCAGTGCATGGTGAGTATAAAGCTGGTAAGTGGGTTTATGTGTTGATGTGTATTATTGTGTATAGTGTTACTGTGTAAAGTTTCTGGTAGTATAAAATATGTTGCTGTATAATATTGGTAATTCAAATAATAAAAAAACATAAATTAATCACAGCATATGGGTTATAACGAAAGAATAATAATAAATTATTAATGAAAATAAACGGGACTCGGTCCAATAAGATGAACCAGGCAATTAGGTACCTAAGTATAGTCTTTTTGAGACGATTAATAAAATACTTAAATAACGATTGAAAGATAAATGCAATAACATTCTGGCTCTATAATTTATTATATTAAAGTAATAATAAATAATTGAAAATAATATTATATTGTGAATAATTAGATTAGATTAGACACCTATTTGAGTTACTGCAGAGTAATTATAAGTTAAAGTAATTAGAGCGTTTTTAAGTCTACGATGATATTGAGAGGTACCTACACGTCCTACACATTATAAAAATAAAATGAACACAGTTGCGTTTTGCACACATGATACGTAATAATATGGATATAGTGGATTTGTATTATAATATTATATTAGCGGCGATAAAAAAACATAAAATAATAATATTATTAAAAATACGTAGGTACACAGAGATTATCCCCTATTCAATACCATTAATGCAATATATAATATTAGATCACTCAAAGGAAAAATTAAAAATGCGATTAACTCTGTTCGACGAATTTGAACACTACTACTTAATATTATTATAAAAAAATTATAAACCCAACAACATATCTTAAATAATAAAAAAAAAATTGCCGTAAAAAGTCAGATAACAATGTGTGTGTGTGTGTGTGTGTGTGAGGCCGGCCGGCGATAGTCTGTGAATTGTGATGTGTTTGACATTGAGATGAAGACGTTATAGGTACCTACGACAATATTAAACTAAATACAATAATTATTTTACTCATTAAAAATAATAAGGGGACGATAAGTCGCGGACAATTTTCGTTCTCGTCTAAAATCACATCTCCGAAAACCTCTGGTCGCTGAATTTAGTTTATCATGCTAATGGTCTAAATACAGAGAAAAATAATGAAAAATATCAGCATTAAAGTAAAATAGTTTTGACGTCCCTTCGGTGGTCCCCCGCCAGTTACTGACCCTAGCTCTAAGCGTTAGCTAATTTATCTAATAAGTGTAAATCTATACCTATAAACTCAGTAGCGTAAGCAGGATTTTAGTTCGGTTAGGGTTTTACCTAAGTAAATAACTTAGATTATTTTTTTCTTAACAGTTTTTATATAACAAATTATAGTTGGTCTCAAATGTAGGTAGTCTATTAATCTGGTCATCTATATAGAGCTTCTTATTATCCTATTCCTATTTCTTATATAGAGCCGTAATAAACGTGGTAATAATCGATGGACGATGATACACCATCGATTATGGCAGACGTTTAGCAATTATCTAAATCAGCCGAAAAAAATAATCTATGATGATCGAATTATATGTCATATTCAACAATTTATTTTATATCTATTAAAAATGACCAAAAATTGATCTGTGTGTATCAAAATGGTGGTAAATAAGTTTTTTTTGTAGAAAAAAGAAATTTCAGGAGGAGGGGGTCAGAACCTTAGAACCCTACTCCTGCGTACGCCACTACCTATACTTATATAATATTATATGCTACTACAAATAAATACCGAACAAAAATAATATTATGTATATGTATTTACAGAATACAGAAAATTTTCTTACTTACTTGGTTTATACTGTTTATAGGTACCAAGTTTAATTTGGCTGAGCTAAAATAATTTCTTACTATCACGTGGACTCATTAACTTTTCCATATTGTCCAATAGCTATGAAACATTGAGGTACGTACAATACTATTTCGGATCCGTGTTCTGATATATAGTAGATTTTGTTCATTTAAAATTGCATTCATTGTTGATGTGTGCGCCTATATGTATCTAAAATGGTGTAATGATTTATATTGAAAATAAAAATAAATTTTGCACGAACTTAAAGACAGTAAGGAAAGTTAAAAAGAATTTTGGAAAACTTAAAGAAATTACAAATTAAAACGACAATCGGAAAAATTTTTTAATAAAATTTAATTTAAAATTATTATTCGCACGAAAGTTAAAACTGTGGAGTATAATATATTTAAATTTATTTTAAATAAAATTGAAATACCTATAAACATTAATAAGTTATAAATAAATTGAATAGGTTGCTTACTAGTATCGGTTAAAATAAAACATACATATTATAAATAAGAAATAGTTAATAAAACGTATTGATATTATAATAACAGTAATTTTAAATTATTTAAAGGATGATAGCTGGAATTTATTTAAATTCAACACTGTCCTAACTCCTAATACTATATCTATATTTATGCCTATAACTATAACAATAACTAAATTATAACTATAACTAGGTATATTATTACTATTATTATTATTATTTCTCTAATTTTATTAAACATTCACATGATTATACTCAAGTCCTATTTCTATGTCACCAACCACTAACACCAACTACCAACAGTATCATCTATTCATCGACATCCATTCAAACCTGTCTCAAGTCACAAGACTCCTCATAATATATATGTAATTTATCATGCTAATGGTCTAAATACAGAGAAAAATAATGAAAAATAAATCAGCATTAAAGTTAAATAATTTTGGTGTCCATTTATTTCCCTTTCGGTGGTCCCCCACGGCCCCACCAGTTACCGACCCTTGCTCTAAGTGTTAGCTACTTTATTTAATAAGTGTAAATCTATAGCACCTACCTACTTATTATATATTATTATATGCTTCTACAAAAAAATACTAAAAAAATATAATATTACAGTGGCGTAAACAGGATTTTTTTTTTTTTTGGGGGGGGGGGAGGGCCGATCAACTTTAACACTTTTACACATTAAATACTTAATAGCACAGCTGATAGATAGCTGAAAAGTATTAATACCTACTTATAGTACATTTTTAAATTCCTATTTAAAATACCATTTAAGACTTTTTGAGAGACTATCATAGACCATTAAAATAATTTTTTTATTTTCTTAACATTTCGGGGGGGGGGGGGCTGCAGCCCATCAGTCCCTCCCCTGGCTACACCACTGTAATATTATATACATGTATTTACAAAATACAGAAAATTGTCTTACTTACTTGGTTTATATTCTGTTTATGGGTACCAAGTTTAATTTGGCTGAGTTTAAATAATTTCTTACTATCACGTGAACTCATTAACTTTTCCATATTGTCCAATAGCTTTGAAACATCGAGGTACGTACAACACTATTTTGGATCCGTGTTCTGATAAATAATAGCTATTGTTCATTTAAAATTGCATTCAATGATGTTGATGTGTGCACCTATATGTATCTAAAACAGCTGTATAAAGGTTTAAATATTGAAAATAAAAAGAACAACTAATTTTCCACGAAATTAAAGAAAGTAAGGAAAGTTAAAAATAATTTTGGAAAACTTAAACAAATTACAAATTAAAACGGCAATCGAAAAAATTTAATATTATTCGCATGAAAATTAAAACTGGTATGTATATAATTTAAATGTTTTTTTTTAACGAAATTGAAATATAAACTTTAAAAAGAAATAAACAAATTGAATATTATGTTGGTTTCTTGTATCGGGTATATGGAAATTAATAACAGACATTATATTATTATATGGCCAGCATAGTATTTTTTTTATAATATAAAATATGAATAAATAATAATTATTTATAAACTCTAATATTATTATGTTTGTAGCCAATTCACGATAAGAATTAATACTAATAGTAGGTACAATAGCTTTATACATTATAGTCAGGGCTAGTGAGTATAGTGATGTATATTATTTTCATGAAAATTTTATAATTTATCATATTTATTTCTTATCAAATGTATCCTTCGATATTATATAGTTATAAGTTAACTATATATTAAGTATATAGTTAAGTATATATTTTAACCTAAATAATTGTATTTAAACTGTATTACCACTTACACATTTTTATATTATACCATTAAACATAATATAGGAAATCCAAAATACAAATAAATTTATCTCGGCAACAAATGTGAATTTTTATCTATATATTATTAAAAAAAATTGTAATTTTACTTCTAGTATAAATGTTCATTTTCCTAAATAAATTGATTTTTCCATTTTTTGTAATTTATTTTTGAGTTCTTGCCACAATTTTAAACTAACTTCTTTTTATGATTAGTTATTAGTTATTACAAATTACGTTGTACCTAGTCTTAACACAAGACCATATAAGTCAGTACTATTTATAATTTATAAATACGTTTTATTTAACATATATTATAGCATTTAAACGTACCTATATACTTTAATTTTAGTTCGTATTCACAGTAATTTAATTATATTAAATATTTAACATTGTTGGTCCATGGAAAGTTTTTTGACACAATTAAAAAGATTTTGGTTATTTTGGTTTTGACACAATTTAACCGAAATAGATTTTTACGGTTCTGACCATTTTCGATTACATTAAAATGAAAAAAAAAAACTATGATAATATACAAAACACATTTGTTTTAATTGTTTTGAATGTTGACCGATTTAACTGTTTTGACTTGAATATCGATATATATAAATATTATGTATTATATGGATATTATATGAAAATATGTATTATTAATGTATATATTAATATAAAAAATAAAAATATTATTTAAATATTTAAACTTTCGTGTGACCTTAAAAAATTGTTTGTACCTATGCCATGGATTTGCCATAACTAACGCTTAAGCATATGTAGTATTATAAAACTTCTATCAGAATAACAAGCTCTGATACAAACAGTGTTTCTCTAATTCACATTCTGGCACTATTTCCTCTATCAAATATTGGAGTACCAAAGTGACTAGGCAGGTACTTAAATAAAAATTTAAATTTTTAAACATACATAAAGTGAGTTCACATAAAAGACCTACAACATTTTAAAAAAGGAAAAACAACCATAACACAATATAGAATTGGTTGCAAAAATTAACAAGCAGTGACATTTTTCCTAAAGTTCTCAGAGCACTATACAATTTTGTGACTACACCGGTTACATTTTATTTCACTTTGAAATCAAAAGAAATAAAGTAATACAATCGTAGACCTATTCATTAAACTAGGTACCAATTTTAATAATAAGAAATTGTTTTTAAACTTTTTGTAGTACTTTTAGATTCTGACAGGAGCAATGAATGTATTGATTTTACAATGATGTGTGTTTTTTTTATTTTTTTTTTTAAATTTTTTTTTATGTCTGTCATCACTTTTTAGAACAGTAAAAATGCTTGGATTTTCTTCAACAGTATCTTTTCCCCCGGAAACAACTGGACGGGAATTTTAACGCAAAACCATTTTCGACGAAATCGATTTTGGTTTTTGGTGTAACTCCAAAAGAAATAACAGTAGATACATACAATTTTGACTGAATGTTCATATAAGCATTTTCCACACACCATAACATTTTCAAAATATTTTTGAGCTGTTTACGGACAATTTCATATTTTAATTTTTTTTTTTTTTTTTTCCATAAATATCAATAAAATTTTATTTGTTGGGCCAAAAAGCTTGAAAATGTAATACCAGGCTCCTGATATATTGTTATAATAGTAGTTAGTGAACCAGTCGTCGTTGTCGTAAACCGTAGATAAACAACTTATCGGTAACGATAACATTAATGACTAATGAGTAATGACCTTTATAGATAAAATTTATCTAATGAGGGAAATTTTATACAAAAACATCGAGTTATCCACGAAAATATTCGAGTTAAACAAGATTTTTTTACATCGTTTAAATAGGAAATTCTAGGGACCAGAGTAAAAGTTTGAGGTATCGACGATTTCGAGTTAAAGAAGTTCGAGATAACCAAGTTCGACTGTACATATAGTTTTTTTCTCTCTCTTTTGATTATACAGGGTTAGGGCTCAGGGTTTATTGTATTTATTTTATTTTTTTATTTAATGTTTGTTATAATATTAAGTATTCTGTACTGTTACTCCCTACACCACCACAAGCTTACCTTAAATGTGTAGGCAATTTTTATTATTTAGTTTAATACGTTGTAATTATATTGTGTTATTCAAATAATAAAATAATCTCTAAATTCAATTTAAAAAAACATCGCTGCAGGTAACTTCCTATCGGGGCGTCGCGCGCCGTTGTCCAATATTGCCGTTGTCGTGCATCTCCGTAAAGCCGCTGTCTTGCTGTCCATGTCACAGTATGTCACTGTCATCTTGGAATACAAAGCGATCAGTTTTTATACCACTCAGGTATAAATTTAGTTTTTAAGTATTGTAATTTAGTCAAAAGTCCCTGGTAATATTATATATATATATATATATATATATAGCTGATCCCATGCACTTCGTTTCCCGTTAAATGTACCAACTTTATACGACTCAAACATTGTTCAATGCGTTATTTAATATTCGGTGTATGATGTTCTAGATTTATCTTAACTTTTCTGTTGCCCGGAATAAAAATTCTGAATTGCAGCACGAAGGCTCCCGGGTTTTGGTGCCTTGCGGCTGTGCGCTAGTCGAGAGCCGCGGAGGTTCACGGTCGACGTATGGTGGCCCAGTCCGCCGGCCGCGCGTCGTCTATGGACCACGAGCACCGGGACCGAGGTCCCGTACCAAGAAGACAGGCCAAGTGCCGCCTGAATTCGCCTGGTCTGGCTGTGTGCTATCTCCACACCGAGTGTTTCTGGTTACACCCAACCTCCGATGATACTACACCGGTATAGCGGCTAGACGCCCGAGAGGAACCGACAACGAACCGGAGACTCGCGCCCCCGGGTCGTGGCGGCCGTTCATCAGAGGTTTTCGCCTGTCAGCGAGAACTTAGAGTAAGTATCTATTGACTTAACCACAAAGTATTCGTAAGAAAACCGCCACCACGATTCCTACCGGCAACGGACGTCCAGGGGCGTGAACCGTCACTGGGCGCCCGCGGTGAGCGGCGTCGTTGCCGACGGGGCCCCACTCACTCCCGTGGTACTGAAACGTCTTCAGTCAGACTCTCACCCCCTCGAGAGCTACCAGTTCTGTCCGGCAAGACGGGCATTGGTTTGGCTTAACCGCGGACGAACGTCCGCGAGGTGCGAAATTAATCTTGGCCACCACCCTTTCGAACCGTCATCAGCAAGGACCCCCTCTTTGGGTCAGCCTGGCCGAACGTCCCGACCCAGATGCCTGCCGAGCAGTGGCGTAATTACGGGGGGGATTTGGGTGTCGTATCCCCCCCCTTGACCATTTTTTTTTTTTTTTTTTTTAATCGTCAAACACATTTATGTACTAATTTTATTAATGTATATTTCATAGATAATACAAAAATCACCTGAATCTCCATAATATTATACAAATATATAATCATCCATCAATATTATCATATACAGTGTGATCACGATTTTAGGTACCACTGAATATCACAGATGGATGACTTTGTATTGAAATGGGGTTTTCGGGAGGTGATAGGAGCACTTAAATACATATTTTCAGACCAGTTTCAAATTTTTAGCTCACTCGGTACCGGACTAAGTGTCGGTACTTTTTTTTAAATTTCAACCCCAGTTTTATCTGCAGATTCAGGTAGAGTATTTATTTTTGAACATTTATTGAACATTTATGCATAATTCGTGTTTAATGATATTTTCATTTATAACCAGTTGAAATAATAAAATAAGAGCCAAATAAATGTTTAATGGCGGACGGAAATCGGCCACAACCGACGCCTTAGTCCACTCAGCCACCCCCCCCCCCCTAATCAAACATTTATTTGGCACTTATTTTATTATTTCAACTGGTTATAAATGCAAATTGCATTAAACACGTATTATGAATAAATCCAAAATTTGACTTTCTCTAACTTGGTCAGTTTTATAAATAGAAAAACTTTCAATACAAAAAATGTTTAAAAAAAAATACTCTACCCGAATCTGTAGAAAAAAAGTGGGGTTGCCATTTAACAAAAAGTAAGTAAAATTGCGCATGCGCATACCCAGTGAGCTAAAAATTTAAAACTGGTCTGAAAATATGTATTTAAGTGCTTCCTATCGGCTATCACCTCCCGAAAACCCCATTTTAATACAAAGTCAGCCATCTGAGATATTCAGTGGTACCTAAAATCGTGATCACACTGTATATACAATATTAGTTATTACTAGGGGCCGGAATTATATTCTTTTAAAATAGCCAAAATAAGATGCTAATATTCTCTTAAAAAGTTAAAAATATTCTTCCAATATTCTTTAAAAATAATAATAAAATATGCAAAAAAAAATGCTTTTTTATTAAAATATTCTCTTGAACTAAAAATATGCATTTATATGCAAAATAATTAAGCAAATAATACGAACTCATATAAGTAAATAGGTACATAATATGCAAAATAATATAAAAACCTGATATAAATAGGTACCTACATAATAAAAAATACTACTTGTTACGAAAAGTTTGATTTAATATTTAATTATTTTAAATTTTTAACTAAGAAAATTTTTGAAAACAGTTGACAACTATATTTTGTTCCATGTTCCCTGATGTCATATTTGTACAACGGTCGGTTAAAATGTTTTTATATGTGCTATTTATATTATTTAGGCCACTGCAACAAAAAATATCGAACATCTACAAAAATTAATCGATATATTCTCTAATATTTTTTATTATACGAAATATTCTTTTATCTTGAAATATTCCCAAATATGCAAAATAAACTTTTGCCATTAACTCACCTGTTTCATGATTTGTAAAGATTTCGAACCACCGTCTGACTGCATAGACTCAAAAAAAATATGCAAAAGAATATAATTCCGGCTACTAGTTATTAGTTATTACATACAGATCATAATGGTTGTATTATTGTATTGAGGGGTGCTTATTGCTTATAGCTTATGCCTTATACGATTAAAAAAATATGTTGAGGGAGGGGGGGGGGGTAATTGGTGAAATGTACATACATTTCATCCCCCCCCCACAACCATGACCAAATTACGCCACTGCTGCCGAGCCGAGGCGCCCTGCCCAAACTGACGACAGCCCTACCTTTCGGTCAAAGGTGGGACTATTTGCGACGACCACCCTCGCCTACCGACTTAGGGACTCTAAGCAGACGAGCCATCAGCCGCGGGCCCGTAACACTCACCGCTGTGTCCCGGAGACATGCCCGAACCCGGCTTACGCTGAGACGCCCGGCTGCTGGACGGAGCGAACTCCGGCGCCCGTGCTCTCAACTCGTATTAAGAGCACCACCGGCTGGGTCGGTGGCCCAACCGGCGACCGTGAACCGGCCCAGAGGACATACTGTCCGGAACTACGGGTCATTTGATCGAAGCTGTCC
This sequence comes from Macrosiphum euphorbiae, assembly GCA_949089665.1. Lineage (NCBI taxonomy): Eukaryota > Metazoa > Arthropoda > Insecta > Hemiptera > Aphididae > Macrosiphum > Macrosiphum euphorbiae. Next base: position 71,475,561 of record CARXXK010000003.1, on the reverse strand, counting down.
GCGGCCGGTTATTAGTTATTCGCCGGCTACCCGACTCGGAAGCGACCGAGGGAACCGGGCTTCCCCCTATCCGCAACCTGGGGACGCGATCTATACCGTGCGTCCACGGTCGCGAAACTCACAGTAGGCGGCTGTGGTTTCGCTAGATCTGAATTGCAGCAGTACATTATCAGATAGGTAATTTACCTGCGGTAGATCGCGGACCCCGTGCTGTTTGTACGTAAGTGTATGATTTAACTCAAAAAGTACCAAAGTTATACCAAGTTTGACGTTTTTACTTAATTCCACCTACCTTATTTCAAAGACAGATGAAAAATATTAAAAATCCTTAGTCACAGTTTTTTGTTATAAGCATTTAGATTCCAAATATTGATAAAATACGTGAAAATGACGAAAATTTGCAAATTATTTCGAGTTAGAAATTCATAAAAATTTTTCTTTTTAAATCTAAGATATGAAAATGTAATGCAAGATTCCTCATAAGTTTGTCTACTTTTATCAAAAAAAAAAATGTCTACAAGAATCTCAAATTAAATTTTTATGAACGTTTGAAATTTATATTTTTACAACATTTTATATTCACTCGATTTCTCATGTAACGATTTTCTAATTTTGTTGTAATTAAAAAACGAATGACTGTAGATACTTGAAAATTTTACTAAATTTTTATATTAGCATTTCCTATACACCATATAGTTTTGAAAATATTTTGATTCTTTTTGAGCTATTTACGGACATTTTCAGTTTTCAATTTTTTTAATTTTTTTTTCTATTCATATCAATAAAATTTTATTTGTATGGTAAAATAGCTTGAAAATTTAATGCAAAGCTCCTGATATATTGTTACAATAACACTTGAAAAATATTAAAAATACATAGGCACAATTTTTTTTTTATAATTATTTAAAATTCAAATTCTGACAAAATTTATCACATTTAAAATTTAATAATAATTTTATAGTTAAAAAATTAAGACTTTAGAAATTATTGTATACATTATACAAATTAAATTTAATGCAATGCAGAAATATTAGGATTAGGGGTGTGTGGGGGGCAAAGCCCCCCAATGATCTGTGAACCATAAATTATCCCAGCACCCCCTAAATTCACACCCAATGTGCGCCTATGATTATCTGCAATATTTAAATACATTTTATTGTTACTTGAAAAACAAAGGTAAAACTAAACATGCTCTTAAAACGAACTGATGTTAGCGTACAGCTAATGATATTATATACAGAAAAAAATTTCACATTTTCACCTATATTACTATCAGCCCATCCCCTCATGGCCTAATGTATTGTTTATTCAATCTCCTAGTAATAAAAAATCACCCACGTACCATGGCGTGTTAGTATCAGCTAACAATTATTGCATACTTCACAGTTCCGACGGAAAAATGATGGCTGGCCGCGTTTGCCGCAGCGGATAAAACGATAAAAATTGAATCCGACGAAAAATGGTAATTATTGTTAAACTAATAACTGTTTTACAAAACTAAACAATTTTTTTATGGCCGCTTCGGACCTTCTTACGCTAGACTAGAGAAACTCTTCAATGAAATTAATATTATCGTGTAGTGAGTATAGCGAATATAGGGAGTTCTTTCGGTTCTTTATACAATATATTACGTTATTTCCATCTGCAGACGACATATTCTTTCACCTGTCTTTACTTTAAAATCATAGGCGTGACTAGACTTCATCGGCAGGGGCAGCCTAGCTAATGATCGGCGCTCCCTTACTAGTGAACCGAAAAAGCCTTAAACACCCAAAGCAGTATTTTTTTAAGCCTCCTCCCTCCACAATGAAATATTTATATAATTTAAAAGAAAAGTCTAAATTATCTATTTACAATAATAATCTACAGTAACTTCAAAAATATTATTCATCTACACTCTACAGCCTTGGATTACACCACCTAGCTACAAATCAAACACAATACAACAATAATATCAATAATAAATAGATGCGTACCGTACCATCGTCGTCTGTCTCAAGTATTTATAGTAGGTTTTTCCTATTTCCGAAGTCAGAATATCAACTTGACAATAGGTACATGTTAAATAAAGATATTATCTACCTAATTTTGTTGAACATATCTTTGTAAATAAACGGTAATTATAACGATACACACAAAAAAATCAAGTTTAAAAAAAAAAATAAATGTTGTGACCTTTCTGATTTAAAACTCGGTTGACCGGCACCTTTCAAAAATTGCAGGGGCAGCCCAGGCACCCTAGCCGTAGACACGTCTATGGACTTTCAACATTATTATTGTTTGTTTTTCATATTTTATAATTATTAAAATACACTATATTATATACTAATTCTAATTTATAATATTTAAATTAAAATAACATCTATATTAATATTTCTACAATTGTAATTATATAATATATTAAACATTTATTCGTTTTATTTTTCTGTCCTGCAATAACACGAGTTTGGAGATTAAAAATAAATTCGATTTCTGATTTTTCGAGTATATTTTAATATAATTACGGTTTTTAACTTATTATTTATTTAATTTGACGTGCACACATAACAACGAGGTATTAATTTTGGATTTCTTATAGCAACCCGATAAGTTTATTTATTGAATAAAGGCCATTAATCTGCAATTTCTCCGTAAGAAATATTTGAGTTTTTGCCACTATAGCTGCAAGTATATACTTACAACCGTTTTTTGAAAATATGGACGCACGCACGAGCGAGTTTCAAAAAATTAAAAGTGCCAAGAAAACATCGAACAAAATGAAAGGAAATATAGTCAAATCGACCATGAAACTATATCGTCAAAAAAGTATAATATTTTATAATATACCTGCAATTTAATATTACAATATTGTACGCATCATTTCCATATTATATTACAACCACATATATATAAAAATACTAGATAGGCGACTCCCTATTCCTATAATGTAGTAATTATGAAGCCGACAGAATGGCCAAAATACTCTTATCTAAGAGGTGAATGTTTACAAAATATAAATTAAGATAAACTGTGATAATTTTATGGCGGGAATCCATAACTATTAAATATGTATTACAAATTACAATATCATTATACATACACTTACTAGTTACAACACGGTCTAAGATATACTTATATTTTTAATTTTATAGTATATTTTAGTCCTTGACTTCAAAGATTAAAAGTATAATTTATTGCAACAAACTAGAAATACAATATAGATATAATAAACAAGTTTCAAGCCCGTCCTTATTAGCACATGTTAATAGCACATGCTTGAATTCTAATGATCTGATTTCATATTAAAAATGAACTAAAATGAAAATAAATATAACTTAATGTTATGTCATTATTACAACATAATAAAGTAAAACAAAAAAGATTTAATTTAATATTAAATATAAGAGAAAATATTATTAATATAAAATTTATACTTGGTGAAATTATAAAAATTGGTTAAATTAATATTATATTTATATTATAACAAGCCTCTTCTAATTATTAGACGTTGAGTTCCAAAATAAATGGCATTAAATGGTACAATTCAATCACAATTATTTTATGATCTTGTATTTATAACCATACAAAGGATGGAACTTACTTGTATTAACTTTAAACATATTACATATGGTATAATACAATTTGTAGATCATAAGTTTTGACCAAAAGTTCAATCCTTCAATTCATGGTAAATTATATTAGTAAAATTCGATTTAGTTTTGTTAAGAATGATTTTGATTAATTAATTTATAGTTTAGGGTAAAACATTGTTGTGTATAGGAGTATGTAAAGCCACACATTGAAATAAAATACAAACATTAAATATAAAAAATGTTGATTTAAAAATAATAAACCTATGTAATAATAAATTTGCATTCGATAATAATATTTTTTAATACACTTCAATGTGATAATGTTCCTTTGCTAGATAGGCCCCATAAGATGGTATTAATTTCAATATTAGTTAAAAAATATCGAAGTATTTGACTCCATTCTTTTGGCAAAATGTTTTCAACAGAAATTTTAAATCCTGTTAGTAAAAGACAAAAATTAACAAATAATTTGTATGAACCAGTAGTAGGTATAAAATATTATATGTATTATAGACTATAGATACCAGTTTTATTTTAAATATTTGTATTATTATTAAATTAATTAATACACTAGTTTTGTTTTATTTACTTGAAATATTTTAGATTTATTACTTTACTATGTAGTACTAGTATAGATACAAGTTTGGTTTTATTGATTTTAAATATAGCATTTTAAAAATAATAAATGGATGTAAAATGTTTAATTAATTAATTCAGATTGTTATTAAAAATATTTTACAATAGCACAAACTTTTATAAAACAATGTAATATTCACATGCACTATTACGTAATTTACATAGCTGTTGAATAAGCTAAAAGTTGATAATATGTATTTAAAACTTATGTAAGTAAGTTAAGTTATTAACATATTAACATCATGAACTACCTATACAACTTTAAAGTTTGAACTTATAATTTATAATATTAATCATATTATGACAAATTGATAACAATAATTTCTTTATCAGTGTTATGAAAATGTAACATTCAACTCTCAGATAAGAGAATTTCGGCCATTTTGTGGCCTTCAAAAACATTTCAAAGTTGCCTATCTAGTATTTTTATATATCTGTGGTATAACGTTATTTGTAGGCGATTCTTCAATCACAAACCGGGCAATATATATATATAATATATATACCGTGTAATAGAAAGAACTGACCAAAAAAAAAAAAAATTGATGCTACTTAAATGTATGATAAAAATTGTTGAAATTATATGATTAGTAAATAGTTTTAAGAATATACCCATGTTATAAAATTTCCAAAAATAATATTTTTAAAAAAGCTATTGCGTTCCAAATTGATTTTATCAAAAAAATAATTGATATTTAAAAAAATTCTAAAAAAAAAACTACTAGACTTAGATAAATGTTTTTACCATCCAAATCGTTCTTAAAATCAGATTCACAAGTTTGCTATTTTGAATTTATTCAAAAAAATTTAAGTCAAATTTAAAATTTTTATTTTCAGTATAAAAAAATAAAAATAATTTTTTTCCTCTTACACGTGTAGAGCAAGTGGCTATAAATTATATATAAAAAAAAAATTAAAAATAATGATCAGAACAAAAGTTATTCCAAAAGTCAGTTCTATCTGTTACACTGTATATGTCTTAGAAAATAATATTGGGCATTTTAGATTCTGAGCGGAGCGATGATTGTACTAATTTTACAATGATATTGCGTATGATATTTTTATTTATTTATTTGCCAACACATTTCGGACGAAACAGTAAAAATGCTTATTTTCAACTTTGAGAATGGTTTCTGCTGTAGAAAATTCCATCTTACTTCTGTCATAGTAATTAATTTTTACATTTTATAAAAAAATGTTGATGACAATTTTTATCTTGTATTGTTTTTAAATGTAATATTCCCGGAAGCAGTAAACTTTTCTAAAAATGTTTCTGTATAAATATTGAAAAATAGATATTATTTCAGTAAATAAAATGAATTATCGAAACACGGCGTCTTGTGTAGGCTATTTAGCTACACCACTGTCGTGGGTCATTTTTGTAGTAGGTAATGGAATATTTAAAATGTTGTAATAATAATTAAATAATATCTTATAGCAATATAATAAAATATTAAAATATGACTCTATATTCCACTGTACCGTAAATTTACTTTTGGTAATTGAAGAATAAGACAGTTATAACTGTAAATAGGTAACATTAAAGTGTATACAGACGGCAGGATGTCAATGGTGTTTGGTGTTGTCACTTACGCCTTACGTGTATATATTTCTATGTATTATAATATAATACAGAGGGAATTACATATTAAATAACAAAGAATAACGATTTTAGTTATGTTGTTGTAATTTTATAATATTAATTAAACTTACCGATTACCGTCTTAATAATAAGTAATAACAATATAAAATATATAATAATATAAAATATCCACACCACGGTTATAGTAGATAACCGTGATCTACACTGACAAACCGTCACAGCTCAGAATCATTTCACATACAATGATATTATATCACAGAATTCAAATTTAATACCGTCTATTATACAGTGACCCACATGAAACCTACTGTACAGCAGAGCGACATCCACTTACCCACCTTTTTTGTTACGTATTTCTTATATTATATTATATTATATGATAATGCATCTAACATTAGGTAGTAAGTACCTTTAGTACCTATATTTATGTTTACACTATACCTACTGTATAGCCATATATTTATATTGAATATTATGTATGTTTAAAAAAAAGGACTTATACTGAAGTATAAATTTGAAACTATAAAGTATTATAGTGTGTGTGTGTGTGTGTGTGTGTGTGTGTGTGTGTGTGTGTGTGTGTGTGTGTGTGTGTACTTATGGTTTTATTTGAAAAGTTCAAAACTGTAAAAAAAAAAATCACGATGATTATAGATTTAACAAATCATATTATTAATTTGGTAAATAAATATCACATTTCTATTTTTTATAACCATTAAAATAGCATGTTAAATTTTTATATCATAATAATTGTTCGGAACAAAATGTTAGTTACCCGTTCCTGTATACTCGAACGACAAGATGGTGGTAGACGACCATAACCAATATGGTACAGCTATATTGCCTGTTTTTCAAATAAGCCTATAATTGTACCCATGTCAGTTTCTATTACGTATAACAGTCGTCATAACACTAATAATTTATAATACATAAAATATTGTTGGAGAAATAATATAATGTTAATATATTTTATATTTTTATAAGAATTCTTTCAAATATTTTCTAGTTATATGCACATAATTATTTCAAGTATAATATTGATATATTTTGTACTTAGGTACTACTAAACTATGTGTATACTGTATACTACAGACTTGTAGGTATTCTATACATATATTTTTTAATTGTGTTGCTGGACATAAAACTATCTACCTCTAGTAAAATTTTAAAATATGTGAAAGGTACCTAGTACTGAGCAATTTAGGTACCTATAGGTAAGTGAATTATAGAGTGTATCCAGTTAGTTTTCACGGACATACTATAATATATTGCTATTTTATGACATGGCTTCGTTGACCGGGACGAATCGCCAGTAGCCACGATAAATTATATTTTATTATTTATTATATTATTGTGTGGACGGCTAAATATATAATGTTGTAATTTGAAAGTTATAACTGTTACAATCAAACAAAAAAAAAAACCGAAATAGATTAATTTTTTTTTTTTTATTTAAAGCCTCAACAACAATTATGGTATATACTTTATAGTACGGTTATGATACATACAATTTGACCTGTTACATTAGGTTGTACAATTTAAGTTCATTTTAAATATTTAAAAAAAATGTTAGTATTGTTGCTGAATTTGGACTCGGTGCTTCATAAAGATTTTCTACAATTTCAAGCTGGGCTCTAATGATACTAAGTTTCAATTTGTAGTGTTTTGGTGCAGAGAAACGGTATCCAGTAGTATCCGAGAGCGCCAGGTAGTGTCATAATATGGTTAAATTATTTTGGTATATAGAGGGCAACTATCCCTAGAACTCGTTTGATTTCAGAGGTTTTTAAAATGTTCGTTTTGAATGACATGTAGATTGTTGTATTTGTATAGACGTGTAGGCTTGCTTCGATGTTTGCGACAGCCAGTTACTTAGGGAGAAAAAGAATTTATTTTATCGAGAAACTTTCTCAATCGAGTACCAATGCTTTTTTCAAGAATTTTGAACCTTGTATTTTTGTAAAGATACTGACCTGTACAATTTAGTTCATTTTAAATATTTTAAAAAATTTGGTGATTTCTGGATCTGGACTCGTTGCTTTATAAAGATTTTCTGCAATTTCAAGCTGGGCTCTAATGATACTAATTTTCAATTTGTGGTGTTTTGGTGCAGAGAAACGGTATCCAGTAGTATCCGAGAACGCCAGGTAGTGTCATAATATGGTAAAATTCTTTTGGTATATCGAGGGCAACTATCCCTAGAACTGGTTTGATTTCGGAGGTTTTTAAAATGTTCGTTTTGAATGACGTATTGATTGTTATATCCTTGACACTTGTATGTGCTTCGATGTTTGCAACAACCAGTTACTTAGGGAGAAAAAGAATTTATTTTATCGATAAATTATCTCAATCGAGTATCAATGCTTTTTTCAAGAGTTTTGAACATAGTATTTTTGTAATGATACTGAAATGCACAATTTAGTTCATTTTAAATATTTAAAAAAATGTGGTGTTTTCTGGACTCGTTGCTCCATCAATATTTTCTGTTATTTCAAGCTGGGCTCTATGATACTAAAGTTTCAATTTGTGATATTTTGGGTCAGAGAAACGGTATCCAGTAGTATCCGAGGGCGCCAGGTAGTGTCATACTATGGTTAAATGCTTTTGGTATATCAAGGGAAACTAGCCCTAAGACTCTTTTGGTTTCGGAGGTTTTTAAAATTTTCGTTTTGAATGACATGTAGATTGTTGTATTTGTATAGACTTGTATGCTTGCTTCAATGTTTGTGACAACGAGTTTGATAGGGCGAGAAAAGTTATTTTATTTTATCCAGAAACTATCTCGGCCGGGTATCAATGTTTTTTTAGAGAATTTTGAACATTGTTTCTATTATGAAGATACTGGCCTGTACAATTTAGTTAAGTTAAAAAAAAAAGTTGGTGTTATAGTCTGGATCTGGACTTAGACACTCAGCTCTTCATTAAGATTTTTTGAGACAAGCTGGGCTCTAATTATACTGAAGTTTCAATTTGTGATATTTTGGCTCAGAGAATCGATATCCTGTGGTATCAGAGAACGTCAGGTAGTGTCATAATAATATGATTAAATGCTTTTGGTGGAGCTTTTGGTATGTCGGGGGAAACTATCCCTAGAACTGGTTTGGTTTCGAAGGTTTTTAAAATTTTCGTTTTAACAACGTGTAGATTTTTGTGTACTTGTATGTGCTTCGATGTTTGCGACAACCAGTTTGTTAGGGAGAAAAAGAGTTTATTTGATCGAGAAACTATCTCATCCGGGTATCAATGATTTTTCCAAAAATTTTGCACATTGTATTTAGTAAAGATTTGGCCTTCTGTGATTCATTTTTCTTTTTCGGGTTTTGGAATATTTATAACAATTGAGTGTTTTCAAATTATTGGAATTTTATCAGAAATAGATTAATTTATAGACTAATTATTTGAAACGAGTTTAAAATCTAATCTATAAATATAATATATAAATAAGATAATAAATATGAAATAATAAATTACTTATAAGTTTTTATAATACTATGCTAGCTAAACCTAAAAAAATTAAAAATATAAAAAACCAAGATAATATATACTATATATAAGCATAGATAAACATTAAAATTAAGAAAAAGTTAAATAAAACATGAATAATAGCAGGTAGAAAAATTACTTATAGATACTTTTTAAAATATAATAATAATAATAATATATAACTAAATACCTAATATGCTAGCTAAAATTTAAAATTGCAAAAAAAGATAAAAAGCTCATATGAAAGAACTAAAATTATAAACTTGTATGAAGTTGTATCAAATATATTAAGATATAACTCTAGGGTGGGCCCCTCCAATGTATGTATAAGCCTCGGAGCCCTTGTGCGCTGCACGTGTTTAAGGGGCCTGCTCGCGATTTTTCAAATTTTCCGCAATTCTATAAAATTTGAAAATTAAATTTTATATTTTAGTTGCCACCTCAATTATAAGACTTTTCCACTAATCTACTACCCAATACCTATTTAGGGGGGGTTGATAGTGTGTATTATATCGGTCAAAACACAGTTTACAGGAAAAACTCTCACACCTCGTAGATTGGTGCGATTTCCGTAATTTTTTTTGTTAGATAGAGGAATATTTTTTACAGGGCGCATTGGACTTCGATTTTTGATTACGTCGCTAAAAACAAAAAATAATACAAAAACTAAAAAGTTGTAAAAATTGATTAAATTCAAACTTGTAACATAAGACTTAGAAAAATAATGTTGAAAATCCAAGTCCAATGCGCCCTGTAAGAAGTCTTCCTCTATATAACAAAAAAAAAATTACGGAAATCGGACCAATCTACGAGGCGTGAGAGTTTTTCCTGTAAGGCATGTTTTTGAGCAAAAAAACAGGTCGCGTGCAGGCCCCTTAAGAAAAATCCTTGTTCTATCATTAGATATTTCGCATCTCAACCATTAAGTAAAATGTTTGTACTTACATACTATAGTACTTATCTTTACCTCTGATAGATATTTTAAGTGCCTGCAGTACTGCCCACTATAGGCGTGAAACTAGACAATTTCTTTACCAGGAGCAGAGACCTGGCATAACCACCTTTGCTCCTGGGACCTAGCTGATCGATCATCTGGTTTTCCTGCACTCCTTAAGAGATAACTCTGTTTGGTTTTTTTCATTTTTATCTCCAGGTAGGCTTGGTCTCTACCGACAGGACGTTCCCCCATCCGCAACCCGGGGACGCGCCCGATGTCATGCCCAATGCTCACGGGAGTGTATCCGTTTATATTAAACAAATTTTGGTTTTTCGTTTTAAATTGGGTTTGAAGAGATTTACCAATGCTAGAAAAAACACAAATAAAAAATAATTATAATCATAAAATTATTTCATACACTTTAAATAGCTGTTATATCTACTCAACTAACTCAAGACAGTGCCGAAGTACCGTAGAATGGCTTGAACAATTGTCTTAAAGCTAATCTAAATATATCGAATATATCTTTGGCGTAAGGTATAAATGATTTAAGGGTCCCAGTACCAGAGTTTTCCAGTCCATATTCTATAAAATTTGAAAATTAAATTTTATATTTTAGTTTCCACCTCAATTATAAGACTTTTCCACTAATCTACTACTCGATACCTACTTAGGAGGGGTTGATATTGTGTATTATATCGAAAAAAATGACTTTACGGGAATAACTCTCAAGCTCTGCAGAATTGTCGGATTTTGATTGACTATTTTTTTATCTGAAAGAAGACTTCCTACAGCCCGTGTCAATCTCTGATTTTATATTTTATTTCAAATAATTGTATTAAAAAATTGTGTAAAAAGTGCTTTTTATCTTGTATTTTTTTAGACACATTATAAAGTTTGAGATTAAAATATTGAAGAACAAAGATCGATGCGGGATGTAGAACCTTCTAGCAAAAATAGAGCAAAAATTACGAAAAACCACTAATAATGGGATTTTAATTACTAACCCTTTGTTTATCACCATAGAAACGAATAAAAAATAATAATATTATAATATTAATTCAACTTACCTGATATAATAAATAATAACAATATAAAATATCCAGACTGACAAACCGTCTCTGCTCAGAATCGTTTTTCTAATACAATGATAGAATATCATTTAATTCAAGTTTACTACAATCCATTATACAATGACCCACTTGTAACCTACTGTACGGTAGAGCGACATCCACTTCCCGACTTTATATAATATGACTTACGCTATCAAGGCATGCATTTAAAATTATCACTAAACTTGACTTAAGGTATTAAGACTATTTTAAAATTATTTCTGTCAGATTCTCAATTCTTAGCTAGACATACGAGTTTCGTACCCAATTTAATGCGACTTAATGTTTAGACCAAAACAAATTTCACTGAAAGTGAATTATAGTTTTGACTTACGTGATCTGTACAAACAAATTATAAAAATATAAATATTTTTGATTCCAATAACACTTTAAGCCAAACATTTCAATGTTTGACTAAGTCATTTATACCCTTCGCCAAAGATATGTCATTAGGCTTATACACAAATTATAAATAAATGAACAATTAATAATAATAATAAAATACTTAATAACCTAGGTAATAAATAATAATCTATACTATAAAAACGAAATAGAAATATTTGTGACGGGTTGGCTCTGAAACGGCTTGACTAATACAAAGTGTTTCTCTAATCTATACTGTCTATAAAGCAAGTGCCGATTTCTTGTAACGCATACGAATCCATATCGTTCAACTTATCATCACCACATTTTTTACTGTTATACCTGACAGTCTACATTGCTCATGCTCACAGAAATGCATAGGTATATATATTTTTTTAGTCGTTGCATTTTTTTAGATTGTGTTTGAAGGGATTTATTAATGACAGAAAATCACAAATATCAAATAATAATAATCTTACAATTTAAATAGCTGTTATATCAACTCAAGTCAATACCGACGTACCGTATAATGGTATGAATAGATTCGTGATCATATAGGCGTCATTACCCACACTCTTGTCATGGACACACATGAAAAAAATTATAGACATTTTCACTACAAAATTATAAGTGACCCTTTCGTTGGTGACTGGAAAATGTAAGCAATCAGTTTTCATTATTTCACACGTACAAAATTCATCAATATTGTTTTAAAATGTTAATCAAATATAATCAAATAAAAAAATGTATTCAAAAACGTTAAAAACTTTCAAAATATGATAATATATAATATTAAAAATTGTCAATTAAAATTATTATTTATTTATTATTATAAATTTAAAATTATGCATGGAAAATCGACTTTAGGGCTATTAGTTTATGATATATAAATATTTAAAGTTTAGATGAACTGAGTAGTGGACATCATCAAAATCAATCATCAAACTGTTTTACTCACAGATAAAATATTATTATATAATATACCTAAATAGAAAAAAAACTAAAATTTTTAAATACCTACCTATTTATATTTTATATATAGCTCAAGAGTTATGTTAAAAATTGTATTTTTTCTTCTTATATACATTTTTGGTGAAAATTAAGTCTACGCAATTACCTATTTTTAAATTTTTTGATATAAAAAGTAAATATATATTTAAATACAAATAGCAATTATTTTAAAACTAATACTCGCTCCGACGAGATTCTAATTTATCGTTTTTAATTTTGTCAATAATGTGGCTAGGTATATAATATGAAAGATTAACGTAAGTCTTCTGCAGAAAGCACATTCATGATAATATGATATCCTTCGTATTCTTCATTCCACATTTAATTTCCACACTGCGATTTTCGTACTAGTAGTTATTTCCAAACTAAAATTAATTCAAACAATTTTTAAATCACTTATAGAAAAAATATATATTATATACAAATTAATAATATTATTGAACTTTTATTGTTATAAAGTGGCACGAAAAAAAAATATATAATATTTTGTACGAATAAAATGATCTCTAAGAAATACCGACTATACCGTCGACAAAAATTCGCAATCAGACAAACATAATATGGAATAAACATTGCATGATGTATCCTGGACAACGAAAAAACGTTTATGAGTGTTGTAGCCGGTTTATGTTATTTCCAAATATACATAATAATAATATAGTTAAACCTCTTTATAACGGACACGCTATAAGACGCAAATCTCCCTAGAATGGAAAATGACAACGTTCTCGAATAACCTATGTACCTTACATTTTAGTCTCCCTATAACGGAAAACTCTTTATAACGGAAACAGTTAAGTTGTAGGTCCCAAGCGACTCCGTTATAGAGAGGTTTTACTTATACCCTATATTATTTGATTTAAATAGTTTTGCTCAATTTCTAACATTTTTACACTTTTTAATTTGAACAATAGCACTGAGACGGGTCTTAATACGTATTGTTTTATATACGAACGAAAAATATAACACGAACTTATCATTAAATAATATTTTATATAACTTATTATTAATGGTATATATGGTATTAAGTTCATAAGTTGGTAGTCATAGACACTATTCGTGATGTACTCAGTAAACCAAACATTTTCCAGAGGCAAGTTACGAATATCCCAAGTATTAATACATAATAAAAATAATGTATTAATATACCTAATATAACTAATTAGTAATTATATTTCAGTTCATTATATTGAAATATTGAATACCTGTTGAGTATATCATATTACATTTACTAGAGGACCCACTGGCTACCACACACAACACACCCCTCTATTTAAGAAAAATCTCAATGGCAATTGTGTCTGAAGACTGAAATATTACCGCTCACCAGTCCACTGGATATACCTACGCATTATCGATCATAAGCTCAGTGGATAATTTGTATTAGGGTATTGCAAGAGAAGCGTGTAACAATACTGTAGTCGGAGCATAAGTACCTATACCGTGAAGAAAGTGGAGCGATATGAATGAGTGTGGATGGCTAAAAAGAATTTAAGGTTTAAAGGTGTGGCGTATAAAAAAGATTATCCCTCTTCAAAGCTCAATACCCATAGGCTATAATACTTTATGGCATACATAAATTACAAATACAGCGAAACCTCTAAATAACGGACACTCCGCTAGTCCTCTATTCACAGTGTTCATATTATAAAAAATTTGTAATTAGTTCCTAAGAAAACGTCCGCTATCGGTAGTTGTCTGTTAGGCGAGGTTTCATTCAGTGGTGTTATTTCAGTTTGTATTAGACTAGGGCAACTATTCACTGCTTTTCCGACTCAAATTTTTTTTCATTCAGATTCTCATAGCATAGTAGCATACCTATAGTGGTTAAGGGAGGGGGCGGGGTTGGTAAATGTGCCGACTTAAGGTTGATGTAAATACTATACTAGGACAAATACCAAAGTTGAAATCCCCACCCCCCCCCCCCCAAATTACGCCACTGGTTTCATTGCATACTTAATATTTTATAGGTGCATAGATACTGCATAGTGCATGTGTTCGGTGTTCGTCAATTGCAACGATTTTTCTAGACTAACTACCTGATATATATTCCTACCTACAACGTTTGTGCCAGTGAATTTATCAAGAAATCTATACGAAATGTGCTGACGTTAAATGTCAGCTTAATTAAATTGTAAAAAAAATACCTAGATACAAATATAGTGAATTTTTTAATTGGTTCAATACAGTATATGTCGTGCTGGAGTGTAAAAGTTTTACATTTTCTTAGATAAATTAATATTGAGAATTAGTGTTAAAAAAAAATAAAACTAAAATACATCTTGAGATGAATTCGTGTCCAATGTTCAATTATTTCATTTTTTGAAGGACCTAAATTGAAAGCAAAATAATATAATATTGTTGCCAAATTAGAAGATACCAACAAAAATACACTTGCGACAGTAATTTAGGTAAATAGCCTATACAAAGTTCCATGGAATCGTTATAAATATAATAAAATACTTGAAAGACTTGAAACTATTCAAACTAATATGTTAAATATCTATTGCCTATTGTACATTTGAAAAATAAATAAATCATAACACACATCTCATATTCTAACAAGGCAGATTCATTAACTAAGATTTTCAAGGTAGGAACTATTTACGAGAAACCTTGTTTAAAATTTACAATCATTAGCTATCTATATAAACTAATCATTTTATAATTTTTCAATTTTCAAAATTATATGCAATTTTTCTTGATCTTATATAATTTTGTTAACATTTGAACTTTCAAACAAAAATTGTACTTGAGTATCTTTTAATTTTTGAACTGGTGTTATAACAACTTACGAGGAACTCGTAGCTAGTAATGTTATGATAATTACCATAAAATATTTGATATTTTCCATTGAACAAGTTCAACCTATAATAGGTACCTACTGTATATGTATTAAATAAACAATAAAATAATAATATGCATATTACATAGCTACATATACAAATAATAATAATAATAGTTTTTTTTATTATATTATGTACATAATTTAAGAAAATATTTGTAAAAATGTAAATTATTTTGTAAATTGTATAGGTACATCAACAGGAGAATACTTCATCACTACGTTAGGCAAGTATTAGAAAAATAAAAATGTATAAATAACGTTTTACTTAAACCCTGCAGTAAAGTACCTATTTTGCCTATACAACCCGCCGGGCAAACATTATGCTTGCATACAAGTATGCAGGTAAGTACCTATAATAAACCATTTCATATTATTATTATTTATATTTATATTTTGTATATCTATACCTAAATTTTTCAATATTTACAACGATTTTCACGAATATACAGCACACTAGAATACACTATAATATATAACCTAACCTAACCTAGATTATTGATAGGTATTAAATATTTTGCAATAATCTAATATATAAAAACTCATGTCACAATGTTTGTTACCAAACTCCTCCGAAACGGCTTGACCGATTTTCAGGAAATTTGTTGTGTATATTAAGTAGGTCTCAGAGAGTGATGTAAACTATTTTTCGTACCCCTGGGTGTATAGGGTGGCTCATCACAAATATTTTTTTAATATTTACCATGTAAATTGTATATTTATATATTACTAGCCGACCCGTCACAGCTTCGCCCATGATTGGTTGTTTATTTTGCCTTCGAACGACGATATGTATAATTTTTTATCAAAATTTTATCGTTTAATGAAAACGTATTCAAATGTTTCTAGCGGTATTAATGGTAAATATATTTTTATATCAGAACCCGTTCATTTCATTACCCGTAAAAAATCGCAAATCTTAAAAATGTATGATTGTTCAACTACTTTTGGGTGTAACTTGCTGCAGCCTGCAGTAAGTGCAACTCAGCTACCCTGGTAGGCAATCCGACTACTTGGGCAACTTTTTCACCAATCACCTTGGTAAGCAATGTTCAATAATTCTATTTGATGCAAGCTTGTACCTGATCTTCCTGATCTTCGGAACTATTAATAATTAATTCAAGTTCGTACATTGAGTAGTTTTTGAGATACGGCGATCAGTGAGTCAGTGGTATTTGAATTTTAGGTATATAATATATAGATTCTCTTCTCCTTCCCCTCCGATAAAAAAAATAAAAATTTGGCTACACGGCGACACTCAGGAAGGTATTTGGAACAACTCTGTGAATAAAAATTGGTAAAATATTAAATAGTGTAGTCACAAAATTGGAACATAAAAAATAATAACTCAAATCAACAAACATGCCCGATATAAATAAATAAATAAATATATGAAATATAATAAAATCTTATAATAAAATAATTTAAAAAAAAAAATTTATTTATTAGCTGGCTTCAAGGTAACTATGCTGGCCACAAAAGAACACTACTATACCATAGCTGTATATTTATTGTAGTAAACAAATAGTTTTTTAAAACCCGTCATCGTACGTTTATCTCTGTTATTTTTCTGTTTTTCTACCGTTTATCACGTCGTAAAATACAAATATGGACGCCACAGTTCCAAAACAATTCCAACAAATGTATGCCAATAACGAGGGTCGATCTATAGTCGACTTTCTGGATTTGGCAGTGAACCTAAAGACCACAGCTGCGGTCAAGTCACCGCTACTTCACCGCGGAAACAACGCTGCAGAGGAGAGCACCCGGTCGTCGCCGGAATTGAGTATTGACTCACCGGTATATCTGGAGAAAAATGTGCTTATGATTGGAGGACCATCGTCGGAGCCCGCTGCACCTTTTCACTTGAAGTCGAATACGGACGCACTCGAAGAAACTGCAGTAGCTGACGTTTATGATTTGCCAGTGGTGAACCTTAAGGTCACGGTCGAGTCACCGTTACTTCACTGCGGAAACGCTGCAAAGGAGAGTACCTGGTCGTTGCCGGAACTCACAATGAAATCATCCGTATGCCTGGAGGACGTGCCTATGATTGGAGGACCGTCGTCGAAGCCTGGTGGGCCTTTTAGAGTGGCACCGAATACGGACACACTCGGGGAAACCTCGTTGATTGACGCGGCTGTCCTACCGATTCCTACATATTCCGAAGTCCCGGAATACCCGGCAACATCACGGTCTGTTGGTCCGCGGAGGAGGTCCGCCTGGAAGGGGACCAAACGGTTCGTTTGGAGGTCGTTGGTGAACGTGGCACGCAGGGTTTGCTTCTGCCAACCCTTTGTAGACGTAGAGTAATGTCCACCAAGTTTTCGACTTCTCCCCTACCACCACCGTCTGCCCCGCCCTTTAAGTTTGTAATATTATTATGAGCTCGTTCGCCCGTCCGTCCGGTATTTTTTGCTACCGCGTTTGCGCCCGTTGGTGTACGCCGTTTTCCGAGCGAGTACTTGGCGTACGCCAAAATTAACTTAATTATTTTGTTTTTATAAATCAGCCCTGTACTTTGTAGTGTCAAAACTTCATATTTCTGTCCCGGCTGCAATCAGTATTACTTTATTAGTGAAATTTTCTTTGTCAATATGCATTCGCGCGTATGCAGAGTCCACTTGTCCCTTGATTAACTTGGTCAATTTTGTAATAGATGTATTATACTATTACGGACCCTATAATACGGTAAATGTGTAGTTAAATTATCCTATGAGTCGACCAAATGTTTATGTTTATTCCGGACAACGGGCCCTTATGTTTATAATATTTATCACTGTATTTTGTAAATTTGTATTATCATATGAGACTGCTGTCTAAAAATGATGTATCATTATAATGAAACTGCTGTCTAAAAACTATGTATCTACTTATTATATGAGACTGCTGTCTAAATTTTATCTATTATTATTTAGTGTTTGAAAATTTCATGAAATTTAAAAAAATGTAATATTTCGTAAAATATTTCATGAATTATTTCAAAATGTGTGAAATATTTCAGTGGTTTAATAAATTTTGTTTTATTTTTAAATAAGTAATTAATAAACGAAAGTATATGACAAAACCTAAAAAACTAAAAATTAAATTTGAGCAATAATTTAACAATAAATGGTAAAAAAAAACTTAAAGTTTAAAAAATTCTTGAATTGCACCCGTGTCCTGCAAGTGCATCAAGTGCGGCCTCCATACAGAACTGCAGCTACAGCACGATAGAATATGAATCGGATAGAAATCGCATGAACTCGACATACCTAGCGGAATTTCAGTGGTGTAATAACAGGTTATCAATTACCTTTCAACTGATTATTTTTTACTTTATTTACAAAACTGAAAAATACATTAATATATATAGTAAATACTAAACACGATTTGGTGTCTAGATATAACCCCACTGGACCCCCCCCCCCTTAATCCGGTACAATGGTACAAAAAACTACATAATGATATAATAATAATGTGAGGTAGGTAACAGAAAAATTAACGAGATACTCATTATACTATAAATATGACGTTATATAAAAATGTTATAAATTATAATATAATATAAATAGGTACGCAATACGCATGCGTGTACGAAACAATCGAAACATACAGGACTAGCAGGAGTTTCAGAAATTAATTGATAAATCATTACACTGAGTGTCTGAGTATGAAAATATTTGTCACATTGATAATCAAAATATATTTTATACTTATACTGAATGTTGCTAAACTCAGAAAATTAAAAAAAAAAAATCGAAAGATGTTAATTATCTACTTATCTACTTCAGTTAAAAGAAACCATATTTTATTGAGTTTTAGTTCAGGTATAACGTTTCTTTTATGTACCTACTATTATATTAATGTATAGTATTTTTTTACATTTTACATGTTTGGTGTTATAAATTGATTTTCATGATTTAATCTTACATAATAATTATAATTTTGAGTAGTTGGGATTTTTTTTACTTTTTTTCAAGTAATATTAATTATACACGGACGTTATTTAAGTAAAATATTATGTAGTTTTTTTTAAGCCGTTGTCGCGATTCATGGACACGTAAAATGAACTCGGCCGAGCCGTCAGTCGTGGCGCCTAGTGGCAGATTAACTAATGGAATTCCAATCATAAAACAAAAAAAGCATCAAATATCTTAAGGAATTTAATGGTCACGAACTACTGTTGTCAAAGTAACACTGCACAGGCCAGATCTCGTTTCGTGAGTATATGGAGCTCAGTGAATACGACACGTAACTGCAGCAGTGCGACAGTACAACACTATTATACTATTATTATATATTGTATATACCATGGTTGCAGCAGCAGGTATAAGAACATTCGATGTGACCAGGTCACATTTATCGTCCTAGAGATGGGGAGCTATAATAATATGGTTCACAGCGTTTACAGTTAGTATCGTTTTGTGCGGCACATCATCACTTTCCACAGCGTTTTTTCCGCATAGGATTATGCCCTTTGCCCGTCATCGGCCTATTCCTACGCCTAAATCTTATACAATTATCAATACGGTGTAAATGTGCCGTACACACTCCTATAGCCCGTCAAAATTTAAAAACATGTTAAACTCATGTCCTTGTGCACAGTCAATTTATGTGTCGGACGCATGTTAAACTGTGTCTCGCGTGAGACAAACAAATTGACTATGCATACGGCCGCATAAGAGTTACTGCAGTTTGTTTCCGGCGTACCAATATAGTAAATTAGTAGGTACCTGTGAAGTGCAACGCCCTATGAGCCCTATGAGCTTCCGGCTTTATCAAACAGTTCAACAGTTGTGTATCACGCATAGACGTGACTAGTCTTCATCGGCAGGGGCAGCCTATAGCTAATGATCGGCGCTACTTTATAATATTACTATCAACAGTTTGTTACTATATGTACAAACAGATATGCACAATAATTAAGTAAGTATCTATGTATATAATATATATATCAGAATGTAAAAATATAACAAAATATTGGTAGGTACACTTACGATTGGTCTTTGGTTATACCTACTTACAATAACAAACTGTTGATAATAATAATTATACAGGTAGGTACTAGGTAACTTTAAAGTTGACATATTTTTGGAAACTGTTCATGGAACTATCTACTATAACTACCTATGATTATTAGGTATTGACTTCCACCAATATTTTCGAGCTCTAAGAACTGGGCAACGTCTCAAACTCTTAATATTTATTTTTCATCGAACTCTTTTTTTTCATGTCCCGTGTCTCCATTCATACTGATCTAGAGAAAATAAAATTTGCTGCGTAAGACAAGAAATGCTACTAATACTATCAAGGCATGTTCCGTTTCCATATTTTTGAATTTTAAATAGGTAGGTAACGTAACGCTGTACATTAATGTACCTATTCTACACATAATAATATCTAATAATAAGTTATAAACATCAACTCTTTATATTATTATTTTTTCATTGAACTGAAATGGAACTATTTTTCTTTCTTCGTTTTTCATTTTTCGTTCGTCATTTTTGTGGCCGTATCCATACGTACGGCGAACCTAAACAAAATATAATATAATATTGCGTGAGATAAGACGTGCTGTAATAATAATTAATAAATAAGAGGTGGGTTGGGTTAAGACAATTCCGGACTATTAATTAAGTTGTAATATTAAAAGTTACAATATAATAATACATTTTGTCATATTAATACCTCGGGTGACCGAGTTTACAGCTAGGGTTCGAACATTTCTTAAAAAGGCCTGTTGGCTATTGTCTCTTACAGGGGCAATGTTTTGGCAACACCTATGCAATTTCGTTGCCGCCGGCCATGGGATTTGTGTTAATTAATTAATTGATTAGTTTTGAGCAAGCTTTTGAAAATCCATCATATTTTAAATTGTATATTATGATATTATTTGGTTAATAAATAGAATTTTGAATATCCAATTCCAATGCGCCTTGTAAGAAGTGTTTCGATTTCGATCAAAATCGGATGTTTTTGAGTAAAAGAATAGATAGCGCTCAGGCCCCATAATGTTAAGACTTTAAAAATAATTCAGTTATTGCCCAAAGTTACTCGGCTGACGTAGCAGGAATGTATACATATAAATAAATTATTTACACAATAAAAAATACGTCGACCCATAATTTGAGGTTATCACTCATGCGCGTCAAATAACAACAACATTTTAATATTCTATTATTGTATCAATGGTAAATGTTTTACAAATTGTATTTATTTTTATATTTTGACACTTTTAAAATACAATATAAAAGCTAACCTAACCTCCAAGTAAAACGAAAAAAAACTAAATAAATTTTAACAACATCTGATATTGAAGATAAATTCTTTTTTTTCCTTAATTTATTTTTTTTCCCTGTTCATTTTAAAAAGTTCTGACAATGTACAATTAACAGCTTTCAAATGTATGAATGAGATACCATTTTCTATCAGAATCAACCCTCAACTACTATGTATATTTTCTACAATATTTCGTGTACACATAGACTAGATATTTTTCATCTGCAAGAAATACTGACGAACCATAGATATGTTTATGGGTGTAGTACAGTGGAAAAATATCTAGTATCATGCTACATTTTGTAACGAATTTAATAAATTAAGAATTATTTATTGATTTTTAGTATCTATTATATTTTATTTTATTGTTTTGCGTTTCTATGGCGATCAACAAAGCGTGAAGCAAAAAAATCAGTTAGAAAAAAAAACTGTATCAAGGCCAAAACCATATCTATGTTAAAATAAAAATATGAAAAACATACATCATTGTAAAATCAATCGGTCATCACTCTACTCAGCCTAAATTAAAAAAAATCAGAAATCAGAATCTAAAATGAAGAGGAAGGATGATAATAATTACAACCAATTTTGTTGTATTATATAGGTAAGCTATTTCATTTTTTTTATGACGGTTTTTTATTGATAGTCGTGTTTTAAGTATTACAACATTGTGTTATTTTAATAACTTCATAAAATAATGATTATACAGTTCTCAAACACAAAACCATACTGGTATATTTTACATTGGTATAACAATTATATGATATTAAGCAATCTGTCAGTTGGGACTATTACTCATGTAAAATAATCTACATTAATAATTTTTAACTGTACCAATAACATATTATTATACTTAGTTACTTTATTTAACTCTCACTTACATTCAAACTCAACATCGGTTGATCATTTAATATTATAAGACATAAGAGTTATATAAAAATGATTCTAATAAAATTGTATATTTATTTTGGTTTTATTTTTGTCTCAAACGCACAATCCTTATTTAGGCAGGAATACGATTGAGAACGGTCATTATTGGCGATACCTTTTTTAGACCCTTTTGACTATTACGATTGAGAACGCTCAGTTTTTATTTTTCCGCGCAACGTTGCCAAACTTTGCCATATAAAAATCTACTATGGCTATAGCCTATATAAATATATATGACTCTTAGCACTGCTCACACACTGTCTATGTGGCAGGAATAAACGTCTTTAAAACTCAATATTATTCAACAGGGTACTGTTCAAAAGGCATCAAAAGCAGATGAAGAAAAAATTTCAAAAACAATACAGTCTTATATTAACTACTGCCAAAAAAAATCTTCTGAAGGATTAATAAAATATTTAACACATCTGGGAAATTTATATATATTAATATATATAAATTATTTTTAAATGTTTGTATTATTGGTAGGTACGAATAATACAGATTTTTTTTAAAATTATGACATTTTTAAAATTTATAATTTTTAATTATTTTATTCAATGTTTTATTTCATTTTTATTTTGACTCGAATATAGTTCGGCAACGTTGCACTTAATTTCGTTCTCAATAGTACTGTATTATTGGGTCAGCGGTTATTTCATTGTTCCATTTCGAGTGATCTCAATCGTACGCTAAAAAAGGTCGAATGTTCTCAATCGTATTACAGCCCTTATTTAGGCCTAACTTACCTGTGGTAAGTTAAAAAGTTCTCGAATTTTTATAAAAGTGACATATTACAAATCGAATGTTAAAGATTATTGATAATTTGAGTTATGTTTTAATTATTATACATACATTTTCTAATTACAGGGAAAATATCGATTGGTAGTCAACGCAATTCGCCAATGTGAGAACACCACCCATCTACCGATGCAAGCGCGTGTATATTTGAATAAAAAGTCATCCAATATTACAGAATTCAGGGGTAATTTTAAAGCAGGAGTACCTTTTGATGATTCGTTAATAGTAAGTTAATTTAAAAAAAAATGATAATAATATGTTGGTTAGCAATGGAACTCTATTTATAATAATGATAATTTACGATACTACGATACTTATTAAAAATACTGCTATTCTCTTTTTGTGTAAATTTGGGTTTACTTTGAATGTTTGCGCAGTGTATATTAATGTAATCATACTGCATTCAAGAACTTAGTATAAATAATTGTATTTATTTTATACTCCAGTACCTACATCTCTCTTTTATATATTAATCAAACTCAGGAGCGTCTAAACTTTTCTATTTAAGGCTTAAGCATCTGGCTATAGCTCTTAATTTGTTAAGATAAATACAACAATGAACTAACCACAAAAACTATTTTAATCGATGAATATGATCAGTACGACTAAACCAGACAAAAATCAGTCAGGTTAGGTTAGATTAGGTAAAAAATGTTAAATGTGAAAATCTTATTTAGGTCTAAGAATCCAAATTATATTAATTTTTTTTTCGATAATTATTAATTAATTTCAGCCAAAAGCACATACTAAGTTATAATATATTGTAAGGTTTTGGGCTTTTTAGGGCCACAAAAAACTACCCACGAAAAAAGGGGACCACTTTTCTCGTGACCTGCGAGCCGCACCGCGTGAGACCCAAGGGTCAAGTCGGTGGAACTCGCAGGCTTTGATATATGGAAGGAGTATTGCAACTCCAAGGTTTATTTTGGGGAAAGGGCGTGTGGGTTATGAAATAATAAGTTGTAATTTAAAGGTAATCACGTGAGTGTATTTTACAGGGTTTTTAAGTAATCAATAATTTTGTAGTAACATAATCTGGCACATGGCAAGTACAACAAATATAAAAGGCACATTTAAAATACAATAATGAATATAAAAGGCACATGGTAAAAAAAAAAGACGCTCGGCCCACGGGGATCGACACATCACATTACTCGTGGTGGTCTCCACAGGGTTACCGGGCGCAGTTTAAATGATTTGGGGGGGCGAAGGGTCGAAACGTCTGTAAGTGTGGTCCGGGGCCCCCTACTGAAACGCGCACAGGGACAGCTGGTTTTTTACGCCAGCCGTATGTGAACGCGTATAGGAGGTTACCCGCTAGGCCCCAATGGCAACCACACTTTGGCGTTCTGCAACGCACATTTTACAAGTATCGTGCTTTAAAGTGACAAGACAGAAAAAAGGGGGGAACAGGGGAATTATATTTACGACAGCCGAGTATGATGTTGACGATGATGATGTGCTGGTTTGACGGCAGTCACGTGGTTGTAGCATGGCCCGACCTCGGGCCCGTCGTAGAAAACTTAGCCCATCATGGCGTGTTGGTATTGAGCCAGGAAAAACGATACGTGGTTCTGACAGGTAATGTCCACACGAAATCTGGCGTGATATGCAGCGAGTTTAGGTCATTCGTTGTTCACAAAAATAG
This sequence comes from Macrosiphum euphorbiae, assembly GCA_949089665.1. Classification (NCBI taxonomy): domain Eukaryota; kingdom Metazoa; phylum Arthropoda; class Insecta; order Hemiptera; family Aphididae; genus Macrosiphum; species Macrosiphum euphorbiae. The sequence continues at coordinate 71,450,362 of CARXXK010000003.1, read as the reverse complement.
CAGGATACTCCTAGGTGGAGCGGTGATCAACCGTGGTCGGTACTTTAGGACGACGAAAAAAAGAGTGAGTAGTGACCAGCGTCAGTGGAGTATATCTTATGGCGAAAACCGAAATCCAAAAGTGAGATAGTCGTACGGCAGCTGATTGGCGATGGTGCTGGGGCAGTGTCGTTTGGTTGCGGGATCATTACATAATATTGTGTGGTCAGAAAGCACTGTGTGCGGTACCGGTTTTGACAACGACGGCGGTGACAGCAACAGTCGCCAGCGGCTGCAGGTCGAGTGTGCAAACACTGCTGAGTGCGGGGTGGGGGGGAAGAACATATTACATAATATTGCTGTTATTATTGAGAATTCTCTTTGCGCGGCACATGTGAATAATTGTATGCTGATAATTTATTAGAGGGTCAAAATTCCGTGACGTTACAATATAATAACTACCTACGAAAATATGACTTTTTAATTATTCGATTTCAATTAACTATTGAACCTTAAAATGTTGCACTACACACTATAATATTGGATGTGTTTTTACATTTTCGTGTACCTAGTTGGATATGAATGCTGCATCTTGGAGTTTAACTGGAGGTTGGAAACCAAATTCTATTGTTTACGTAACCAATAAAGCCTGTTCTAAAACAAAATTCATCGCAGGAAATGCTTGGTATACATTTACAAAAGCTTTTAATGTTCCATCTGGAAACTGTCCAATACTAATGGTAATATATAATATTTACAAATGTGGTAAATATAAATAGTATGGAATTATATTATAATTAGCAAAATTTAATATATTCAAATATAAAAACATATAAACTATCTGTTTGATCGAGAGAAAAATTATCATCCGTCATTATTATTGAATATTTACAGGGTACTTATACTACATCAACTGGTTATGACACAGCACTTTTTGAAGACAACAATTTTCCTAAAGTATACTTTTATGGAAAATATAAATTTGTACTCAAGATAAAAACCAAAGATAATAAACTACTAGGCTGCATGGCTTATGAGGTAGATATGGTAAGACCATGGGAGGTATAGGTACCTATCTAAGAATTAAAACTTAATATATATACGACATAGGAAATGCCTATAAGTAGCTGTGGTGTAATGAAATTGTATAACTTATAATAATTTTGAAATAAAATCGGTGCTTAGTTGAAAATGTTATATATTTTATGTTCATTATAGTTACTATAGCGTATTATACATTTCACAAATTATTAAAAAATACTTATGAGTTAATTTTAAAAACAAACCAACCGAAAAAAAATAAAAATAAAACGGGTAAGTGGATGTCGCTCTGCTGTAAAATAGGTTACAAGTTGGTCACTATATAATGGATTGTATTAAAATTGAATTAAATAATATCATAATGTTGTATACGAAAAACGATTCTGAGCGGAGACGGTTTGTCAGTCTGGATATTTTATATTTTGTTATAGCATGTAAGTATTATAAATTACAACAAAATAACTAAAATCCTTATTTTTATTTATATTTTTATTCGTTTCTATGGTGATAAACAAAGTGTTAGAAATTAAAATCCCATTTTTGGCGTTTTTTTGTGTCATTAAATAAATATTGAGGAAATAGAAAAATGACTGCTATAAAGTACCATTTTGATCCAATTTTCTAAAAGATATAAGATACTATATTAGTATATTATATTGATTTCGGAGCACAACTCCCTCTGGTAGAAATTTTGTAAACCGGATAAAAAAAAAATACATATAAAAAAACACCATTGTAAAACCACTGGCTTCCTCGCTCCACTGAGAATCTAAAACGTTTAAAATTATTGTATCCAGTATTGAGAATAGATATTAACACCTATTAATAACAACAAAATTATGTTAGACACGTGACACGAAAAATGTAGAGATTTTTGCACCAGCCCAAGGTGTTCCTTTTTTGAAAGATTTCCTCAGTGTCTACCATACTATGGTAATATTTCGTTTTATTATTATTAATCGTTTTTTGTATAAATTTTCTCAACACTTACAGTTAGTAAAGAAATTAATGGAAAATGGTAAGCTCTAATTATTTTCGTAGATACTGATGTCAGTGATTGACCCATAGTGATGAGTTTAAAATACTGTGCTCGTATCCAAAATTTGATCAATCTACTAAGATGGCTGGCCCATCCTCTAAGTGGTAGATTGAACAAATTTCGGATACGACTGGTACATTAAGCTTTGAAAATTGGAAATAATCACGAAGGTCTTTTAACATCCTTTAAACCACGCGTGATTGAATCCATGACATAATATTATTTAGGTATCTTTTGAGTCTCCTAAGTACATTAGCAGGAAGTGGCACGACGGAGGATAGTTGTTTGATTAATGGGTTACTGTGAGAGTCTAATTTAGTATGAAATTTAAAATAATATAATTTTTCTAATTGATTAAGGGTAGGAATTTTTAGGTATTTGTGGAGATTATTGTTTGTGAAATACCAAGGAAAAGATGTTATACTAGTCGTAAACAGACTAATTGAAAAGCTTGAAGAGTATTGTTATTGGATGGCCTTTCAGTACATAGTAAAATGCAGGCTCGTATAGTCGTATTCGAAATTTGTTCAATCTACCACTTAGATGGTAGATAATAAATAATAATAAATAACATAAAAAACACAAATACCTAAAAATTCCTACCCTTAATCAATTAGAATAATTATATCATTTTAAATTTCATACTAAATTAAACTCTCACAGTAACCCATTAATCAAACAACTATCCTCCGTCGTGCCACTTCCTGGTAATGTACTTAGGAGACTCAAAAGATACCTAAATAATATTATATCATGGATTCAATCACGCGTGGTTTAGAGGATGTTAAAAGACTTTCGTGATTATTTCCAATTTTACCTACTGTTGTTTGGAAAACTTTTTTTGGTGGAATCGGTTAATATAGTTTTGGAATAAACGGGTATCACCCATCAACCATCAAAATACATGTTTCTATAATGGTTGTATTATTATAATAATTACTCAATCCATACCAAAATGCTGATTATAGGTGGATATCCATCTAAGGCGGGTTCTGCTGCCCGGTGTCAGGGATCTGCTCGAGAACATAAAGGAATCTGCCAGCAGGTTCTGGTTTTAGAACTGTCTTTTCTACTCTTCTTATATATGATAACACATCAAATAGCAACATTATAGACGAAGCAAAAAACTAGCAATATATCCGTCAAAATAGAAGTGAATCCGTTTTGAGAAACCTTAATAATTTGATAACGAAAATTGTTGTTCAAAGGAACAGCTTTGGGATAGGCAATAAATTAATACTATTGATTAATTAAATAATTCTATTGATTCTATTTTTTTTAGATTTTTTTTTCAAAAACGAAGCCATGGTTCATTAAATGAAAATACCGGTTGCCAAGGCCTAACCTGTACCCCTAATACATTTCGACCATAACTCGAGGACACGAATTTTCTAGGGATCGACAACTATTCGCAACGATGAATTCCTTTCATCGAAAACCTCCCGTAATTATATAGACTCGGAATTCTGACGTTATCCTCGATTAGAAAAAATTATTATTTGCCGTTTAATTCTATAGGACATTATATCGTAATATAAATATTACTTTTTCGACGGTACAGCTCCATTTGACTTTTTATCAAATGTTCTCTTATGCTATGTACCATTTCGGTGAGGTTCATTAACTTTTGCAAAACCATTGTGAGCTGTCCTGTATTGCCACCAACGGTTGGCTGAAGATCGAGTTGGACATCTCGATATCCTTCACCGGTTTGTCAATTTATACGGTGAACCTAGAAAAAATAAGAAATAAAAAATACTGAGTAAGACAAATGCAAATACGCAGAATTATAACTGACTAATGCAATAACTTTTTCTATAATATTATTAATTTTTTGTTTTATATATTATATTATAATTTATAAACACTCGCTCCACGTTTATTTTGCGCCTAATTTTGCAAATCTTATTACGAGAACATTTTTTATGGTAAACATATTTATCAAAGTCAAGTAGGTAGTTTGTTTTTTTAGAATTTTTTTAAAATATCAATATTTTATCGGAATGAATTCATTGAAAACGTATAAACTTTGTTCAAAATATTATTTTTTGGTATGACGCGAGAACCTAAACAAATTTCTTGAATTATTTATTATCCATGTAATTTTTACAATTTTTTTCATACGTTTAACTAGCACAAATTGTTTTCAGATCTTTCTGTTACACCTTGTATAGGGGTACAGCAGTGTACTTTGTAAACAATATATTATAATTAGAGCATGGATGTTGTAGAAGTAAAAAACTAGTAAAATGTATAGTAGAATTGCATTAAAAAAATACCCAAAATTCCACAAATTAAAATTTGCACTGAAAAGTAACAACTTTTGTTGTTATTATAAATAGGTAATAATAATAACAACTATCGTCAAGGTTATTAATTTATAATTATTATTTTTTAGATTCTGAGTGGAGCGTAAGAATATTATATTGGTTTTACAATAATGTGTGTTTTATATTTTTCTGTTTGTCAGCAACATTTCGGATAGTAAGCATGCTTTGATTTTTGAGATCAGCATCTTTTCTGATAGAAAAGTGAACGTATTTGGTATTTTTGGGAGATAAAAATTAAAAATTCCAAGTAGTTTTAGAAAGCTTAGAGAAATTACGAAAAACCGTTAAAAATGGGATTTTAATTTTTAACGATTTGTGTATCACCATAAAAAAATAATAATATCATAAGAACTACACTAACCTCTCAGAATCGTTTTGGTCTACCTATTTTTACTTTACAGTTCACAGTATATTTTGAATATATATTTAATAAATAATCATTTCATTTATTATCATCTTTTTTTTTAAGAAAATATTTAGATTATATTTTACATGTTATTTTAAGATTGATCTAAACTTTGAAGCCATACGTTAAACATCATTAGAGTATTAGACTATATATTGTAAGTATTTGTTTTAAATTTTAATATTCAAACGTTCTTAGATATAATTTAGAGGCAATAAGTAAAAACCATGGTAAACTTCACGAGTGAACATAATTGTTAAAATTGTTTTATATCAATGAATAAATTCAACGAAATTCCAATACAATTCCAAAAACTGCACTTACAATTTTTAGACTTAAATTCGTACTCAGGTACCTACATATTATCAAACGCATTTAAAAGTTACTTGGCAATAAATTGGAACACTAGAAGAAAAATATTGCAAATGCAACAACATCCGTGCCTCAATTATTATACCTACAGGGGCGCATTAAGGGGGGGCAAAAGGGGCATTTGCCCCGGGCGGAAGTTTTTTGGGGGCGGTACATTTTTGTAATTTTTTTTTTTTTTGTATCTCAGAGTCAAAAAGAAAACATACAAATTGTATGACATAATGGAAAACTCGGGTTTAAGAAACAACTAATAATAATTAGAACTATCATACTAATGTACTATTAAACGTTATAAATTATGTATATAAAATTATGTCATAGTATGAGATGGGCATTTATATGCAAGCTTCAAACTAGCACCCTCAGTTTATTTCAGTATTTCACCAATCATTTATAAACTATCGTGGTTTATTGGTTCGGAATTTTTCTTTTCATTACAAATATTTACAACTGTTTACGAATTCACGAATTCATTTTTTTTTTGTCCGTCATCATCTTTTAGGGCAGTAAAAGTGCTTGGATTTTCTTCAACAGTATCTTTTCTGATAGGAAAGTGAATCTAGTTGGTACTTTGGGGGGGTCAAATTGTTATAAGCATTTAAATTCCAAATATTGACAAAATACGTGAAAATGACGAAAATTTGAAAAATTATTTCGAGTTAGAAATTCATAACAAATTTTCTTTTTAAATCTAAGATATGAAAATGTAATGCGAGATTCCTCATAAGTTTGTCTACCTTTATCAAAAAAAAAAAATGTCTACAAGAATCTCAAATTAAATTTTTATGAACGTTTGAAATTCATATTTTTACAACATTTGATATTCACTCGATTTCTCGTGTAACGATTTTCTAATTTTGTTGTAATTAAAAAACGAATGACTGTAGATACTTGAAAATTTTACTAAATTTTTATATTAGCATTTCCTATAGGTACACCATATAGTTTTGAAAATATTTTGATTCTTTTTGAGCTATTTACGGACATTTTCAGTTTTCAATATTTTAATATTTTTTTTCTATTCATATCAATGAAATTTTATTTGTATGGTAAAAAAGCTTGAAAATTTAATGCAAAGCTCCTGATATATTGTTACAATAACACTTGAAAAATATTAAAAATACATAGGCACAATTTTTTTTAATAATTATTTAAAATTCAAATTTTGACAAAATTTATCACATTTAAAATTTAATAATAATTTTATAGTTAATAATTTATAAAATGTTCAACTTTTATAGCTAATGATTGAAAATTTAAAACAAGATTCTACGTAAATAGGTTATATATAAATTGCTTTATTCACCTTAGTATCATCAAATATACTTAGTAATATCATAGGCTGACTAACCGTCTTCGCTCAGAATCGTTTTTCTTATACAATGATGTTAGTATATCATTGAATTCAAATTTAATACCATCGATTATACAGGGACCCACTTGTACCCTACTGTACAGCAGAGCACCTTTCTTTGTTTATCAAACTTAAATAACTTTTATTTTGGTTTTGATATCGGAAATATAAAAACAAAGTTACAGAGTAAATTTTCTCATTTTTATAGTGTGAACATTTAGTTTCTTAGCTTAGAGTAGAGCCTGAATGTTTTTTATACCCGTGCAAAACAGTTTTGCCTATGTTGTACCTACGTCTGTAATACGGAGACAACACATGTGGGTGTACCTAGCGTACCTAGCGTCTTCTTTACAATCATACAGACTATTTGATACATTGCACTTTAGAAATTATTGTATACACTATACAAATTAAATCTAATGCAATGCAGAAATATTATGATTAGGAGGTGTGAACCATAAATTATCCCAGCACCCCCTGAATTCACACCCAATGTGCGCCTATGGCTGTCAATAGAAAATGAGATGATTAGAAGTATTGATTGGTCAAGTATTATAAAAGAGTTTGTGAACAAAAAAATAAGAAAATATTTTAATTAGTATTGTTCCATATTTGTCATTTAAATAGTTTTATAATATGTAATAATATTTTCTTGTTAATAAAGAATAAAGATATATTTATTATTATAAGTCAATGCTTAATACATAGGTACTCCATAAATAACTTAAAATATAGGTGTTGCTTACTAGGAGGTATTTATTAGTTAATGAAATATAAACATTTTACATAATAAATATTCCAATTACCAGTACTATTTTAAAAGAATGGATTATTATTCCAAGTTCCTAATAGATATTTAGTAATTAATTTAATAAGATATCTATGTAGGTATAATAACTGTATGAAATATAAGGTACTAACTTAATTTTTCGAGCGCAGCGAGGAAATTTTTTTTAAGTTTTTATACTTTCATTAATATTCATAAAATACACCAGGGGCGCAAAATAATTTTGCCCCCCATATGTGAACCCTTAATGCGCCCCTGCGACTCTTAATAATGATATAAAATAAAAACCAAATAAATTACAAAGCATAAACGTTTATTAGTGTTAATGTATACACGATTACGGTTTTATAGCAATATTTATATATGTTTTATATATGTATATAGCCGGACACAAACTCTTGGAGCGAACTCGGGATGATCGTGCACGGTGACTTACTACACTGGCGCCATAAACGTGATAAGTGAGGGGGCAAACTAAACAAACTTTCAAACCGGTGCCCAAACACTCCTCAAAAAACTACCTATACACCTAATGGTGTATGTCGCTGTTAGCACCACAGCAAACCATTCGCCGAGCGAATCTCTTCACTCGGCTCCATAGTGAGCGACGTTTAGGTCTGGCGGCTGTTACTGTAGTTTCCATTTCTGCAGCATCTCCACGACCGCAAAGGGATACAATTTCCTGTAAACTGGCGGTCTCCAGGTCCAAAGGTTTTGTCAAACCATTTTTCGACTCTGCATCCCCAATTGACTGTGGTGCCACTTTCAGTATGGGACTAAACCGTTGAGGGTCGGATTCGACCGGCTTAACCAGTGGGAAAGTTGTCGAGACGGACAACATCGTGTCGATGTCGATAAGTTCTGCAGCGACGGGTGTCATTACTGCACTGTTAGTTGTTTCCGCATACAATGAATCCAGTGAAACGGTAATTTCCGTGGACGGCATAGCATCAGGTGCATCAACTTCGGCATTTGTTAGGAATGCCATATCGGGCATCGATTTACATAGTCTTTGAGCCTTTGAAATCTTGACACTACTAACGTCGAAAGCTATCTGACGATTTTCACGTAGATCACTGAAAACTTGCATCATCAAAGCGGTTGAGGACTGCAAATCGATCTGAACGTCTTCGCTAGCGGAAATTGGCATGTCGGGTAACGATTTATATCGTCGATGCAGTTTTAAACTGGTGAGATCATTGTCTTGAAACCTTTTAGGGCGATTTTGCCGGAGATCGTCAAACACCTGTTTCATTATTTCAGCAGCGGACTGCATTTGAGCTTCGGACGAATTATTCACTTCTGTGATATAAGACATAATGATAATCTGATATAGGATAATTTCAATATATAAGACAATTTTTCACTGTGTTATAATCAGAGAATGATGTAAAAATATATTTACTGATTTAATAAGAACTAAACAGTTATACGCTGCCCATAGTTACAATATTTGTAATGTTTTTTTTAAAACCAGTCAGTGGGGCCCATTATTTTTTATAAATAAATAAAAAAAATAGAGTGTGTTTGTAGTATCTTCGTGCAGGGGAAGTAAAACTTTTTCGCAGTTGATCGTATGAGTTGTGATGTGTAATAAAATATTAAATAGCATATTTGTACGTATTCGGAATCAGTATACCATTTTGTACATCTATAATATTATGTAAGTATTGTATATTAATTGTATTAAATTATGTATCGCTGTACACTGTTTGAATGTATAAACATTACATAATATGTGGTTTTACACATTATAATAATTCACATGATAATAATATAAATACTAATTTAATAATAATTATTTCAATATTTAAAAAGCTTATTCGTCGTAATGAGTAAAATTATAATTACAGTAAACTCAATTTGTGAATAAATAATATCATAATATTATGTGTATTTATGGCTGTGTACATATTTATTTAAATTAGCAGGGTAATATAACTATAGACTCACTCGGACGACTAAGTCCGAAAATACAAAATATTCTATTAAATTGTCATTTATAATTATATAATGTTTTCAAGAAGTAATAAGTATACATTACAAGGTATGATAAAAACTAGTACCTAGCTACAGTACCTACTGTGGGATAACACCAGTGCTACGACTATATACTACTATGAACTTGAATTACTCCGAAAAAAAATTTTAATTGTCAACCATAATACTGCTCCGATATCAATTACTTCGAACATATATTACTACGATATTATATTATATTACTCCGACATATTTGGATCAAGTAAAAACCATGATAAATAATATTAATAATATAATTTATAAGTTATGTAACCAGGGCCGGTTTTAAGGGGGGGGGGGCACCGGTGGGCAATTGCCCGGGGGCGGCAAAATTATCTCAGATAAAATAAACAAAAAATTAATTTTTTTCGTAAAGAGAAAGTCAGAAAGATTTCTAAAAAAATGATATATTTTATTATTATTTATTTTTTAAATTCACATATGCATACATTTTTTTTTACCTATATTTTATCATTTTAAATAAAGAGAAATAAACGTTATTAACTAAGTAGGTACTAGGAAGGTACCTAACATTATTAAATATTAGTGGGTTTATTTTTACTAGTAAACTGTAAAACTAGACGTATAGTATAACTGCGTTGGCCCGTATTGGCAAATCAGGATTATCGATTGTACTTATTTACTGGCTACTAAAATACATTTGTGTCATTTCATATTATACAACTTGCTAAACTCTATATGTCAGTGACTACGTACTCCGTACCTACATAATTTAAATCTCAATAAGTGAACTAATATAATAGAAATAAGAGTTTACTTTTTTTTGAATTGTTATATAAAATAAAATATTAATATTATAATTATATTATTTGTAATAATATTAAAACTTTCAACTTTATAATAGATATTGTAAGGTTGTGCCAGTTAAGGTAGGTACACTACAATTACATTGCAAATCTGCATACAATTATTGGATATATTTATGTGTTTATATATTTATACATTATACATATGAATTGAATGCAGTAATTTAGTCATAGTGGCAAGTAGATAAATAATAATTAATAAGTAAGACTAGATAAGTTTAATTGTGTCATAACAATTTTTTAGTTGAAATTATACTTTAATGGAGCTAAAAAGAGTCAAAGCTAGTGGTGTATGCAATGGTAAGGAGGCAAAAAAAAGAAGGAAAAACCTAATGAAGTTATAAGAAAAACAAACGAAATAAATACCATGTTTAAACTTAAAAGAGAAGAGCATAGTGAGAAAGTAGAAACCATAGTTTGGAATTCAAAGTAAACACATATTTAGTGATTTGTGATTCTATAATAGAAGAATTAACAAGTCGAAAGTTAGCTTACGATAATGTCATAACAAAGTATAGTTTTTTTTTTAAGACTCACAAAGATAAAACCATCAGAAGTACGTGTTTTAGCTGAACATTTGTACTCAATGTATACAAAAGATTTGGATGTAACATTTATTAACGAATGTGTTCATTTTCAAAGTTATATTCAAAGTATGAAAAATTCTCCATCAACTATAATTGATATGAGTTCTATGTTAAAAATAGAAGGATCAGAAGACATTTACCCGTGTGTTAGTATTGCTTTGCTTACACATGTTTTTATGTACCTACTCCCTGTTCAAACTGTACTGCTGAACGGTCTATTTCAACTTTACGCTGAATAAAAACTACCTAAGGTCAACAATTTCTAAAGAGAGATTAAACTTACATGCAATATTAAATATTGAATCAGAAATAACAAAACAAATTAAATATGAAGATATTATAGATCATTTTGGTGATATTCAATCAAAAAAAAAATTGTAAAATAAACAATAAATATTATTATATTACTATATTATAGTACATATTATTAATTGTATATCATTCTTTATTATTTGAATCATGGAAGATTCTAGGTAGATAGTACCTAAGACCTAAGTTATAAACTAGTTACTCATGTTTTTTTTGTATAGTTTACCTACTGTTAAAAATCTAATATTGGAATGCATAGGTACCTAGTTAAAATTGCTAAAAATTAACTGCAAATTAAATTTCAATGAGAAAGGGAAACATAAAAAATGAATTAATGTTATGCCCCCCCCCCCCCAAAAAAAATAAAATTTAGCCACCACTTCTATGGTATTAAAAAAAATGTGTTGGAAAGGGGCGCCATAAATATTGTGCCCCGGGGCGAAAAATCCCTAAATACGGCCCTGTATACCTATAATAGGTTAGTAAAAGGTCGTAGAATTATGTGATACTGATGTATAATCATGTTTTCTAATTGAAAGAGGTACCTATTATATAATGAATAATTAAAATTTAAAAATTTTATTTTACATATTTTTGTATATTATTTCGTTGGTATTGCATATACCTCCATGCATATTTTAGTAGGTTTATTATTAGATAATTCACTATCTGACTAATACTGCGACGCGTTCAGTTCAAAAAATCAATTCGTTTTTCAAGTATTTTTTGATTTATTAAAACATCAATTTTTCGTATAAATATAATAATTTAGGTACTTATTACTGTTTGAAAATTTAAATTTATTATAAATATATAAATAATATATTATAGTCAAAAGTGTATACCCCCCCTTTCAAAAAGGCTGAATACGAAACTGTTGAGGCCCATTGAAACAATGAATTTACTCATCACTTCATAATATATATACTTCACCTATATGCATTTAGGCCAATAATCTATACAATGTAGTAAATAATTAGTGTAATCATAATTTGTAGGTACTTACCTATAACAACGATTACCAGTTATTGAGCTATTAATCATAGCGGTACTTGGATTTTGAATTAATTTTAGTCACCATTATTGAAGGTGTTCGCGCAATAAGCAATTAGCTTATCGCGGAAGACGTCTCTGCGCGACGGCGACATCTCCCTTCTCGTCCAAACACCACTCCGTCCTTAAATTATTTAAATTATTCTAAATGTTATGTATATTTATTATCTTTGTTTTCTCGTTTAGTGCAAATAAGTATTGGTCAATTTTTGGACAATATTATTATCAGTTTTCTCATATCACTATTATCTTTTCTTTGTTATTGTTTATGTCTACGGCCAACGCCCTTGTTGTGTTTTTTTTCGTATTATTGTTGTTGCACGTAAAATATTCTTTTTTTCTTGTCGCGCTATTGCAGCGGTGGCTGGTTCGTCGTTCTGTTGTATTTTTAAGTCGCATTGAGCGCATAGTCTGTATCAAAATTATTATTATTATTATTATTGTTACCAGAGATTCGCCGGATCATTGTGATCCAACAATTATTGTTATTTATATCGTCAGTCCTTTATTGTAACGAACAACGCAACTTTGTGTTTCAAAAATAAATATCCATCGTTACCAGCAATATTCGTGAGTTATTCTAAATTAATTATTAACATTCGTCTGGTTGCTGGAAATTGTCCGACATCGGATTTGGTGCCATATGTTTTGCGTCCAGCCATTCAACCGAGTGGTGTGTGAGGCCGTCACGGTCGTCCAGATCTGTCTCCAGAGAGTTGTTTTGCGTAAGTCCGCCAGCAACAAATACGTTGTGTGAGAGGCCGCCCAGGTCGTCCAGTGTGTCGGGTCACTCCTCAGAGGGACTACCATTATACATCAGTCTGCCTCATAGGCGCAAATTGACTAAATTTTTTGGGGGGACTCAAGCCCCCCTCCACAAAGGTCTTAATAAGGGTAAAACCAATGTTGGAGGGAAACGCTCTCCATAAAATCCCCCACCCACCGAGCAACTATCGTTACGGATATATAAAAATACAAAGTATTACATTTTTAGAATATATTTATTTTAACAAAATTCTCCGTTCTTTTTCGGCAAATACATTTAAAATATCTTCTGTATTTATATTATTAGATAAATCCCTTATTCCAATAAATATTAAAATATAACCTAACAAGTAAGTAATAAACATATATCTTAGTCCGTGGACCGTGGTAACAAATAATAATTATTAATAGAGTTAGGATGTTGATGACCTTAAAAACACACAAAAATGCCCTAAAAAAAATGCAAAAAAGGCCTAAAAAAAGTACAAAAATGCCCTAAAAACTTTAAAAAATGCCCTTAAAATCTATCTAAAATACTAATTATTAAGTAAGTGAAAAAACTTATTTATAAATAATAATTTTTATTAGAGATATGGGTATAATAATGGGTGTAATAGTAGAAGCATTTAAATAATTTATAACTAAATTTCAATATTAAAAATAAATTAAAAAGTAAAATATAAATAAAAAAAAATTATACTAAAAATATTTTCATTATTAGTTTTAGGATGTTAATGTTATAATAATATTCATATTGCGTTGTGCCGTTGTTGCACTGTACAATTAATGTGGCCATCTAGCATTTCAGAGATGTTAGTTAAAATTTTAAATCCATTATTCTTCAAAATGACATTCTCCTAATAGTCCAAATTCGAAGTTAGATTTTAAATAAATTAAATTTGTTTCCAAACTTGGGTGTAACATTTGCCCTAAAATCTATAATTTGTGAAAAATGCCCCACATTGTATAAAAAGTACAAAAAATGCCCTAAAAGATGAAAAAATGACCTAAAAATGTTAAAAAATGATGTTAAAAAACAAAAAAAAAATGCATTTATAGCTAAAAATGCAAAAAATTCAAAAAAATGCAAAATAAAATTAGAATATTCTAAATCAAGGGAGCATGAAACAAATTTTTAGCTAGGAAAGCATTGTACAGAATAAAAGGAAAAAAATGCAAAAGTCATCAACATTCTAACTCTAATTATTAATGAAAACAAAATGCTCCGTTCAAAAATTGGCGCTTAAACCGTCGATTGTGGAGGTCAACAGCAACCACGGCATTATTCTTTGGCTATAGATACTATAGCCGTGATCGTGACACAGCCCTCATAGTTTATCACCTATAAATTACTTATCGGTTATCAATTATCAGTTTGACCACGAGGCACGGACTAAGATATGTTATAGTATTTTTTATAAAGATTTTAAAAAAAAAACTAGCATAATAATAATTTTTTTTCAATAATTGTATTTTGTAATTTGGTTAAGTTTTTAAAATATATACATGTTTAGTACTACAGAATATAATAATTAGTACTAATTACTAGATTTTGAACTGGGGGGACTTGACCGAAATCTGGGGGGACTAAGTCCCCCCAAGCCCCCCCCCCCTATTTGCGCCAATGGTCTGCCTTAATTTTAAGCTAGTGTTAAGTCCCTGATCTGTGTGAGCTCTGTGGTCATTGCACCAAACCGATTCGACCACAGAGACCCCCCTCGATAACTAAACTGTACTTCCTGACTCCCATGTACTACCTCCCGTCCACGTCATAGATTTCGTCGTCGTGAAATTGGTTGCCTAACGTCACTTTGGTCAGGCGTAGATTGGGTTGCCTACTCAGAACAGTAGTAGGCGTTCTCTGACGTTTCCCAAACTTGGGTCTTTCTCTCTCGGTTCGCACCGAGTGGTCCTTCGGTCTGTGCCCCCCGTTCCGGGCGTATTCAGAAGGTGTTTTAAAATAAAAATGTAACGACGGTTATTGAGGAGCTTGGAGGCGGAGAGGCGTGGATCACTGTTGCAGTTCTCTGAGCTATTTTGTTCAACCCCTGATAATCTGACCAATAGTTACTCCACTGATTATTTGCATGTTATAAAATACACAATTTATTTATAATAGGTACAGATTATAAAAAAATATAAACAATTTAATTAAATTGTCTATGTGTCTGCAGCAGACGTCGGTCTGAAGCTGAATATAACTTTATTTTAATAATATTAAAATGTCATTATTACAAAAATAAATTAGGTATAGTATAGGGTGACCATACGTCCCGTATTATACGGGATTGTCCCGTTTTTCCACTTTGTGTCCCGTTGTCCCGACAAAAGTTATACGGGACGCATTTTGTCCCGTATTTTCAAGTAGGTCCCGTATTAATCCCGTTTTTCTCTTTATTGTTAATTTATAATTTTATAATTTTTTTTTTTTTTTATTCTACGATATTTTTGTATCACAATATTCAATAGAACATCTAATCTATACTTATCAGCATTATTTTTAGATTCTTGTCTTAACAATAAATTATTATAATTGCTGCGGGTTGAAAATAGAGAACTAATAATGTCACATCATTATCGACAACATTAAACCGACGATTATAAATACTAATGATATAACGATAACGTACAAAATGTTATTAATATTATTATATTGATGTGTGACGTCATCTACTAAATAAGTACAATTCCATCCGCCACAAGTTTGTTGTCAAATATAATGTCTATTCTAAACTTCCTTACAACAAATATTTTATCGCTTTTAAAAGATTTAAAAAACAATAATACCTATGTATAATGAAAACTCATTCAAAAAAAGTACTGATCTATTTTATAATACTTTTTTATCTTACGTAGAAACATGGGGTTGCCACTTTGACCAGTTGAAAATATTTCGCTGGGTCCAACTAATAAACTGTCCTACTTGGGAAAATGTTCAAAAATGTATTAAATTTCTTATGGAAAACAACCGAAATAATTCTAACATAAAATTAGATGAAGATAATTTATTTGATGAATTCAGTCATATAGAACAAATTTTTAAATCACGAATTCATGAATGGCAAAAAAAATCCGCTAAAGTAGAAGTTAAGTGGTGTGAAATATTTGAATACACTAGATAAAGCTCATAACATTGATACAACTAACATATCAAAAATAGTAGACTATTCTTTGGCAATTCCTGGTACAAATGCTGCAGTAGAACGGATTTTTTCAACCATTAATTTGTTGTGGACAGATGAAAAAAATCGATTTTTGGTTGAGACTATCAAATCAATTATAATCGTAAAAACACACTTTAAAAACTTATCTTGTAATGAGTTTTATAATATTCTTTTAAAAGAAACTAGGTTACTTGATGAAATCGGTTCAGCACAAAAGTATAAAAAACATCAAAAGAAGAAATTTACGTGCCATCGTCATCAAAATAATTTTTTTTTGGACTTTAGTGTACATATTATACTTATTAATATTTTATTTGTATTTAAAAACTATTATACAGTATACATTTAATTTGTTTTTTTTTATATTAATATATTTAGTTAAAATTAGAATTTCCTTTTTTTTTTTAGTTAAGTAACTAAAGTGTCCCGTATTTTTATTTTATTTTTATGGTCACCCTAGTATAGTACAATATATCACATAGGTATTATTATAATTAAAAATACATACATATTGTAAGCTCATAACATTATAATGTAGGAAGAAAAGTGATGGACAGGATGTGTATCAGTCAATAAGTCTATAAATGTTTAAATACATTTTTTTAAACATCACTCAAAGTCCAATTTCTGCACACGGCTCATTGCAAAACTAACTTATGGATAAGTGCGCATGCGAATATTATGCAATTATAGTGAATTATTACTGGTGTCGATAAATATTAAATAAAAATGCTGAGATTTGCCTATGAAATACGAAACCAGATTCATTTCAAGTAAGTATGCAATTCGTCTTTAAACCTGCATACTCTAGAATTAAAACGGACGGTGTGGTTAACAAAACATTAATGAACTGTTTATTAAACATTCATTTAATTTCTATGTTTTTTTATATTGTTATTACCAATTAATCAACAATATTTTTGTCAATAATTTATTAAATAGGTAGGTATACCCACTGAACTGTATACTATGGAACGCGCATTGGGGAAAAAAACTGTCCCAAAACAATAGGTAGGTAATGAATTGTTTATTATACATTCATTTTATTTCTATGTTTTATTATTATATTGATTCAACAATATTTTTTTGTGAATAATCCTATATACTTATATAATATGTATTATCGTACATTTCATATGACGATTATTATCATATTATACAGCTTTGAACTTAACAAAGTAGTGTAAAAATGTTAATAATCACTTAACAAATAATGCAGGATTAGAACTGTACATACCTATATGGCTATATAAGTATATTATAACATAAATTGAAACATAGATATCTATATCTACCAGTAAAAGGTAATTTCAAATGTTAAAAACGTCGTTTATAACATTGGTCGGGTCGTGTTCAGCCGTCGATAGCATTTTATGGTCATAAGCATTCTTTTATGCTGTTCATTTTAAGATGTTCATTGGTCATTGCATTTTTTAGACTGTTTTTCAAATATTTAAATGTTGAAAATGACCTTTCACATGCAATTTGCGTAACAGGGATGATATTACAATGTATATAAAACGTAAACAAAATAATTTAGAAAATAATTACAGCTCATTCCGTGTAGCGTCCTCTTAACGCCCTTAACCAGTAACCAGCATAACCACATCGCATTTGCATGCAAAGATTTGTTTGGATTTACTACAGATATTGTTTATGCAAATAATAATGACCAATGGCCCAATTACACAATGTTATGTACTATTAGTTATTGTTCAATTAGCCAATTAGGTAGTGCTATGTCCGTCACCGCTCTACAGATATACAACTTTCAGCAAGCACGGCGTCAAAGAGTCATATCTGTAGGTAATATATTATTTCTTTGAAAAATTACTTCTGCTGAGTTTTAGTCGAAACCCACACGCTACCCGGGTGTTGTATTATAATAATAATCAGCCTACGTCGAGTACGTAATACGTATCCGACGCACAGATCGTCGAGGACGGCAACGGCAATGCGTCACTGTGCGTGTAAACGAAAAAAAAAATATTCGGTTCCGGCCAATGGTCGGGACTTATCACGATCGATCGAGCCAGATCCGGTCAACAACTATATTATAATATTATAGTCAATATTATTTTACAGCTGCCGATCCCATATAATACGACTGTCGAATAAATATTCGGCTTCCGTAATTATTAATGTAATATTATTAAATATATAATTAACAATAATATTATGTTATATTATAAGCGTAAATTATCTTGACACCTAACTATAATGATATTACACATACGTGTTTATATCTATGTGTGTGCTTATATACTAGTATAGGCGTATATCTATACCCATAGGTTTATGGTATAATATTATATTACCTTATACTATGACTATATGGCATGATGTACGGTTATTTGACACAAATAAATAAATGTAATATACTTGTGGTCTGTATTGTTGACGTATATTTACTAATTTTGTAAATAAAATCTAATATGAAATGACCATAGCCATAATATGGTAACGATATCCGCCCAGTGGCGTGGCGAACGATTTTCACACAAAGATTTTATTCTACCCACCCACCCAATATTTTATAAGACATTAAAAAAAAAAATACAGTGCATTTCTTAAAACGCATGAAGTTAATAACACATATTTATTATTGTAGCTTCTAGATAATTTTCTTATTTAAGTTTTTTTTTAAGATTCTGAGGGGGGCAAAATAATGTTGGTATCCAAATTTTCTACTTCAGCATTTTTTTGTTGATAGGAAAGTGAATCTAATTAGTATTTTTTTTTTTGGGGGGGGGGGGGGGGGGGGGAATAAAAATAAAAAATTCCGAGTAATTTTCAAAAACGTGGTATAAACTAAAAAAATTAAGTAGGAAATGTAGCTAAGTGGATGTGTACAGTAGGTTACCATGCAGCCACACAGGGTTGGAAATTGTTCCAAACAAGTGGTTTCGTTTAAAATATTTTATATACAATACATTTTTTAAATCATTTATTTAGATAAAAAAAAAATATATATTACTCTTTTAGTTGAATTTAATTCCGGCAAACAAATTCACGGTTGACTGAAATGCGACTCCCTCGTTCACTGGTATAATAATATACATATACGTGAAATACGGAAATGAACGCAAACGAGAAAAATCACAAGAAAACAATATAATAAATAACGTCCGTTCATAGGGTGACCTTTGAAGGCGATTTAATAATGAATAAGCTTTCGGATTCGGCGGACTTCGTTCTAAGTCCAAGTTTTAAACGTAAGTTGAATTGATACTGAAGCGACGTGACTGCGCACGGATAGCTTTTCAATATAAAATGACAATTTGTTTTAATCTCTAAACAATTAATTGTCGTTTCGATGTGTATTGTAGTAGGTATAAAATAGTATATAATATATTATATTGTGTTTGTATGAAATGCAATGACGAGAGATACATTTCGAGACTAGGTATACTTGATATAATAATAGTACCTATAATATTGTAGGTGCCTACTCATAATATTTAGAGTAGGTAATTATTATTCATCGCAATCTGTGCATTTCTGATATAAATCAAAAACTGGATAGATTATAGTGTTTCGTTTAGTGGTTAAAAATTACAAAATTCATAGATAGTTCAAAATAACAATAGGTATTCGGCGGACTTTTGAGGACGATTTAACAATGAATAAGAATTCGGATTCGGCGGACTTCTTTCTAAGTAAAAGTTTTTACCGTAAGTTGATTTGATACTGACGCGACGTGACTGCGCACCGATCGCGTTTCAATATAAAATGACGATTTTTTTTAATAATTATTGAAATAATTAATTGTCGTTTCGATGTGTACTGTGGTAGGTACCTATATATAATATATATTATATTATACTATACATTGTATTTGTATGTACATACAGCAGTGATGAGAGATACTTTTCTAAACTAATAGTATATTTTTATGGGCTCCCACACGAACATGTTCAGTTGGGCCGATTATCTTCTTGAAGAATAAATAAAAATAAAAAAAATTATAATAATTTTTTTTTTTTTATTAGGGTTGAGGCTTCAACAACAAAGGTCATTAGCCTGTGGTACTATAGGGGGGGGAACTGTAGTGGGTTTTGGCAGAATTTTCGATTTGGGCACCCATATAGGTATCTGCCATGCCGGGGTGGGTGATGGCGGCATTAGTTTTCCGGACAACGTGACTTGCCCGAAGAAAGATGCCGCCCGTGACCACGGGATCGAATCGGCGCCGGCAGCGTCGCAACCGACGCCTTAGACCGCTTGGCCACTCCGTCCCCCAAAATTATAATAATATAATAGTAAATAATTATGGGTACCTATTCATAATATTATTTAGAGTAATTATTATTGGTTACGTTTCTCCTATTATGAATAAAAAACTGAATAATTTAGTTTAAAATCGGCGGAGTACGATTGCGCGCGTTTTACCTTTTTAGGTATACGATTGCGCGCAGTGCCCGAATAACAAAAGACAACATTTTAATTACTCAAAGGCGTACGATTGCGCGTGAAATTGGGTGCGACGTTGCCAAATGTATTACGTAAATAATAAAAATACAAAAAGTTAAAAAAAAATAATACAAAATAAAGAAATTTAATAATTGAAAAAATATAATACTCGTAAATCAATATTTATATTAAATTTTAAACCCCCGATACCTATTTCCAACTATGGCCAAAAACTTTAGTAAATTTTCTGGTGTTTTATTGTTTACATAATGTTTGTGTTCATTTTTCAAATTTTCAATTTTCCTTGATTCTTCATTCGATTTTGGTTTTATTATACCTTTGGAAATGGTTAATAATTTGGTAACTGTTTCTGCCTGAGGTTCCATAAGGGTAGCTATAACGACAAATATTGGTGGATGAGCACTATTAAACTGTGCATTATATGTACTATGGAAACTTTCAGCCCCGTTTGTAGTCCTAAAAATAAATAATATAATATTATAGTTAACACATTTTTTTTTTAAACTATTATTGGAACCGAACACAACTGATAGTTAATTGATATAGTCACATCATGCACGATTATAGTATAGGTATATTCGTACATGTATGGACATTTACAATAAAGATAATATTTTTGATAATATAACCAATTCATTCTTTAGTGATGGGAAGTTTGTCTGATATCGGCAAAAATAAGTAATAAATAATCTACTATAATTTACTATGGTATCCTACGGATTTACCATGGACCTATATATTTGGCAACGTTGCTTAAAAGTTAAAATAATATAGCGCGCGCAATCGTACGCTTAAAAAGGTACCGCTGATAAGGACCGCGCGCAATCGTATCGCGCCCTTTAAAATAGCTATAAATCACAAAATACATAGATAACTTAAGATTAACAATAGGTTAGGTATACCCAATATACCTACGTGTGAAATTATGACACTATGTTTGGATAAAATAATTTAAAATTTTCGTTTTTAAATTACCTCTATTATCATTAAAACAACTACAGTATACAACCATAGCAATATTGTAGGTATACAATATTATTGCATGCATATTGTATAGTTTGTTTTTCATATGGATTTAGTCTGTTAGATGAAATGATTGAATGAAAAATCATAAAATTATGAAACGATGCACTATAGAAAGTAAATTATAATATTTATATGAATCTTATACGTTGTACGTATAGCGTAACGTAATATATGTATATACTATATTGCATATTTTCTTTTAATATTGTAATAAAATATTTATAGTATAAAAATAATAATGGTTGTCGGTATAAAGAATTTATACTATAACAAGTGAAACCTATTATTATAATATTATTATGTTGGCTGAAAAGTAATGTATAAAAACTGTCTTGGCCATAATAGGTACCTACAACACATGTTTGTTTTTTTCATCGTCTGTTTTATTAAACAGTTGTTTATATTTTTAATCCGAACAAATTCACGAGTTTCTATTTTCATTTTTTTTTCGACCGTCAACGGTCATAATTTGTTTTAGTTCCCATAGTCGTTTTAATTTTTTAGAGAGCAATATTAAAATTAGTTTAAATGTTTTTTCATAGTTTCTAAAGTAATTTATTTTGATTAACGTTCAATAATAATATGTATCGTGATTGGACTTGAATACTATTCTGGCGTTTCGGTACCTGCGTTTCGAAGTATGCACATCAAGCGAGCTATATTGTATTCAAAAACGGCGAACAAGAAAGTCAATTATACAACGGATACGTGGAACGAATATTCCTATAGAGCAGTCAAATTTTGATTAAATGAAAAGCGGTGAGTTGTGTTGATAGCATACTACTATATTATCTTGTTTAGTTTAGTTAATTATTTTTAGAAATGTTATTTACTCTGTACGCCCGTAAGTCAAGATTATTGTCTATATGACTAGATAGTATTTGTTTTGGGACACTAATGTACCTACTTGTATAATATTTAATAACAATTCATTATATATATATATATTAAGGCTCTCTGCCACTCCTGCGGGCTAAATTTTTTTCTCCGTTTTATCCTTAAGAATACAATAATATTTGTCCACGGGTTGTGTTACCAAAAATATGTTTCCCGAAGGTCTGTGTATCCGCCTAAGTGATCCAGATAGAATACATTTTTGTCTACTGAATCCAACACAGTACCTACTTATAAATTAGGGAAAGTGAATCTATTTGGTGATTCAAGAGGTCAAAATTTAAAATTTCCAATAGTTTTCAAAAACTATAAATAATAATAATGATACTTTCAAAAAAATTAAGGAAAAACTGGAATTCTTAGGCAAAATTGGTTTTCGGCAAAATCGATTTTGGATTTTAGCTTCACTACAAAATTACTTAGCTTCGTCAAATGTGAACTGAATGTTTAAATCATCATTTCTAATTCTCCTAAAAAATGTTCAAAATAGTTTGATTTATGGCGGGTTTGGAATTAAAGAGCTGTATGTGTGACAATATCAAAATTGTTCAGTAGAGCGTTATTAAGATTCGAAAATTAAAATCACGTAATATTACATGTTACTGGTTAGTGGTATATTGTTGTAAACATTTAAATGGTTGTCTTTAACCATAATTGTTCATTCAATTATCAATTGGGTAGTCAGTTCGAAAATTTAAATTTCGTAGAAAAAATAACAACTTTTTTCGATCTTCATTTTAGATGTCAACAGTTTGATATACAATTATTTTCCATAATTATTTTTTACAAACTATAATCTGGTAGGAGGGACTTCGTTATATTATTTTACGTAATCGTGTTCGTGGAAAACAACATTCAAGTTATTTCAAAACGTATGAAATCAAGACAACACAAAACGACAAAACAGTTAGATAATCAAACAGCGGTGTTATAATATGATAAAAAGAGATACGAAGAAAACTGAGTGAACTTGAACATCGAACCAAAACTACAGTTTGAACAAAAAGAAAAATAATGATAAGAAGAATAAGATATAAACTATGAGTGGGTATACCTTGTCAAGACATCGATCAAGTAATTGAAGAGTTGTATTACGAATTCCATAAGAAAACTGAACTACTGCCGAATGGAAAATCATTGCAAAATAAAAACAGAGGGAGGGGGTACAAATTAGAATAATACATGAAAATTGGTTGTGAGAGACTGACACTATTTTTGTCATAATTGTTGTCACATAAAGTGGTAACCGTTGGTATATTCAGTTTATCAATAATAGTAAAACAGATTTTTCGTTTTTTTTTTTAAATATTGAACTTAATTATTTTATTATTAGGAATCACTAAACAAAATAATACATAAAACAAGAATATAATTATAACTATTTCATTTGTACTCATTATTACTGTTTGATGTGGGGAGAACTGGGTTGATATTGTCATCAATTGCTCTATGCCATTTGATGTAATATTTAACTACCTACTTATAACTTTATTAACAAGATATGACGAGGCCCTTTTTTAATATTAATAAGTTAGCCACTCCTGGAAACATTGGTTATTTTCTGTTATGATACTTTTTGTTTACAAAAGTATTTTTCAATACTTACCTAGTTTATTTTTTTTAAACAATTAACACGTTTATCATTTCCAATAATTATTTATCACATTTTTACATGATAATCATTTTTTAGTTTTATCTAATTTTTTTAAAACAATAATTTTACACAAATTTTATACAAATAAGAATATTTTAAAACTAATTTTACTAAGGGCCCGACCACAACGAAGTATTTTCGACGTTGAGTCCGAACGGTTTTACCACAGCGGTTTTTATGTTACCGTCTAAACACCTGTTCTTAAACCGACTGAGCCATACTAAACATGGTATTATCGAGTCCATGGTGTACTATGACTCAGTAGATTTAAAAACAGTCTGTTGTAACATAAAAACCGTGTTGGTAAAACCTGTTGAACTCGACGGCGAAAATACCACAATGTGACTGGGCCCTAACAACACTTAAAACCCAATTTTCAAATACCAAACATCTAATCGAAATCAATATTGGTTTTTAATTTTTGTACACTTACATAATTAAGTGAGAACTCAGTACGACATTTTTGTTGATTAATAAACCCATTTTCAGGGGCAAGATATTCCATTTAAAACTCCCGTAGAATATTATTGTTTCGTACTCTTTATTTTAATTATAATATCGATTTCAATGTTGTAAGAAAATTCATTACATCAATCCCAGAATTCCTTGAATCAAACAATAAAAATATACAAATGAAAGAATTAATAATTATACTGTTCTATAATATTGATTTGATATGCATTTCCAAATCTATTAAAAATTACAAAAATAAACCGTACCTACTATTCCGTTATCTCGACTACCACCCCGATACTATACCAGCTGGCCTTTATTGTTCCCCGTAACGACAAGGTTAACTGCGGTTACCCAGTGACCAACTTGCGGTGGTGTTGTATAGCAAGTCAAGGGATGTTTTCGTTTCTTTTTGTCCATGCGCACCGCAGGGAGGGACTGGCCAGGTGGGCATCAATTTAAGGGGATTACATACCGTGATTTTCTGTTTTTGTCAAACATTCGCAAGACATAGGATTTTAGACGAATTTTTTGCAAAAAATACAAATTGATCTAATTAAGCGATGAGAATTCTAAAAACAGATTTGAATTTGTCATCAGGTCTTCTTGCAAATCGACTTTCCCACAATTTTGATTTTTTTGATTTTAGCTTATCCAAAAATTTAAATACTCTTTTTTAACAATATGACGTTTTCTGAAATTTTGGGGATAATATCAAAAATGTGGGAAAGCCGCTTTCGAGCAGACTGGACGACGAATTCAAATCTGTTTTCAGAATTTTTATCGCTTCATTAGATCAATAATTGGTATGTTTGGCGAAAAACACGTCTAAAATACTATGTTTAGCGTGTGTTAGACAGAGTCGGAAAATCACCGGGTGGAATCCCATTAATAATTTACCATATTGGAAGTTAATTTTTAGAGAAAAGCTTAGGTACTATCGAGAACTTAAATTCACTTGGCCGATCGCTCGCTGCACCGCGCTCCGACTCACAGGGTAACCTCAGTTAACCATGTAGTTACTGGAAACTATGCAGTCTTGCTGGTATTATAGTATAGGGGTGGTAGTCAAGATGACGGAATTGAGTAGTCGCGTCGTCGGCTGGCCGTCGGGATAACGGAGCAGTACCAAATAAATAAATGTGTTTTCACTGTTATCGAAAAACTGAGTATATGAGCCGTTATCATGATATGCTACAACAATTGTGTCGAAAATAGTGCCGAAGAGACCTGGATTAGGACGTAATTTGATATTCCCAAGTCCGCCCTCCCAGATTAAAATTTTTTAAACCAAAAATGTATACTAATAAATTACAAGCGGCTCTAGATCAGTCCTAGGTTACTTTTAATTATTCCAATTGTTCCTCAAACGGTTGACCAAAGGCGTGCTTAGGAATAATTTTGGATGGGAAAGGAGGGGGGTTTGATTTTTTTCTTTTTACACAAAATATTTGATACATTTAGCCTTATAAATTTAGTTTAACCCCCACGTGAATTTATCAATTTTTTTTTTCGGACACCCATGTATTGGAACAATTTTAAAACGACGCGATGGTGCAAAAGTTATATCCGGAAATCATTAGTATTTATGGTATAGCCTAACGAAGTTCACGAGTTTCGGTGTTCTAGACACACGTATAATGCTTATATAGTTTATGGCGCTTATAACAAATTTTCAATTTTTTTTTTTTGAAAACTAGGTAAAACAACGTTTTTAAAATTATGGTGATAAAATAATTCTGACACCCACCCATAATGATTTTACAGGTCAAGGGATGTTTTCGATTTCAATTGTCCGAGCGAGCGCAGACGACTGTTATCAAAAATTAAAATAACAAAAATTTCAATTAGTTATATAACTTTAAAATAAGTCTTACCGCCAAATTCAGACTTCTCCATCGTTTTCAGCCTGCTAAACTAGATAGGTACGTTAAAAAAAAAAAAAAAAGGTTGTTCAGTAAAACAGAAAAGTTCCAAACGCCCAATAACATAATATTGCATTGTACGAATGAGTAAAACACCAAAAATCGTGAACTATGTAACTCTATAACTTAAAAAATGATGATTTCCGTCAATTTCTAGTTGTAATTTATACATAGGTAATATAATAGGTTTCCTAAAAAAAATTGAAAAAAAATTATTCTTGTGTACGCTAAACTAGATTTATTCCCAATAAAATAAAATTATTATAATTATATGTAAGTACAGTAGTACATATATTATATTTGTAAAGTGTTCATGTGGGGGGGGGGGTTCACCATTAATATCAAAAACCAAATAAAATTTAAATGTTTTTCAAAAAAAAAAAAAACTATTGCAAAGTTTTTAGACTACAAAGTGATGTGCAGCTGACTTCGAAGTGGAAAAATTGGGTTTAGTAGGTGTATTGTTTTTTTCGATGTGATAGGTAATATATATCAGTTCGGTGACTTCAACTGTATAAGAGTTAATATTATTATGTATTTTATGTCGTTTTGATTTTTTAGCAAATTATTTTCGTCATTACACAAACATGGATGACAATATTATAATATCATGTTATCGTATTGGAAACCCACAAATCTACTGCAAAATTTTAATTTATGATAATGTTATACATGCTTTAAATTCATATATTTTTAATATTTTTTATGAACATGTTGGGCCATCGATTCAAATCAAAATGGTGTCGCTGCGAGCTTTCCGAACAGGAAATCTTATAAATCTAATATAACGCAAGTGGGCCCAATACACACATGAGTTGGTAAATGATGAACTTGTACGCCGTGGGATTTTGAACTGAAAAAAACCCATTCAATACACGTTTTCAATCATTGTAAATTGATCCATTGCAATACCGAACCTGTGGGAACGAATCTTTATATGCAATACACTAGCACACTTTAGAACTGGTATGTAATGTAGTTTGGCCGTATTATATTTGTGATTTAACATAATCTGCAGTAATATAAAATAATTATTATTATGCACCTAGACATTACGACAAATCGATTTTTTTTCAGGTCATCTTCTATTCGATTCGAAATTAATTGACGAAAAATCGAGTATAATTTACAATACATCGTTGGGAGGAAATCATTCCACACTCGATTAAACGTTACCTGCACGATTGTTGAGAATTCAATATCAGCGTCGAATGAATTATTATAAAATGTACCTCGAGTAGAGCTTAGTGGAAAATGTTATTACGGTTTTATATCAAAATAAATAAATCAAACGTGTTGCAATTGCAGCCATACGATACACACCGACCCTCCGACCATTGCAAATATCAAATATGCATTTATTGTATGACTATTAATTATTCATGTAAAATACAATATATACGATATTATAATAGTTGATTATACATATAGTTGTTATTAAATTTTTTTCGACGTGTCGAGGAAACTACTAGTACGCAAACAAAATTATCACACACATCGTTGCAGCTTAATGATTTCCACCAGCATATATCTCTCGTGAGCGAGGATGTATCGATTTGCGAGTATAACATAAAATAAAAATAATAAATGGAAGAAAAAAACACGAATCGGAAGTATAATTATAATTCATAGTGACCCCGCAACGTGGATGATAAATCCAAATATAAGAACGCCCCTGGAGACTTAACGCGAATACGGTCACAAAACGTATACACTCAACGACCGTATATGTTACGGGGAAAACGAAGTGACCGAACCATTTGTATAAGTCATTACGACTAGACTGAAAAACCACTGAATCGCTAACTACTGCTGATTGGGCACCACAAGTCCATTTTCATTATAATTTCGTATACTTGACAAGTAAATCCAACATTTCTGCGAAAAGCGAATTATATCTGAGTGTCCGAATATTTAAAAATAGGGCTCGACAATTGCAGTTGACATCAAAATAGGGACATGTATTATAAACCAAAGCATTTTTGTGCCTAAAAAATATAAAATGTACATTTTCTGAGCGTTAAGTTATTTTTCAGTAATATTATGTTACATAATAGTCCATAATACAAACCCTAATATAATAGTACCCCCCACCCAACAGTCGTGTGCATCGGTCTATGCTATTGTAATAATTCGTCAGGCGGGGAAAGTGTGCAGCAACAGATGCATTTACATTGCTTTTGTGCGCTTTTGAGTGAAAAGTTAACTGGACGGTTGGAATAATATAATATACATAATATTATTGGCTATACATATGATATAAATTATAATGAAGAGATTCAACCAAAGAATAAATGTTTCGAATAATATTCTGATAGGGTCGTGGGTAATGAGTACATAATTATACCTACGAATTGATATAACGTACCTATGGTAAACGGTCACTTTGTACCGTCCATTGTTCAAAATGTACAACGCGGACACTTTGTACGGTCGGGTAAAAAGGTACATTGCAGAACGCGGAAACTTTGTACTATTATATACATAAAGTATATATATTATAAATATAAGTTATATACCTAAGTTAGCAAGTAAATAATACTATATATTATATATGACAAATTTTACTAAAAATGTTATAAATTAACTTGTTAGGAAATAACAAATATGGAATTTTTAAATTCCATATATTATACATGTAGTTTTTAAAGATTTTTTTAAATATTAAAGAATGGAAATTTTATATTTTATAGATCGTTCATTTTGACGAATTATTCTAAAATTGATTTATTAAACCCTTAATATTAAATAATTATGTATGTGCACTTTTTATCTAAGCTTGATACCATTTTGACATATTTTCAAATTATTATACTATACAATATTATGTAGATTTTTAAAATTGTTGTCAATATTATACTTTACTTGTCATTTCGAGATATTTCCATATTATAGGTACTATATGCATGTAGTTTTTAATGATTTTCTTTCATTATTATATTTTATTTGTCATTATGACATATTTATATTGTACACATTTTTAATTTGCTTTAAAACTGATATCTAATATTATAATACAATTAAGATTTATAATAATATTATTGATTGTTTTTATTATTTTGATCATTATTAATACATACGATGAAACAATTTACTTTTTATTTTTAATTTTTATGTTTTAATAATTTACATTATAATTTATAATATTATATATACTTACTACTTAGGTATATAACTTATATTTATAATATATATACTTTATGTATATAATAGTACAAAGTGTCCGCGTTTCGCACTTTTAATGCTCGACCGTACGAAGTGACCTAGAACCCGTACCTATACTACCTATAAATATACTTAATATACTATTTATATATCATATAATATATTATATTCAATACGTATTGAATTGTACGTATTATATTTTTTGTCACGCCTGCACCGAAAGTTTAGTTTTCAACCATGGTTGAAGCGTTCGAAAGCGTCCTTTTTCCGTCCAGCGGGCGGTAAAGTGGAAATCCCCAAAGTGCCGGGCGGAAAAGAGGAAATCCCCAAAAGTGCCGGGCGGAAAAGAAGAAATCCCCAAAAGTGCCGGCCGCCGGGCGCGTATCCCCTGCACAACCAGAAACTAAAATGTATACCTACCATGGTTCTTACAAAACATAAACTTTTGGTTACATCTTAAATGTATAGTATAACCTCCTTGCATGACGCATAGATCCCTGCATAACCTTTTCCATGAACGCAGGGGCGTGACAAAAAATAGTATGTGTGGCTCACTTCCCGCCATTGCCACACAATACCTATACTATTTTGTCACACCTGCACCGAAAGTTTGGTTTTTGATAGCGGTTGAAGCGTTCGAAAGCGTCCTTTTTCCGTCCAGCGGGCGATAAAGTGGGAATCCCCATAGTGCCGGGGGAAAAAGTGGAAATCCTCAAAAGTGGTGGGCGCGTATATCACATTATCACGTGTATTCTATGCACAACCAGACACTGAATTCTATACCACGGTCCTTACAAAGCATAAACTTTTGGTTACGCATCTTATAAACATATTATAATCTCCTTGCATGACGCGTAAACATTTTTATTTCATGAAATTGTTTTCGTAGAACGATCAGCTGATTGTTGGATATATCCCTGTATAATATTAGTGCTTTACTTTTGCCGTGATTACATATTACTTTGTGTGTCGCGTTTGGTATAGACTAGGTAATAGAAAACGGGTATAA
The DNA here is from genome assembly GCA_949089665.1 of Macrosiphum euphorbiae. Lineage (NCBI taxonomy): Eukaryota > Metazoa > Arthropoda > Insecta > Hemiptera > Aphididae > Macrosiphum > Macrosiphum euphorbiae. Next base: position 71,419,770 of record CARXXK010000003.1, on the reverse strand, counting down.
CGCGCGATAGGATTTGAAACAGCGTAATGAGATCTGCATATTATTATGCACTTGTAGTTATTATAATTCATAAATCGTAACGATTTGGTTGATTTTGTAACGAGACAGAATGACTACATCGTAATATACTATTCCGAAACAGTGAACAACACCAGCCCAACGCAAACACAAGAAAGTCGTGCAGACGGACAAAACCGGCTGGCACCGACGCAACATAGAGAGCGTGCAAGAGGACACACTCCAAGTTGCGACACAAAAAAGCGTCTTTCAAAGATCAGGAAAGCTCAATGAAGATAGCCGCCCACCGGTAACACCGAACAGAACTTGCAAACTTAGGTATGTTATAGAATCGCGAATTTTGGATTATAATTCAATAATTTTGTCTCCGCACTCATCTGGTCCAATTCATTCGCTAGAGGCGATTCAAAATCGCTTTTTGCGAATTATAAGTAATAAATGTAATATTCAACGTTTGCCTCACACTTCGTATGAACCATTGTTATCATCAGTGGCGGCTATCAAACAAAATAAAGGTGTATCAAATTTTGAATTTAGTTACCCACCCACCAACTCTGGTATACAATGGTATACAATTTAGTGCCTAACCAATATTTTACCACCCACCCACCCAATTATAAGGTGTATCGACGGATACACCTTGAGTATAGCATAGCCGCCACTGGTTATCATATTTAAACATGAATACTCTTCAGGTCAGAAGGGTAAAACAGGACATATGTTTTCTATATAAACTTTTAAATGGTTATGTTAACTGTCCAGATCTACTGTCAAATGGATCTTTTTTGGTTCCTAGTCATACGACTAGACAAACTAATACCTTTTATGTGCCATTCCAGCGTACTTCATATGGTAAAAACGCTCCTTTAATTAGATCAATGCAGTATGTGAATTATTTCAACATTGATATGTTTTTTTGTAATTCTATTTTACTTTTTAATTTATATATTACTATATTAGTAATTTAATTTAATTAACTTATTGTATACAACAACCCTCATCTAGTTCATATATGTAAAATTTTTCATTTTTGTTCTACATTTATATTGTAACTGTGCTCGCGGCTCGCCCGTTTAATTCTAATAAATAAATAAATAAATAAATAATATTACAGTAGATTCTTAAAATGTCGAACGTCGCTATCTCGAATTTTTCGTTATCTCGAACTACTTTGAATTCCCCTTGAAACTACTATTACACTTAATAGTGTTTTGCTCTCGATAACTCGATATAAAATTAATAGTTTTTCGTTATCTCGAGTTCACAAATAATATTTTTGTTACGGTTAACATAGGAATTGTGCAGTACATTGCATACATTGTGCAGGCAGTGCAGTATAGCGATTGTGATTTAGCGCGTTGGTAGTCACGTTTGTAGTCTTTCGTAAATGTTTTATAGAAAAGAAATAATCAGACAGTTAGTCAATAATATCGATAACAACGAATCATTTTCTATAAACATACTCGAAGCTATAAGAATGTCTGATAAGGCTTGGAGAAGTGTAACACCACAGACTATATTAAATTGCTTCATAAAAGCCGGTTTTGAAGACGGTGATATAGTTGTATTGGATAACTGATAACTCAACTACTATTATTGATGATAGATGGAATTTTGTTGCTGATCATCTTAATTTAGACGACAAAAATTTTTCACATTATGTGGAAATGGACAATAATGTACATGTATGTGGAACATGGACAGATAACGGCATTCGTATTATTCATTATTCATATAAATTATACAACATTCATTTATATTAGTTTTTTTATTTTTTAATAAAACTCGATATCTCGAAGTTTTCGATATCTCGAACTTTTTTCTGTTCCCCTTGAGGTTACATAACGAGAACCTACTGTATATTATAATGATTAAACTGAAAGCAATATAATATATTAATATTGTTGCCAAATTAGACGATAACAACAAAAATACACAGTAATGTAGGTAAATAGCCTATACAGAGTTCCGTGTAATCGTTATTATAAATTATAATAGAATACTTGAAAGACTTGAAACCATTCAAACTAATATTATGTTAAATACCTATTGCTTATTGTACATTTTAAAAATAAATAAATAATAATACACATCTCATATATTCTAACAAGGCAGGTTCATTAACTAAGATTTTCAAGGTAGGAACTATTTACGGGAAAAATTGTTTAAAATTTACAATCATTAGCTATCTATACAAACTAATAGTTTTATAATTTTTCAAAATTCAAAATTATATGCAATTTTTCGTGATTTTATAGAATTTTGTTAACATTTGACCTTTCAAACAAAAATTGTACTTGCGTATCTTTAATATTTTTAAACTGCTGTTATAACAACTTACGAGGAACTTGTATTAAATGGTCAAGTTTTTAAACCCAGAGACATTTTTTTTTTTGATATATTTTATAGAAAAGAAATTTAAAATTTCAATCGACTATAAATAACTCAAAAAGATTCAAAATATTTTAAAAATATAATATATAATATACAAATTGTCACATTTGTCACATAAAAATGTACTATCAAATAGGAAAATCGGGTTCATACTAATTAATAACCATGCCACACATACACGTGTTTGCCACCAACCGTAACAATCGTAAAAACAACCTACCGTACAAACCTTATCCCTACCACAGATCATAACCCCTACTTAGTTATAAGTTAATAACAGGTAGCTAGTAATATTATGATAATTACCATAAAATATATGATATTTTCCATTGAACAAGTTCAACCTATTATAGGTACCTACTGTATATGTATTAAATAAACAATAAAATAATAATATGCATATTACATAGCTACAAATACAAATAATAATAATGATAGTTTTTTTTTATTATATTATGTACATAATTTAAGAAAATATTTGTAAAAATTTAAATTATTTTGTAAATTGTATAGGTACATCAACAGGAGAATACTTCATCACTACGTTAGGTAAGTATTAGAAAAATAAAAATATATAAATAACGTTTTACTTAAACACTGCAGTAAAGTACCTATTTTGCCTATACAACACGCCGGTCAACACTTTATGCTTGCATACAAATATGCAGGTACCTATAATAAACCATTTCATATTATTATTATTTATATTTATATTTTGTATACCTTAACCTCAATTTTTCAGTATTTACAACGATTTTCAGAGTAGAATATACACCTAGATTATATTGGTAGGTATTTTGCAATAATTATAATATATTATTTTATTTTATTTTTGATTATAATATAATAATAGACTTCAATTAAATAGGTTGTCGGTTGTTATCACTGTTAAATCCGGAAGGACTGCAAGAACTGAAAAGTCTAGAACGAAGATTTAAACTTTGCTTCTAAATTCTGGACATTTTCAGAAGCGGATTATGATTAAACGATAATATTGTGCATCAGCTGTTACATAATCCCGTATGATAAAGAATATATTTAACTACAACTATCGCTATACATTTTATAGTTTATAATAAGAATTCATACATGATACATATTATGCATAGATAAAAACTAAGTACTCTTAATAGTCGTGAGTCGTGACTTTTTACAATATACAAAATATTAACCTAAGTAAATATAAACCTAAGTATTAAATAAAAGAGTCTAGAGCACCTTCACATCACTCAGCCAAATGCACGCACATATAGGTACGAGTTTTTTACACTTTATAATTACTGAAAATACACTATTATTTCATTCACTGTTGAAATTTTAACTTAAACTTTATTTCAAACCATTATCTTTTGGGTCGTTGACGGTCCACATCACAGAAAAATATAATAACTATAGATACCCCGACTCCATGTACAACATTATTGAATTATGATGCCCAACGCCATTTGTCACTTGGGCAATGTTTACAAATTCTAATCTTTTTGATTGGCAACGGGCTTGTTCGATATTAAATGTTGTTATTATTATCATATTACATTGCCCAAGTTGTAAATGGATGCAAGCGTCTTTAATAAGAAGAAGTCTGGTATCTAGTTATTATACCTATACATCTGTGGTCCTCATACAACAATATTTTAAAACTCAAGTCTGGGCATGAACGCGTTAAAAAGTTAAAGTTAAGTTAATTTGAACTTAACTTTTTAAAATTTATTTTTCATTAACTTAATTTTTAACTTAACCTATTTTAATTGATATAAACTTAATAAATAACGAGTTAATTTTAATTTAATTCAAGTTAAGTTAATGTATAAATAATTAAATAATAAACGTAATAAAAATAAACATAATTATTGATATTACATAACCATTTACTAGAATAGGGAATTACAAATATAGTTAAATTAATTTCACGTTCCATTAACCAGAATTCTTTAAGAAAAATAACCCAATTAAATACATAGAGATATAGCAATAGCCAATTATATTATAATATATAGTTGTATGGTATATATAAAAATATAAAAATATACCATACCATACTGCGGCATACGGGCATATTGTAATAATAATAAATAATAATTAATAAATACTGATAAGTAATATGATATTATTTAATTTTATTGATATAGATACAAATCAAAAATGTACAATTCTCAAGAACATATTTTAAAATATTTTCGGCATAAATAGGTTGTTTTTAAATTTAAACTCATTAGGTTATGCTAATGTATATTTATATTTAAAATGTTTATATTTTATAAACAGTCAATATTGTCAGTAGACAAAATAGTCATAGCCCACATGGGTTCACTTTTCGTTCTCGGCTCTCTCAGGAAGCAAGATTAACAATACCGTGTTTCAGTTTTTGTGTAACTATTATATTATGATTATCAGTGTCCAGTGAAATACGTTTATTTTAGATTCTGAGTGGAACGATGAATGTATTGATTTTACAATGATGTGTGTTTTTATATTTTATTTTTTTTTTATTTTTGCGTCTGTGTACACGATAAGTAATCGAAATAATGCTTCGATTTTCAACTTCAGTATCTTTTTCGATTTGAAAGTGAATATCGTTTGTGAAATGGGGAGGTCAAAATTTAAAAGTTAAAATAATTCAATAGTTTTCACAAGCGCCGGGAAAAACAACATAAAAATTAAGGAAAAACGGGAATTTTTACTCAAAATCGGTTTTTGACAAAATCGATTTGGCTATTGGTGTAACTCTAAAACAAATGATAGTAAATACATGAAATTTTCACTGGTTGTTTATATTTGTATTTTCTATACACGATAACATTTTCAAAATATTATGATTTGTTTGTACTGTTTAGGAACATTTTCATATTCCATTTTTTTTTAGATTTTTTTCTAAAAGTATCAATAAATGTTATTTGTTGGTTAAAAGGTTGAAAATTTAATAGAAGGCTCCTAGTATATTGTTTCAAAGGTAGATGAAAAATATTAAAAATCCTTAGTCACAGTTTTTTTTTTTTATAAGCATTTAAAATTCAAAAATTGACAAAATATGGGATAATCACGAAAATTATCAAATTATTTTGAGTTAAGAATTCGTAAAATTTTTTCTCATTAGTTTATTACTCATAAGTTTGTCTACCTTTATCAATAAAAAAATCTCTACCGGAAAGTCAAGTTAAATTTTTATGAGCGTTTAAAGTTCATAATTTTACAATATTGTATATTCACTCGATTTCTCATGTAGCGATTCCCTTATTTGTTGTAATTCAAAAACGAATGACTGTAGATACATGAAAATTTCACTAAATGTTTATATTAGCATTTCCTATACACCATACAATTTTGAAAATATTTTGACTCTTTTTCAGCTGTTTACGGACATTTTCAGTTTTCAATTTTTTTAGTTTTTTTTCTATGAATATCAATAAAGTTTTATCTGTTGGGCCAAAAAGTGTAAAAATTTAATGCAAGGCTCCTGATTTATTGTTACAATAGTAGTTGAAAAATATTAAAAATACATAGGCACAAATTTTTTTAAAAGCATTTAAAGATCGAATTTTGACCAAATTTATCAAATTTAAAATTGAATAATTATTTTGTAGTTAAAAATTTATAAAATGTTCAACTTTTATATCTTAAGATTGATTATTTAAAACGAAATTCCAAGTATGTAGTTAATTCTGTTACCATAAAATCTAAAAGAATACATAACCACAGTTTATTTTTATAGTCATTTTAAGTTAAAATTTGGATGAAATTACATAAAAAAAAACCTAGAATAACTATTTTAGTTATTTTGTTGTGATTGTATACCTTCTATTATTCGTGGGTACTTGAAACTTCGAAAGTACACTTTTATATATCTATGATAGTATCAGGGTTTGTTGTTGGATGTATAACGAGTTATAAGTACCTAATGGATATTGTGATATGATTAATTTGTAATTTATTATACGTAAATTTTTTTCAATACCATAAATAAGTAGGTATATAATATGTCTTATACCTAGACTGACATACCGTCTCCACTCAGAATCGTTTTTCTTATACAATGATATTATATCATTGAATTCAAATTTAATAACATCCATTATACAGTGACCCACTTGTAACCTACTGTACAGCAGAGCACCTTTTTTTATTAAGTATTTAAGTAATTAATTAGGTATTATAAGTTGTTTAATTTGTACATTTTGAATCAAGAAAAACAATTCTTGCATATTTTTTGCATATTTTCATGTTTTTGCATATATCACTGATATCACAACAAAAACCCTTCGTAAACTAAGTGTATTAATGGCTAACTAAAAATATAAGATCTGTAAGTACCAGTAACGTAATTTGGTCATGGTTGTGAGAGGGGGGATACGACACCCAAATCCCCTCCCCCATAATTACGCCACTGTAAATAGAGAAAAATTATCTGCTAAAATAAGATCCAGGCCTTTTGATATTAAATTAAAGCAATACTATAAATTGTATAGAAATATATTAAATAAAACTGTACGACAATCTAAACAATGATTTTATCAAAATAAATTAAAACACGCTAGAATCTGATTCTAAATTATTTTGGAATATAATAAATGAGGTCATTGGAAAACCGAGTCAGATTGAGAATAATATCAACATGATAAGGAATAAAGCTGGTATTACTATAAACCAAACAACTGAGATATGTAATGAACTAAATGATTTTTTTGTCAATGTAGGAAAAAATTTAGAAGTAGAACAACTAAATCAATATAAATTATTTCCTAATGAGAATAACAATATTATTAATGATAGTATATTTTTAAAACCTATTGATAAAGGCGAAATTAGTAAACTCCTTAATAAAATTAAAAATTATAATTCATATTTTGAAAATGATCTAACGAATTATATACTCAAAAATGTTTCAAATTCTATTTCTTTTCCCTTATCAATTATCTTCAATAAATCTTTAACAACTGGTATCTACCCTAAAACATTTAAAAAATGTGTTGTTGTACCTTTATTCAAATCGGGTGATAAATTATTATGCAGTAATTACCGACCAATCTCACTATCCTTAACCTTATCAAAAGTCCTTTAGAAATGTATTAATTTTAGAGTAATTGACTTCTTAGAAAAAAAATCTTTTTTTTCAAAATCACAATTTGGTTTTAGATCTGGCTTATCAACTAATGATGCTCTGTATAAAGTTGATAATTTTGTTAGAAGTAACTTAGATAAAAGCAATAAATTTATGGGTATTTTTTTGGATGTACAAAAAGCTTTTGATTGTGTAAACCATGAACTACTACTAAAAAAATTAGAAAATTATGGAATCCGTGGAGTATCAAATAATCTATTAAAATCTTTTCTGAGTGGTAGGACTCAAAGAGTTAAATGTTATGAATATTCTAGTGAAGATCTAAATGTGACTTGTGGTGTACCTCAAGGCACTGTTCTAGGTCCCTTATTATTTATCATATTTATAAATGATCTACTAAAACTGAAAATAAATCATAATACAGAATTATTTAGCTTCGCTGATGATACAGCTATTCTGCTATCGGAACTAACTGTTGATAAACTATACAATGAAGCAAATAAAATATTAAATACTGTTTATGCTTGGTTCTATAAAAATAAATTAAAATTAAATCTTATGAAATCAAAATATATTTGTTTTACACAGCAACCATCAAAAAAGTTTTGTATGTGACCTGGTAATGATCTAAATTGCCTGCAAACATTTTGGCACCAACAAAAAAAAAAGTTGAAACGACGACCCTGAATATATGTAAATACTAAATAACTAAACAAATTACGCTCTGCATGATGTTAGGTAGATAAATATTCTCAAGTCGGTTATCGCCACTTATGTTCTAGCATACCTACACACGTAATCTCATCATTTGTGTATTGAGATGTGAATAAAATAGGTACATAATACGCATGCTATTATATATTTATATCTACAAATATCTAATCATTCTAATTAATATATATTGACGATGGAAAATTTGTTGTAAATCATTAATATACATATAATAATAGATATTAGTGATGGGCAACGATATCGATATCGTGACAAATTTCCGACATCGATATCGTTTTGTATTGTATGATATATCGTGATATCGAAAATAATATTTTTCAGGAAAAATACATGGTATTTACTATTTGACATTTGTATATAGCTATAACAAATTAATAAATAATAATAGCCATTAGCTGATAACGTTTGATGCACGTGTTCCGGTGAAATGTCAATTATTGTACACTATATAGTAATAATCCATTATAATGTTATCTTAAAAGGAATATTTTGATGACTTTTAAGAGGAACACGGTTTAGTACCACTGGATATTCCATAATCCACAGTCTAATTTGTGTCGTTGGTGCGGCGTTACCCGTTATGTACTAATATAGACTTCGGTAGACCACCAGCAAAAAAAAAAAAAAAAATATTCGCACAGCCCGTGCTCGATAACCATAGTTTGGAGGTAATAGATTTAACATCAGAAGATGATGTTATCAATTCGTATTATTCAATTCAAAATGACGAAGGGATCGATGAAACCCATTCAGAGGTGCGTATACTGCATAACTACGAATTCAACATTTCCAATAACATAAAATATATTTTATTATATTGTATTAAGTTAATTTTTTGATGACATCTTAAATTCGAATAGACATGCTTCGAAAATTCAATGGGCTTAATGGCAAATAATTCGATAGGCCAGCAGCAGCAGCAGCAAATTTTCGGACATCCAATTTTCGATAACTTTAATTTGGATGTAATGAACTTAACACCAGAAGATGATGTTATGAATTCATATTATTCAATTCAAAATGACGAAGAGATCGATGAAACCCATTTAGAGGTGCGTATACTGCATAACTACGAATTTTACTTTACCTATAATATTAAATATATTTTAGTATATTATATTAAGTTATTTATTTAATGACATTTTAAATTCGTATAGACATACTTCGAAAATGCAATGGGCTTAATGACAAATACTTCGATAGGCCAGCAGTATCAGCAGAAGTAGCAAATTTTCGCACATCCAATTTTCGATAACTTTAATTTTGATGTAATGGACTTAACTCCAGAAGATGAGGTTATGAATTCATATTATTCAATTAAAAATGACGAAGATATCGATGAAAACCTTCAGAGGTGCGTATACTGCATAACTACGAATTTTACTTTACCTAGGTAGACGGTCCAGGATCAGCTATATCGTATATTATAATACAAAATATTATATAATGTAGACGAATTTGTAGTTAATAACGTTGATTATAAATACAGTTTGTATCTATAATTAATGAATAATGCTAATGCGCAATAGCAATTATTGCTTTAAACCTTTATGAACGGGTCGTATCTCCTCGTCTAGTTGTCAAGTTATACGCGAAACTGTCACGAGTACTTTGTTATCTAATGTTAAATCTATTGTATGGATGATTTATGTTCGAATTCAAAATTTCAATAAAAAATAACGTATTTTTGTAAGATGTTCCAAAAAAAGTAATTGAACAATATTAATGTTATAAACATAATATATGTATATATAATATATCTATATATATATAAAAATGGAGCCAAAAATGTATAACAATTGCATCAGTTGAGAACGGCTGGGCCGATTTTGCTCTAATTTTTTTTAAGATGTTCGTAATTGCCAGGTGAAGGTTTTTACGAAAGAAATTTTTTAAAAAGTCAACCGAATAATTATAAAAACTGCAAAAACTATTTATTGATGTCTGGGATTTGAACTCGATACCGTTGTCTTTATTTACTCTATGGTGTATTATATTATATTGGTTGCTATTGGTTAATCGGGCATGTTTGTTGATTTGTATTATTATTTTTTGTAAATATATCTTATATATAAATGAATGACGGTGTGTAGATTAGACCTATGGGAAGAAGATACGCTAATTTAAAAAGGGTTAAATTTGGTTTTTTTATTCATCGGATTTTAGTACGGTTAGGTTAGGTTAGGATTTATAGGCAGGTGGAATTAAATAAAAACGTCAAACTTGGTATAACTTTGGTACTTTTTGAGTTAAATCATACACTTACGTACAAACAGCACGGGGTCCGCGATCTACCGCAGGTAAATTACCTATCTGATAATGTACTGCTGCAATTCAGAATTTTTATTCCGGGCAACAGAAAAGTTAAGATAAATCTAGAACATCATACACCGAATATTAAATAACGCATTGAACAATGTTTGAGTCATATAGAGTTGGTACATTTAACGGGAAACGAAGTGCACGGGATCAGCTAGTCTATATATATAAAAATGGAGCCAAAAATCTATAACAATTCATCAATTGAGAACGGCTGGTCCGATTTGTCTCAAATTTATTTAAGATGTTCATAATTACCAGGAGAAGGATTTTACGAAAGAAAATTTTTAAAAAGTCAACCGAATAATTAGAAAAAGTGCAAAAACTATTTATTTATGTCTGGGATTTGAACTCGATACCGTTGTCTTTATTTACTGACCTAGACATAATCTCTATGGGAATAATTAATACTGATTTATTATTATTTATCAGCTCAATGTACAATCAGTATAATCTATGGTTTCTATAGTTATTTTATAGTTTTGTGTTCGTTATTTTGTTATTATTATTAATTTATTATTACGACTTCATTTTCCATTTTCCAGAAAAATTGCGTGAGTACAATTTTATTTTATTTTACTAATTAGCAATCACTTATTTAAAACCTGCATTTCTTATATAACATGCACGAGTAACTATGCATGACTATACATGACTTGAAATTTGGAATAGAGGTTCTTCTCATATTTACACCGTGCAATAAGAAAGGATTTTCCGAAATTCGCATTTTAAATAGGTGCTCAAACAGGGACATTGAGATTCACGATGGAAATTGGAAATTTAATTTTCATTTATTAATAGTTGCCATTGGTTACAGTCTACAGTAGAAATTAGCATTTATTTAATATTGGTTGCCATTGGTTATTCGGGCAGATCAGGTACAAGCTTGCATCAAATCGAATTATTGAACAATGCCAAAAGGATTTGAACAATCATATTTTTTTTAAGAGTTGCGATTTTTTACGGGCAACCAAATTTGTTATATTAATCCACCGTATTATATCAAAATAAACTTGGTATAACTTTGATACTTTAGAGTTAAATCATACACTTATACGTATAAACACAACTGGGTTTGTGATCTACCGCAGGTAGATTGCCTACCTGATAATATATACTGCTGCGAATCAGAATTTTTATCCCAGGCAACAGAATATGTAAGATAAATTTTGAACACCATGCACCGAATTTTAAATAACGAATTGAACAAAGTTTGAGTCATATAGAGTTGGTAAATTTAACGGGCAACTAAGTGCACAGGATCAGCTAGTATTATACATATAAATAAGTTATGATTAGGGCAGTGAAGTTGTTTATTTTTTGAAAATTCTTATATTTATTGCTGATTGAGCTTAAAATATGTTTCGTTTAACTCTTAATTTAAACAAAAAAAAATTATATTGGAATAAATGCAATTTTGGAGTGCAACATTTCATGTTTGCGATTAAACTAATGAAATGTATTATAAATGGATCGACCGACGTTATTTAATTGTATCACTTTTATTCGGTAGATATACCTGCCATTGTCATTCGTTTGAACTTTCTACTTTTGCTGATATATATAATAATATATAGATAACGCGAAATTACTGATATTCTACTTTTCTAAGAAAGCAAATAGTATAAAATAAAAACGCGATTCGAAACTGTGCCAAATCCTAAATGAATAACATGTAAACATGTCATAAGCATACTTTGCCTTGCACGGATTGACCGGTGAGTGCACGATGAACCCTCTCGTCCTGTTCCGGATTTTCCGTACAGTTCACGGGCAGTCCATTCGGCATCATCGACATTGTTATTTCACGATCAGTCATCTCAGACGACGACGTACCATTTTAATCTTCTGCAGAATAACATTGATATAATATTGTTATCTATATAAACGTGAATTACTTATATCGGTAAACTTATATAGTATTATATACATTGAAACGGCTAATCCCAAAAACGACTTGACCGATTTCATTCATCTCTTTTTTTTATAAGTTTTCTAATGTTTGGTAGAAGGTTATTACGGAAAGAAAAATTAAGAAAATCGGTTAATTTCAGAAAACGATTATTAATTAATCTTCTCACGCGTTTATAATATCGTTTATCAATATTTATTTTGGAAACCATAATGGGCCGCAATCTTAAATTTAACTAATTGTTAAGGTATCATAATGCAGATGTTCGATCGTGGGAGACTCCCGCCAAATATTTCCATAGTAACTACAATTGTAACAAGGGTTATAAAAAGTTACGAAATTAATGCTTGCCTTAAAAAATCATTTATCTATGATCTTTTATGTTCAAATTTTAAGACTCCCAAAGAATATGCGAGTAGTTTTAGAAACTGCGGCAACGCAGCCACATTTTAAGAGACTCTGTTGAATATTGGAAACATCACACATCAGAAGAATAGTTCTATATAATAGCAATCCATGATAAAAGATCGCCACTTCCGTTTCAGGAACAGATGAATTAATCTCAAAAGTCTACCCAGGAATATAAGACATTTCAAAGAAAACTAGCCAATGGCTGAAAGAATATGTGATTCTAGCTCCCAAAATTGTTTGTAAAATCAACGAACAAATTCTCGACATGTTAACAGACTATATATAATTGTAGAGACTCTCGGATTTTCGAGGTATGAGCTGTAACTGAGAATACCTGTAGTGATGGAATGTTTCAACTTCTTTTCGACGGGGTCTCCTTCGTCGGCCGAAGTATTTTTGCGTTTGCCGTCCATTTCACTGGACACTTTTTATAGTTCACGAGAGTGATAATCAAAAGTTAAATTATTATATTAAATTGTTTTTTTAAACTTGTTATGTTTATTAAGTTAAACTAAGTACACAAGATTCATATTTAAACAGGCAATATTTTTATTAACAAATAACAATTGTTAGCGCCATGGTAACACGACTAGCAAAATTTTAATTTTCAGCCACGAAATAAACAACTAGTGGTATGATTGTATTAATATATTATTATATTATTTTTACACGTATTTTTCCTTAGGAAAAAAGGAAGACGAATATATCGTTACCCATTTTAACTATATATACGAAAATCTTATCAGGATTTGGTAGATATTTATAGCAATATCGCATTATACCTATATATTCCGAGCATAATAATATAACGCTTATTATTGTTATATGAATTAAATAATGAAACTTTTTAATAGATATTTTTACATAGGTATTTCGACATTTTAATTGGTGCATATTTTTCCGTCTTATTACAACTTAAAACGTAATATTAAACTTAAAATCTCTCAATAGATTTCAATAGAAAAGAAAATTAGCCTACGATTTTAAATTTGAATTATAATATGCGTGAAGCCATAGAGTATAGCCGTGTAGGTAATTATTATTGCGATAAAAATATTTAGTGGACAATAGACATTATAACAATATTAATACAATTATTATCTTGATACGTTGATGGTTGACTATCAGTTATATAACTTATCATTAATATAATTTCTATAGGAACTTTCTGTTCCACACATATCTTTTTGACCTCTCCCATATGGATCTACCACCCGTCCATCAGACCGAGGTTTTTGTATTGCAGCCGGCACCTGGCAATCTTTACTATACATATCGTACACAGGTGAGTGAATGCTCAGCTTCGGCGTCGACCGAAAACTCACTGCGAGTTCGCGTCTAAAGACCCCCCCTCCAAAAAACAGCTGATTGGGACTTAAAATTTACTTTTGACTTAAAATAAATATTTAAGGCCACGGACATTAATTATGACTTGTGCAAATTTTTTTTCCAAATATCCGACTTTATAACGATTAATTTAGGCGTAGGTACCGTGTACGCCATTTAAAATACTTACGCACATTTATTTTCAGTACGTTTAATGTTGTAAACCTAAAAAAATGGTCATTGAGTATTTAACTGCCTACCCTTAGTCAATAATCACCAAGTGTGCACACTTATGAATAATATACGTCTTATATATTCGTATACCTATATATATATATAGTGTACATACTTGCATGTCTACCTTGAATGTTACTTTTTTTGTTAGATTACGTATTACCTTTTCCCTTATAATTTATTATATTTTTTAATATGTTGTTTTTATTTTATGTCCTCTGAATACTTCAACAATCGTTATTTATCGGGAGTTTGTAATTTGCACCAAATCAAAGATATGTAATTTGCACCACTCCAGGTAGTCGAAAGTAGTGTTTGTAATTTGTACCAAAATAACGGTATGTAATTTGCACCACCCTCAGGTAGTAAGAAATAGGAATTGTAATTTGCACCAAAATTAAAATCGATTATTTTTTCGATAGTATCATTAGTATCAATAGTGTTATTACTCGATATCCTCGTTGACGCGACGTCAAGACTAGATGAACACGAATGACAATAATAATTTTTCGGGATTTTTCACCTTATCTGGTAATATTTTGACGTTTTACGTCCAATTGTCGGTCGTAATCGCATTATATCGAGTTATATATATATTTATATAATGTATATCAGTTTATTATTTTGATCAAATATATTTACCTACTAAGCTATACGTTTAGTCTTGCTGTTTCGTCGTAATACGTAATTTAACGTAACATTTTTTTATTGCAAATATTTTAATTTTTTTCTTGAAATATGGAAGTTAAGTTAATTAAAAGTAATCGCGGGGAAGATATTTAAGAATACGATAACCATACTTTTTATTTTGCATATAAAACAAAAACTACAAATTTAATTCGTTGGCGTTGTACACAAAGAAAATGTTCATCAAAATTGTTTACTACAGGTGAAAATTTGACCAGCTATTTTATAGATAAAAACTCAGCTTAAGTTATATTAGGATATAGAAACTTGTAAGTTGGTACTATCGACCAAATTTTTTTGTATACTATCGAAAAAGTAATCGATTTTAATTTTGGTGCAAATTACAATTCCTATTTCTTACTACCTGAGGGTGGTGCAAATTACTTACCCTTATTTTGGTGCAAATTACACAGGTTTTATAGATTTTTGGGTCAATTTTGGTGCAAATTGACTACAGCCTATTTATCGACTATCAGTTATCATGATATTTTATGATTAAAAATTGAAATGAAAAAATATAAAAAATAATTTTGAGTATCATGAGTTCATTAAAAAATTTTAACTTGTAAATAATTGTAATCAATAGTTCTAGGTGGTATCTGGAAATGTATAGGTACTTACAAGTATTTAAATCAACTAAATAATTACCTCATTGTACAAAGATGCCAAAAATATGTAAATAAAAATAATAATACCTAACAATAATGATTTATTACTTAAAAGTTATAAATCAATTTTGATAAGGACATCAATAATACAAGCAGTTTTTACTGAATGTTTATATTAGCATTTTCTATACACATTTTGACTTGCTTTGAGCTTCTTGTGAACAAATTAAGTTTCTACTTTTTTAAATTTTTTTCTATAAATATCAACATATTAAATTTATTCGTTGCTTCAATCTATTTTATAATATAATACAAAATTCCTTCCAAGGTTATCTAAATTTCTCAAAAAAAATAAATAAATGTGTATACGAAATTAAAATTAAATATTTAAGAGAGTTTGGAGTTCACATTGGATATTCAATCGATATCTCAAGTAGTGATTTTCATATGTTGTTGTAATTCAAAAACAAATAATTATAAACACTTGAAATTTATATCAATCTATACTTGATAACATTTTCAAAATGTATTGAATTCAAGTATAATTCCTATTTCGTAATTATACTAATATAAAGTTGTGATGTCAACATTTAAAACTTTATACTACCTACCTCCTTCATTTTATATCGAAAAACGAAAATATGATATTGATATAGGTATACAAAATGTAATATTAATTAAACAATAAATCAACAATTTAATAATTTGATTTTAATTTATTATAACTAAAATAATATAATAATTATCAAATAAAAACCTAAACCGAGACAAATAATTATTTTGAATTTTTAAATGTGGGTATTTTAAAAAAAAATATTTGATTTTCAAAATATTTATACAATTTCAATCGTTAACTGTGCTCATAGAAACTTCCTTTACTTAAAGAACATCACAACACTAAAAACAAGTTTGCTTAGATTTAAAGTAAGTATACCCAGTGCTCGAATTGGTGGGGGTCTGAGCATTGGGACGGGGCTCCAATACTATTTATATTTTTTTTTTTTTTGAGTAGGTACCCGTACTATTTTTTTTTACTTGGACGGGGGGAATTCAAAATGTGCTGCTTAAAAGTGGTATGCAAAATTAATGTAAGGTAGTAAGGTGGGGGGGGCAAAACCCCCAAGGGTATGGGTTGAATAATTGAGCCCTTTAGTTTTTAAATCGTTGGTTTGAGCTCCTCTACTTAATTTTTCCCAGTTCGAGCACTGGGTTATCTTATTTTAAATAGGTACTACATCTTTACGAAGACACGAAATAAAAAATACAATATTATTTTAACAAGTTGACTGCCGTTCCCGAGCTCCATCCCCCTGCTTTCCCCTCCCCATTTGGAGCACTGCTTAAAACAAAAAAAAACTCTAATAGAATTCAACAGACACAAATAACTATTGTGTATGTAATATAATATTATTGTTGAACACCTATTCCTATTTTCAGTGCTCATTTTTCGTTTTTGTGAATACGACACGTTATGGCAACCACCTACACATCAGTATCTGATCTGAAGCTCATTAAAGGTGAGGGGCAAATTGGTATCATAGAATTTAAATATATACATATATTAGTCAATAAACATCTGTTATATATATATAAAATTAAACCGTATAAAAATTCAAGTCTTTTATTCAATATTAAATAAAAAAATGTATTAATAATTTATTTGAGTAACATTAAATTTGTATGGTTCTTTTTTTACCAGCCGCAAATCTGTCAATGAACAATGAAAATAAAGTATTCAGCACTCGATATTAAAATTGAGTTATTTACCACAGTCACAGTGAACAAAATATTTAATTTATTTTATAAAAATGAAGTGATAACAGATTTGATGGTAGGAAAAAAAGTTTCGGGGTAAAAAGTCTTGGGGGTAAAAAGTCGGTAATAATTATGTAATCATATAATAGGTATAACCACTAAGTATAAAACAGAAAATTACATTACATTAAATAATTATAAAAATCCTAGTTCTATAAATTGTTATCGCTGTAACTTTTAAATTTTTTTTTAATAAATACACAGCAGATATTAAACAAAAATAATAGCTAATAATTATAAAATTATAAAAAAATATCTAATTGAATCTTAGTCAATAATACTATTAAAAAAAATGCTCATATCTATATATCACTAAGTTAGATGTTCTGAAGATTTGAGTTCTTACTTTAAAAAGTAAACATTTAAAATCGTTATTTTACTAGAAAATTCCAATCTCGTAAAAATTTAAACTTCATACGCTCGTACAAAAGGTTTATTTAAATTAGATTATTTTTTTTGCAATACTTATAAGAAAAAAATTATATAGAACATTGTTTTATATTCTAATTTTAAAATCTTAGGTATATAAATTATTAATTGTATGCATTTTTAATTTCAAAATAATATAACATTTTGTCTTGATTTTGACGAAGTTCATGAAAAATTCGTGAATTTTGATAATTTTTAGTGAGTACAACCAAAGATAACCCTTACATTACATCTTAAATTTACAAAAAAAAAACACAAGTCAATAATATCATTGTAAAATCAATACAATATGCCTCGCTCCGCTCAGAATCTAAAAATGATTTTATTACTTATTTATTATTAAAAATATAATGAATTGAAAGAATTGAAAGATTTTTTTTTATTATTTGAAAAACACAAATTGTACAAAGTATTTAGAAATAATAAAAAAATTACCTACACCTTTAAGCTAAGCTTGTGGTGGTGCAGGGAGTAACAATAAACATCATTTTCTAGTATTTTAATTCGAATAACATAACAAAAAAAAAATAAAAAAAAAATAATAACAAACATTGTATTATAAACAAACAAAAATACTCTATATTAATACTGTACTTAAAATAAACAAAGACTTAGTTGACTAAATAATTACTAATAAGTATTTAAATTGATTGTTTGTCTGCAACGGATTGCTAACGTAACCAAACCATCTCTGCCCTATGCCAATAAAAAAATATCGAAGACACATTGACACTTTTTTTGTTTTGTTTTAAAAGCATTATTGGAGTTCATATTGTATTGTACATTCAACATTGTATAATTTAAAAAAAACAGATTTTTTTCAGTAATTTCTAAAATGTATTTTATTAGTTATTTTGAACCCTAATAATTCCATGATGGTTATTTAAGGTTTAATGATGAAATTTTTGTCATTTTTACATATTTTGTCAATATTTGAACTAAAATATTGATCGATAGACTCGGCATTCACAATTAGTGCAGCCGTTTAGGAGGAGTTTAGTAACATAATTGGTATAACTTTGATACTTTTGAGTTAAATTATAAAGTTACGTACAAACAGCGCAGGGTCCGCTATCTACCACAGGCAGAATAGGTAAAATGTGGGTACTTAAGTGAACGACGGTTTATCTGTTTACTTTAAAAAAGGGCTAAGCTCTTTAGAAAAAAAAGAATTTCGTAGCACAACACGACAATCCTTCAATAATTTAAAAAATAAATAAATAAATATTTAATTAAAATATAAATTATGTATAGATATATTATATGCTTTAATAATTAAGTAGCATAGATTAGGTTTTTTTATTATAGATTACTTTATTGTTTATATGTCATACGTTATCCAAACAGGAAAACGTGCATGTTATTCGTAATCGTTGCCTATTTAAATAACGACAAAAAAAAAAACACGCTAACAACACAGATCGCGGTAGCGCCGAACCCGTTCAGTATTGTGTATTATTTTCTATTAAGTAACGCAGCGGCGGCCAGTGCGATTGTGTAGTGTGCTTTGCGACCAGTCCGAGCGATGACTCGGTCGATGCATCAGGACGCCGCCGAAACTGTTTTACGGAGGACTATGGTGCTGCTACTTTTGCTGTTGATGTTCTCCTCGTCGTCGTTTCCATCGGTCACCGCCGAGTGCCCTGACAATTGCTCGTGCGAAGAAGAGCTGACTGTCTTCTGCCATGGCCAGGGTCTGGACCGGATACCCGTCCGCATACCTCCGGCTACCAAAGTGCTGTAAGTCGAAATACCTGCAGTTTAAAGACGTATAAAAGCTACACGCGTATCATGTTCTAAGAAATATTTAAGCCATCAAATACTAAAATCGACAAAACTGCGAAATAAATCATAAAATATCTCATAATACCAGCGGATATACGACAAAGAGTAACGATAGGTTTATAAACACTATAAGGTGTGTTTAAAATATAAAAGTATTAGTATAAATTATAAAATAACTGTTAGTAACTAGCAAAATATCGGAAATGTTTGAAATAAGTAATAAGGAAACTTATAAATCCCGCTTACTTACTATGACATAACTTACTATGATCTAATATCTAAATAGCGAAATTCCGATACCTATATCCAGGTATTTGGTCAATGTAGTAAATTCGTAATATATTTTTCTATTTGAGTATTCAACATATGTTTTACAGTTGAAATTTTATGCACACATTTTTAAATTCTAAGCCAAGCATATTTTTGATTAAAAGGAATATTGGAAAAAAATGTAGGCATATTTTGTTACCTCACTTTCATAATATAAAACTGGAGCGTTCTTGTTTAAACGAAAACGGCACCCCAGGTTTCCAAAAAATATTGGTCAAAGATATTTACTTTTTAATACAAGGTTCTTGGGAAGTCTTTCTTATAGCGATTTATAAAAAAATATCGTAAATACATATATAGGCACTGATATGTTTGTTTCCGGTTTGTAAAAAAACAAGCTTTAGTAGCAATAATTCGGAACAAATTATTGATGTATGATTTGAGCAAGCTGGGGCAAGTTAATGATAATTTTTAACTGAGTTAAGGTAAGTTGATAGAAAAAATTTTAAAAAGTTTAAAGTTAACAGTTCATTTTTTTTTTAACTCGGTTATGTTATTATTATTATTATTTTTTTTTTTTTGATATCTATATAAATAGTAAATACCCATTATATGGTTTAAATAATAAAAATCATAAATATGATTGAACACAGGAAATAGCCAATATATGACCAAAACCTATTGGTTTTAATTACAAATAACTTATTTTGTCGAAAATATTAATAATATTATTTTCTTGAGAATTGTACATTAGTGATTTGCAGTGTTTGAAAGAACGTCGTTCATGAACGCACGTTTCACGCGTCACGTTCATATATAGTGAACGACGTTATAGTTTTTGATGAATTTGATGAATTTTTAAGACGTTCAATTTATTTACCATTTAATAATATTATATGTATAAAATATATTAATTACTTATATTATATAATTATATTTTTTTCATTTTTTCCATTATAATTCCTATAATATTCGTTTGATTGCAAACTATATAAATTAAAACGGGCAATTCCAGTGTCCCCGGCTAGACATACATAATATTATGATTTCCACGAATTCGTAATAAACCCATAGATATTAAACATATGGATACGGCATCTAGCGGTTAATAATAGTATGAATTATGTTAGCATACAGATTTTTGTGTTATGCCGTATCCATAATATGTTTAATATCTATGAATATTTTAAATTTAATTTTAAATCAGTATGATCATTATAACTTATAAGACATAAATATTGAAATGTCCCCGTTTTGCCACATGGCCCCCCGTTCTGCCCCACTTTCCCCTATATGCTCTAAATTGTATTTTTATTTTTTGTTTGAGTCGTATATGTTTATGGGATTTTAATTTTTATATTCATGGCAGGCCAACGATTCATAAAAAAAAATTAAATGAACGCGACCCATCGAACGCGTTCGTTTTTTAAAAGAACGTGAACGTGAACGCGTTCGTTTAAAAAAACACGAACGTGAACGTGAACGAGTTCCTTTTTGAAGGACTGAACGTGAACGTGAACGAGTTCATTTTTTTCGTGAACGTTCCGAACACTGGTGATTTGTATCTAGATCAATATAATAATATAATATGATATTACTTATTAGTTATTAGTATTTATGAATTACTATTATTTGTATTAGTATGCCACAGTATGGTATGATATATCTTTATATATATCATACATCTACACGGCTATTGCTATATGTTTAATTAAGTTATTTCTATTGAAAAATTCTTGTTAATGGAACAATTAATAAGTTTAACTGTGTTTCTAATTTCCAATTCTAGTAAATTGTGATGTAATAATATGTATCGTCAATAATAATTTTTATTTTTATTATATTTAAAATTTAATTATTTATAAGTTAACTTAACTTGAATTTGATTAAAAGTAACTCTATATTTATTAAGTCTATATCAATTAAAATAAGTTAAGTCAAAAATTAAGTTTATTGAAATTAAATTAGAAAAAGTTAAACTACAAAGTTAATATTAACTTAACTTTGACTTTTTAACTCATTTATGCCCAGGTTTAGATTTGAGGTTGTAGTACTAAGTGATGGACATAAATTTGACCCCTTGATTCAGACGATCACTGTTTTCACTGGAAATTAAATGTGTGTTTTCAAAACATAATATATTTCATAGTCAATAATTATAGTAGTCACACTACCCAGTGCATGAACACTGAATTCTGCGTACGTTTTATTTTTTTAACTTTTAAGTCCCAAAA
Organism: Macrosiphum euphorbiae; assembly: GCA_949089665.1. NCBI lineage: Eukaryota > Metazoa > Arthropoda > Insecta > Hemiptera > Aphididae > Macrosiphum > Macrosiphum euphorbiae. Next base: position 71,397,540 of record CARXXK010000003.1, on the reverse strand, counting down.
TGAACATGATATTATTAGGGAAAATTAAAACTTTTTATGATATCCAGAGCCATAACACGTGCATAATTATATCGGTATATTACACATGATTGATATCCGTAAGTACCTAAGCACAAAAGAGTAGAAAAACAAGTAAAATAATTACATAAACGTGGGGTAAATAATATTATTAAATAATCATATATTTTGTATGATAATAATTAAACAAATTGTATTGTATTCCAGGGGTTTGAACCGTAATAAAATCAGGGATATCGAATCATTAGCTTATCTTACAGAGTTACGGTCCTTGTGAGTATATTGTAATGTCTACACTTTTAAATGTAAAATTAAACATTATTCATTAATTAAAATCATAAAATATCTCATAATACCAGCGGATATACGACAATAAACAAATTATATTTTATTACAGGTATTTGAACCAGAATGAAATCAGGGATATCGAATCATTAGCTCATCTGACAAAGTTACAGTTCTTGTGAGTATATTGTAATGTCTACACTTTTAAATGTATAAATAAACATTATTCATTAATTATAATCATAAACCATCTCCTAATACCAGTGGATATACGACAACAAACAAATTGTATTGTATTCCAGGGCATTGAGTTATAATAAAATCAGAGATATCGAACCGAAATCATTTACTCATCTTACAGAGTTAGAGACCTTGTGAGTTATAATATACCTAGTATAAACACTTTTAAATGCATGGAATCCAGAATGTATGAATATTTTCAGATACTTGATCAACAATAATATAAGTGAAGTGAAAAATGGTGCATTTTCAAACCTTTCGAAGCTTCAGTTCTTGTAAGAATATAAATTAACAAATAGCTTGTGATTATATATTTATTTATATCATATTATTATCTATATAATAAATTATTTAATTATTAGACGCTTGAGTGGAAATAAAATCGAAAACATCGAGATTGGGGTTTTTAATAACTTAACGAGTTTGAATGAATTATACTTGGATGACAACCAAATACATAAGCTCGATTTGGAAATGTTTAAGGGACTTACAAAACTGAATAAACTGTAAGTATTAAACATATTTTTCATGTGATCGTATTGTATAGCTGACGGAAAGTTACATTTTATATTTTATAAATAGGTCCTTGGGAAACAATATGATAAGCAGTATTCCACCTGGGATATTCGATTCATATAACGTCGTTGAGTCGTTTGTAAGTCAGCATAAACTGCCTAAATATATATATTATTAGTATTATAATAATTGTTATACTTTCATTGTTTGAATTATATATATGTCTAAACAAAACATTAATGCTTTCTTCTATAGACAGCTTAACGATAACCCGTTGAGGTGCGATTGCAATATGCTGTTGTTTGTAAACGCTGTGAAGAAAAGTTTAACTGAGGGTACTCTAGACATCACCGGGAGATGCGACCCGTTTTATCTATATAACATAGAAATTTACCTAATTTCGTTGGAGGAAATAACCGACAAATATTTAAATTGCAGTAAGTAATGATTCTGATTAAAATAATTATAAGAAGAAATAAAATATATAACATAATATTATATTCTATAATCTACATAGTATATTGTCTGCAACAGTGCTGTACCTATATTTATTGTTAATACAGCCGCCTATAAGTGTGTATTGCCTTAATGGTTTGACAGATGTTGTTGGGAACGAGTTGTTTTATTTAATAATGTGATGATTTTGACGTATTATATATATATTGTTGTGCATACAGCTCCAGATATAATCGTGGTACCAGAGAACAAGACGGTGTTGGTCGGTGAACAGTTACAACTTTCGTGCATTGCCCTAGGAGACCCGGAACCTTTTATAACGTGGGCCAAAGACGACATCGATCTAGAACTTGGCCAAAGAGTTCAGGTAAGATTATTTTAAGATATACGGTAATTAATCCTTTGTTCAAGCCCGGTGAAAAATCAGCTAATATATAATCGTGCACTGCTGTTAAAAATGTTCTATTAATTATTTACTTTATATTCATTGCATAAACTCAAACTTTTTAGGAATAATTTTCCCAATAATTTAGCATCCCTTGCAAATATTTTCTATTTGATGCAACTAAACTCCTGCTCCTCAACCTATATAGAATCTAGGACAAAATCCCACCACCAAAATCTCGCTCGAACATCTCTCGTTAAAACAGTTTAGAAAAATTTGCTTACCACTAAAAACAATTTTTAGATTCTGAACAGATTCGTGTTTTTTTTTTGTGTATGTCATCACCTTTTAGGACAGTAACCCTGCTTAGAATTCCTTCAACTGTATCTTTTCTGATAGGAAAGTGAATCTAGTTGGTACATTGGGGGGTTCAAAAGTAAAAATCCTTAAAATTCACGAAAATGTGCAAATTATTTTGAGTTAGAAATTCAGAAAAATGTTCTTTTTAAATCTAAAATTTGAAAATGTAATTTAAGATTTCTTATAAGATTATCTACCTTTATGAAAAAAAAAAATGTCTACAAGCAAATCAAATTAAAATTTTACGAGCGTTTTAAGCTGTTTACGGACAATTTTAAATTTCAAATTTTTTTTTTTTTTTCCATGAATATCAAAATGTTTTATCTGTTTTGCAAAAAAGCTTGAAAATATAATACAAGGCTCCTGATATATGGTTACAATAGCAGCTTAAAAATATTATAAATCCTTAGACACAGTTTTTTTTTTATAAACATTTAATGTTCATTTTTTTCAAATTTAACACCATCCATTACGATTACAGTGACCCACTTAAAATATTCGTCATACTATAAAATACTATATTTATTACTCACATATTATTATATTACTAATTTGAATAACTATTACATTTAACTTGCACAAAAAGTTTTACTCGTTCACTTATATCATGGTACTTTGGTGTATTTTAAGTTTTAACGATCAATCAAAGTAATGAAATTCTGGAAAAAGAGACCAACGGGTCAGCGGTGTATCGAAAAAGCCTGTCTTAAACGCCGTGTGATGATAATATTTTTATTATGTCATGTGACCTAAGTTACAAATAATAATTATAATTCTACTTTCTTAGTTTCTTCAACAATCGATTATTGAAGTATCCAAAAATGACAAATGATATTGAGTACGAATGCGACGAATACAGTTTACTACCCTTGTGAACTTAGCAGTGCAATGATAACAGTCAACTTTTAAAACAGTCTTACAAATTTGTTAGTGAGTTGTTAGAGATTGTTATTTCAAAGTTGTAAGACTTTATTTTTGACGCTAGACCACTTTCATTTATTGCACTGCTAACTTCACGGCAGCAGTACAAAAGTTCGTTAGAACATTTTTTTTTCGCTCAAACGACTCATAATGACTGGTTAGATATTGATAGACAACTTTTAAAGTTAGTTGGACTTTATTATTGACGTTAGAAATTTTTACTTTTGCACAAAGTTTTCCCCATTACTCATATTAATATATTATTATCAGGGATCGTAACTTCATGCACTAAAAATGCATAAATAAGCATGCATTCATGCACTAAAAATTGTCAAAATATGCATAAATATGCACTTGAAAGTTCAAAAATATTCATTTATATGCATTAACATTTTTAAATTATGCACTCAAAATATGCATTATGTAAAAAAAACATGACCAAATTTAAAATAATATATTCTTATTATTTTATTTTAAAATTTGGTCATGTTTTTTTTTACATAATGCATAATATTTGAGTGCATAATCCGTAGTAATGTAATATATATTTATAAGTGTTTTTTTTTTATGTTTTCCAACTTAAGAGTACTAGTGCTCCACTAGTAGACAAAATATTCCATAAAACCATGGTTTCGTAATTCAAGTAATACGGCTTATTGAAGTGGTTTACAGTAAAATACTATTATAAAATTGTAGAGTAGAACTTTTTTTACAATCGTAAGTAGCTTGATTTTCGATATTTTTATTAATTAGCTAAATAATTAATCAATAAAAAATTTAAAAAAACCGTTATAATTTACCATGTGATATTGGGCAATTGGACCAAGATATCAAAAATTGGAAGAAACTTTTCAAATATTTGTCTAAAAAGATTTTTATGAAATAATGCACTAGCGACTCTAAAAAAATCAACTATATATATGTCAAATATGACTTTTACACCCAAAAATGCAAAAACATGCACTATCAAACTTCATATTATTTTTTATTATTATTGTAAGAAACGGATTTGCGTGTCTCAGTTGTTAGTCATGTTTTCCTGTGTAGCAAAAAAAACATGCAGATGCATGAACTTACGAGCCCTGATTATTACTATTGTTATGAAACGGATTTGTATCTCAGTTAGCATGTTTTCCTGTGTAGCAAAAAAAAACATGCAGATGCATGAACTTACGAGCCCTGATTATTATTTAAAAAGCATATTTCAAAAAGTTTATAACTAGGTAAAATATAAAAAAAGTAACTCACTAGGATAAAATAATAATAAATATATAAATATTAAAATCTATCAATTATATATAAATGAATTTATTATATAGATTTAGATTTTTATTCATAGTAAATTTTTTATCAATTTAGATATTTTAACTTCATTTTTTTATCAATTTTGAATTTTTGTTCAACATGTCTTTTTTATAAATTTCAATTTTTTTAATCAACATGGTTTTTTTAATCGATTTTGATTTTTAATTTTTAAATTTTTGATCAATTTTGATTTTTTTTAATTTTAAATTTTTACGAATTTAGATGTTTATTAATAGTCAATTTTTTTATTAACATTAGATTATTTTTTTATTTTTTAATATTTTTTTTTTGTTTTCTGAACGAAAATGTTATTTTTAAAACCCTTTACAAACTGCTTACAAACTTTCAGTTATGATGCACATTGTTGAAATAGTGAGAGGAGGGCTGGAGAAATTTAGTCCGTCAGTTCTAAATATTAATATAACCATAATAAGAAAAAGTTATAAGCCCCCTAAGAATAACAAATTACAAAAAAATAGTTAAAATCTATATTTTTCATTTAAATAATATATAGGTAAACAAAACCATAAATATTAGAACTTCGTGCCTTTAAATAAAATTGTTCAAAATGTTTTCTAATCCACATCGGTTTGATTTTCATTTTACATTGTATGTATTTAAAGTACCACCTGTATCACAATTATATCTTTAGTGTTAGGCTGGAAATCCATTTATTGGGTAGCAAATATTTTTTTTATTTCCTTAAATGGCACAAACTTAAAAAAAATAAAAATAATATGCTAATTTACAAGTATATGGGTTTTTCTGACAAACCAAATGTTTTACGACTAAAGACCATAGAGGTAAAAATGATTATGTGGACAATTATGATCAGATTCGTAATACAAAGGATAGTAGCTGGTATTAAATGTTAACCCCCAACTTTCAAAGTCAGATAACTTTAGTTAAGTTAAGTTACGAATAATATTTTATGAACAACACTCGTTACTTATTGGCTATTATCAATATATTTTCAGCAGCGCTATTTCCCTGATTCTTTTTTTAAGACGTATTTAACCTATTGTCAGTACCTAGTTAACTTTTATCGTTTATTTTACTTTTTATTATTTAGAGTAGGTAATATAATATTTCAAATTATTGTATTGTTAAATATTGTAAATATTAATCCATAGTATACTACTTACTGCAGGTATTACAAAACAATACATTGATTATATCTAAAGTGGAAAGAACGGACGGTGGTCAATATAAGTGCATGGCGTCCAATCCTTTTGGACGAAAATCTTTCGAGGCGATGGTTAACGTAAACGGTAATATCATGTACATCACTATATGTATGACTATATCATTATTATACGATCGTTCGAGTTCTAAATCTCGTGCGACTTTAAAATTCCAAAAAGATCAGAATTTGCATAATGAATCCTTTGTCAATCACTCTTTGTATGATACACAAATAAAAATTAAAATAAACCTGTAGGTATTTTATAACCAAGCTCGGTTCTAGAACTATAATTATTAAGGAATTTCATTGTTTGTAAAGAAATAAAAGACAATACACAATTAAATAGTAATGAAATTAAATAATTAACAAAAATTAGAACATTATTAATTATTGTTAAGAGGGACGCAACACCCATATGACATGTTGTCTGCGTCTTACAAATGAAAACATAGCAAAAACTGTTTTGCGCGAGAAAGAACCGAGAACGTTACACTTATAACTAAGAAAATAAATTTTCATTAGTTAAATGGTGAACATTGTCTGTGATATTCTGTTTTTATTTTTTCGATATCGGAACTATAAAAAAAGTTATTTTAAGTTTAATAAACCCAAAAATAATGAATTCTGAAATAATATCATCGTTTTTCGTAGGTATAAGTGATGTCAAAAAAATAAAAACAATATATCGTAGATAATAAGTTATAACACTTTTACCCGTTTAATATACATAATTTTTTTTAATATATATAATATTTATAATTTAATTTAGGTTTGGCGGAAAATGGTTGTAATACCATGTTTGGAGCAATACCAGTTTTTTTTATTATTATTATTATTATTATATTAGCAAATTGCCTATTGTATAAATATTTATGCATGCTTTTTAGTGCACTATTAGATGTGATATCATAAATAAATGCTTAGTAAATCGAATTAAAGTACACTTATTTTGTTTCGATAATTTATTTACTTGGCGAGAAATTATATACTACACCATTGTAAAATATATGAAGCTAAATACATTCATTCAGAATTAAATTCTCCACAACAAAAATACCTAAATAATTGTTTTGTCCTATAGATACTTACACGGCTACTATATACCAAATGAGTAATATACCCAATACTTTATATTTTTACTCAAACAAATGCATAGTCTTAAAGTAAAAATGTTATGCAATTTTTATTAAAATATTATTATGAGGCACATTTTATAAGTAGAATTTTATTTCCTAAGATACAGCTGATTACAGATATATATTTTTTTCGGCCACTAAGACTCGTTAATTATTTGCTTATATGGTATAACATTATCCATAATACATTTTATTATTAGGTGCTATAAAGAACTGTCCTACTACCATGGAATATTATAAAAAAAAATTTAATATTTTAATCTATTTTGTAGTACTGCTAACAAACTTAACCATTTTGAAATGATTTTCAATGTTATTTAAGTCGTAGTACAACCTAATATTATGTTTGAATTAAAATGAATTCATTAAAAATTATCTTATCAATCTGCATTGTATGTACTAATAAGTAATATCATTGATTATAAATAATAAGAATTATAATAGGTAGGTATTATATATTATTTATATACGATTTCGCTTCTTGAGATAACTAATGGGTCCAAAATAATTGGATTTTGATCCATTGATTGTTGTTTGTCTTTGACCTTTTTTATGTATCATAATATTTTCCAAAAAAAAAAAAACATTCTTTGATCCAACCTACAATATGTTCTCTAATTTTAAATATAAAAAAGGTGCTCTGCTGTACAGTAGGTTAGAAGTGATTCACTGTTTAATGGATGGTATTAAATTTGAATTCCATGATATAATATCATTGTATGAGAAAAACGATTCTAAGCGGAGACAGATGTGTCAGTCTAGGTATAAGACATATATTATATACTTATCTATGGTATTAAAAAAAATTGACCTATAATAAGAACCTATAATAAAATCTAAATTAATCATATCACAATATCCATTAAGTGCTTATAACGCGTTATACATCAAAAACACACCGTGATACTATCATAGATATATAATAGTGTAGGTACTTTAGAAGTTTCAAGTACCCACGAATAATATTATTAATACTCACAACAAAATAATTTAAATAGTTATTTTAGGTTTTTTATTCGTCCAAATTTGAACTTAAAATTACTATAAAAATAAACTGTTCTTCTGTATTTTTTAGATTTTTTGCTAACAGAATAAACTACCTACGAGGAATCTTGTTTTAAATTTTCAATCCTTAGATATAAAAGATTTTTAATATTTTCCATCTGCCCTTGAAACAATATACTAGAAGCCTTCAATTAACTTTTCAAGCTTTTTTAACCAACAAATAAAATTTAATTGATATTTTTAGAAAAAAAATGTTCCTAAACAGTTCAAAAAAAAACATAATATTTCGAAAATTTCATATTTCAAATTTATATATCATGTATAGAAAATGTAAATATAAACAACCAGTGAAAATTTTATGTATAAACGTTAATTTGTTTTAGAGTTACACCAAAAACCAAAATCGATTTTTTGGAAAACCAATTTTGCATAAAAAGTCCCGTTTTTCCTTAATTTTTATGTTATTTTCCTGGCGCTTGTGAAAACTATTAGGAATTTTAAAATTTTACCTCCCGAACGCACCAACTAGATTCACTTTCCTATCGAACAAGATACTGTTGAAGAAAGTCGAAGCAGTTTTACTGCCCCAAACCGTGACGATAGACACAAAAAAAAAATTAAAAAATTAAAAAAAAGCACACATCATTGTAAAATCAATACATTCATCGTTTCACTCAGAACCTAAAATTAACGAAATCCAACTATTCTACAGGGCGCGAGAATTATTCCTGTTAGACATTTTTTTTGCTCCAAAAGACACACAGACTCACCTACTTAAGCAGTAGACATATGCATAGGCTGATTATTGTTTAATAACTATAGTTTTATAAATAGTATAGTTTCAGTATGCTACGTTTAAGTTATATGTACATTTTTTTTTGTACATTAAGAGGACGGCACACAGGGATTTGTTGTCTTCATCTTGCAAACGTACAGCATAGCAAATTTGATGTTCACAATAATACATTTCACTCTGTTATTTCTAAATTTAGAAATAATTTATCTCTTATAAAATTTAAAGGTAGGATTATTATCTAGGGCGTCTCTGAGGCTTTTAGTGGCATTTTTACTAAGAACTACGAAAGCAGTTATGACATTTTATAGAACGAACATAACTTACTTAAAAATATTAATATCAATAAAATCATCCGAAAAGCTCTGGATAATATTCTTACCTTTAAATTGTATAAGAGGTAAATTCACTTTAATTTTAGAAATTGCAGAGTAAAATGTGTTATTGTGAACGTAAAATTTACAATGTTGTGTATTTGTAAGACAGAGGCAACAAATTCCCAAAACAAACTTCCTTCCATTTCACTTTATCTTGAGCTACTTAATTAAAGTAGTCTACCACTTGTTGTATTTTGTCTTATTAACTTGAAACAAAAAATAATTAATCTTATCAGAAATGTTTTGTTTTTGTTTAAAATTAATTACAATTTCAACCAGTACTATACAGTTTATAACCTTATTGGATTCTTAGCTAAGCAATGGATATATTGGTTTTACAATGATATGGTTTTTCCCATACTTGTTACAGATAGAAAATCGAGTTAAATGTTGTTCTCATATCATATTTTAAAGTGTATTAAGTTAAAATGTTGACACCATTTTCCTAAAAATTAGTTAATTAATTTGTAAATAGTAATATTAGTTATGTTTATAAAATATTCATTTTTTATAGCTAATGCTCAAACATTTAGTACAAGGTACCTCATATGAAGTTTTTGCTAAATCCCAAAAATCTATCAATAAATAAACAATATTTTACTTATAGTTATTTGAAGTTTAAATATTGACAAAATTGTAGCAATGTAAGTTATTTTGTTGGAATTCAAAAATATTATTCCAAGGATAGAAATTTTCTGAGATATAATCTATGTAATAACACAATAACATAATATTAAAATTATTATTTAGATTACTTTTCTATAACTACTGCCTACCGTTTAACTAATAGTAAAATTAAATGACTTATTAATGTAAGACGACAGACTATCTCCACTCAGAATCATTTGATATATCATTGAATTTAAATTTAACTCATACTTACAGTTACTAACTTAATCACGAGATACACTCAACATCCAACATATGAACATCAACATATGAAGGAATACTACTTAACTTTAAATATTTCTGGAATTATAAATATTATGAAACCAAATCTTTAATTTAATTCATTATTTTTTATTGTTTTTACGTATTTTAAGTGTATTTATAAGTCCTTTAGGTATTTTTGTGAAAAAAACTATTATTGTAATATATGTATATTTCTTCTCCATTTTTAAATTATTGTAAATTTTAATAATACTGCTAAGTACTAATAGTGTTATAACCATGGTTTTCATCCTGCAAAGTTGTAGATAAAGGGTCATAGCCATTTTCGTCCAAAAATATAAAAAATTATAAATCTTGATAATGTTCCTCCAATAAGGAATTAAGAATAAAATTAATGTTTATGTATAATTGCCACTTAATTTTATTAAAATGTCATGAAATTAATTTTCTTATTTACACTCGTATAAAAAATATTTTTATTCCCAAAATAATGCCAGGAACATTTTTCAGAACTACATAATATTATTATTATATTATAAAGAATATAAAATATGAAATAATAAATCAACAAAAATACCTTATGTTTTTCTTTTTTTCTAAGTGCGTAGGTAATCAATATATTATTATTTATTAATAATCATATATAAGCGAACACGTTTAAAATAAGAAAAATTTTTTTCATAATTTCATTGAAATATTTCAAGAGAGTGAAATATCTCAAATTCAGAACCCAATGTAAAATACAAATAAAATAAATATGCATTTAGCAAAAATACATTTAAATTACTTATATTAAAACACAGGGTGTAACATGACTTGGCAAATGAAAAATAAAATATGATATTTATCTCCCTGTGAAGTTACAATAGTTAAAAACCTTATTTTCCAGTTATGTCCGGCTGGCGGCTACAAGATATTTTATCCCTTTATATTATTGGTAAGAGCAAAATGCGACCTGGGGAATGATAGCAATTACTTATACGGCTAGTATATAAATACAGTGTACAGATTATATTATTATTAGAGATGTAAATTTACGTAAATTTTGATAATTTCGGTTTGTTACCATATTAACATCCGCAGAAACTCCTCTCTGCCACATTTCCATGAACTTATAATTATGGTAACATTAATTTTTTTTATTTACTGGATACTAAGGTGTTCAATTAGACAGGGTGGTCGTTGTTTTTAAATTTATTAAATTTTGTGACTGGGGTTCTAGTTCTAATATGTGTAAAAAAACTAAAATTATGTACGTATATAGAACATAAAAAAAATAATCAGAGAAGTTTAGTCGATACCTCAAAGCCTTGAAAAGTTTAATATTACTAATATTTTAAACGTGTGGTTTATTACCTATATCTGTAATAAAATCAAATTTATATTAATTGCCATAATAAATTGATCGTATCAGATATTCTTATAATGTACACAGATGTTTAATGTGATGTTCAAAAAAAAAAATGCCTACAAGAAACTCAAATTAAATTTTTATGAGCGTTTAAAATTCATATTTTTACAACATTTGATATTCACTCGATTTCTCATGTAACGATTTTCTTATTTTGTTGTAATTAAAAAAGAATGACCGTAGATACAAGAAAATTTCACTGAATGTTTATATTAGCATTTCCTATACACCATAAAATTTTGAAAATATTTTGACTCTTTTTGAGCTGTTTACAGACATTTTCAGTTTTCTTTTTTTTTTAGTTTTTTTTTTCTATAAATATCAATAACATTTTATTTGTTGGGTAAAAAAGCGTGAAAATTTACTGAAAAGCTCTTGTTATATTGTTACAATATCAGTTGAAAAATATTTAAAATACATAACCAGAATTTTTTTTATAAGCAATTAAAATTAAAGTATAAATTTCGGCTAAATTTATCACATTTAAAATTTAATAATAATTTGTAGTTAAAAATTTATAAAATGTTGAAGTTTTATAGCTAAGAATTGAAAATTTAAAAAAAGATTCCACGTAAATAGGTTATATATAAATTACTTTATTCACCTTAATATCATCAAATATACTTCGTAATATAATAGACTGACTGACCATTTTCGCTCAGAATCGTTTTTCTTATACAATAGTCAATGACATTATATTTACCATTCATTACCGTTACCCACTTGTAACCTACTGTACAGCAGAGTGACTTTTCTTTTTTGATAAAGGTAGACAAGCTTAAGAGGAATCTCGTATTATATTAGATTTAAAAAGTAAATTTTTAAGAATTTCTAACTCAAAATAATTTTCAAATTTTTGTCATTTTTACGTATTTTGTCAATATTTGAACTTTAAATGATTATAAAAAAAAATTGTGACTATGGATTTTAAATTTTTTTTCATCTTCCTTTGAAACAATATTCTAGAAACCTTCTACTAAATTGTCATGCTTTTTTAAACAACAAATAAAATTTCATTGATTTTTATAGAAAAAAAAACTAAAAAAAATTGGAAACTGAAAATGTCCTTAAACAATTCAAAATAAGTCAAAATATTTGGAAAATGTTATGGTGTATAGAAAATGCTTATATAAACATTCAGTCAAAATTTCATGTACCTACGGTAATTTGTTGAATAGTTGCACCAAAAACCAAAATCGATTTTTTCGAAAACAGATTTTGTAGCAACTTTCCTATCAGAAAAAAATTCGAGCATTTTTACTGGCCTAAAAGGTGATGAAAGCCAAAAAATTAAAAATTGAAAAAATAAAAAAAACACAATGTATTGTAAAATCAATACATTCTGTTCCGACGCAGCGACTACACCACGCGTCAACAGCTCCACGGAGGCAGTTCAAACGAATCACAGTCGAGGTCTGATCAACCAAGGCGACTCCGGAATCGGAAATAATGAATACAGCAGTGGCAACATCTTTATTATGAGTGAATTAATTAAGTTGAAGATAGATAGATAGAAATAAAATTGTAGCTAGAAGTGCACGTCTCGCGTTGATTCTATTAAATCAGCGTTTATTTTATATCTTGGTGGAGGTGTAAAATATTTAAAAAAAAAATATTCGAATAAAAATAAATGAAAAAAAAAAAAGAAACAAGCTTGTTAAGAAATATACGTATTTTGTAATAGACAGCTGTAGACTGATCTAGGATTTGTATGGTAAATAGACGGCAAGGACCGATCTAAGATTGTATGGTAATTGACAGCAGGGACTGATCTAAGAATTGTATAGTATTTTGTAATAGACAAATCTAATCTAATGTAATCTCATCTGATCGACTGATCTAATGAATAGACTGCGATAGGCTGATCTAGGAAATTGATGGCCGCTCGTAGCATTTTGAATATATATAGGGAAATATTGATTAAAGTGAAATATTGAATTTTTGAATTGAAATATAGAATGATAGATAATTGTTGAAAGAAATTAATTGATAGATTTTGAATTAAAAGGCAGTAGATGACGTTATTGAATAAAAGTAGTTGACGTCAAGAATTTGGAATAAAAGTAATTGTAAGGCTAGCCTAGGATAAGATTTAGTATAATATTACTACGGATAAGTTAATAGAATAATTTTTAATAATTAGTAAAAAGTTAATTTTTTTTTTTTGTGTTTAAAATTAAACGGTTAAAGCGCGTAAGTTAGAATATTAAATCATTTAAAGAAATAAATAGGTAAAAAGAATAATAAGGGATAGGAAGTCGAATATTATTAGAGGGATTTACGGAGTAATTAACCGGAGATTTTTTTAATAATATTCGAACGCAGACAAGTGCGCACGCATGAAACATCGCGGAACATGGCGATTTTACTTGTTATTAGATAGGTACTCGTCCATTTACGACGTACAACACGCGTTTACGCAATGTATTTTATGAATAATTATATGTGCACGTTGTTTATTTTGTAAGTAATAATATATACGTATTGGTAATTTTGTGGAAAATAATATATACGCGGTGTTATTCATTTTGGTGATGGTAGTTACGTGTTAATCGTTTATAAATAATATACATGTAGAATAAATACTATTGGTAATTACATACGCGGATAGAATATTAATGGAATAAGTAAATTAATAATACTATGAAATGCGCAATATTTGTTTTATCTCTCTCTGACCCACGCGCAACATAGCAAAATTTACGTTCACAATAGGTAATGATTATATATAATCATAAGAATTTTTTTAATTAGATTGAAATGTTCTCTTACACAATTAAAAGATAAGAATATAAGATATTATTATCTAGGGCATCTCGTAGGCTTTTTATTATATTTTAATTTTAAAGCGAGTTTTGAGTATTTTATAAAATCAAAATATAATAAAAAGCTATGCTATTCCCTAGCTAGATAATAATCTTGCCTTCAAATGTTTTTTAGAGGTATTTCACTGTAACTTTGGAAGTTATTATGATTATTTAAATTATAATTTATAATCATTATTGTGAACGTAAAATTTGAACGTACATTTCGCCAGCCCCCCCAAATTGAATTTTTGAATTTTTTTTTTTACCAAACATTAGTGTGCCATTAGTGTGAATTTGTGTGACTACTACCAGAATTTGTGCGATACTGGTTTAACCATAAATTAACAAAATTATATGGGGGGCTGGAGAAATGTTGTAGTCGCACAAATTCACACTAATGGCGCACTAATGTTTGGCAAAAGAAAAATTTTAAAAATGTGATTTTTCCATGAGGGGGGGCTGGGGAAATGCCAAAAAAAGAAAAACGACTTTTCCGAGTACAACGGGTGTCGCACAAATTCTGGTTGTAGTCGCACAAATTCACACTAATGGCACACTAATGTTTGGCAAAAGAAAAATTTTAAAAATGTGATTTTTTCCATGAGGGGGGGCTGGGGAACATTTCTCCAGCCCCCCATATAATTTTGTTAATTTATGGTTAAACCAGTATCGCACAAATTCTGGTTGTAGTCACACAAATTCACACTAATGGCACACTAATGTTTGGTAAAAAAAAAATTTCAAAAATTTAATTTGGGGGGGCTGGCGAAATGTACGTAAAATTTGATATGTTGCGCGTGGGTCAGAGAGAGAAAATAAATAGTGCTCTGACATCGTCTTGTACAGCTAAACATTATTTGGTATACCTATACATATAAAAACGTTAGCCTGTATTTGTATTATTAAATTAGTATTTTGAATTTAAAATTGTTTTTAGAGTTGAACATTATGTATTAAATGGCCGGAGAATAGTTGACATTAGTTATATTTTTAAATAAATTTCATCAGTATGTCATTTCAAGATTGTTATTATTGTACTATTAATAACTTACAAGTCACAATAATTATACACTTATTTTACCTATCTTTATATTTAATTACAAAAATGCCTGCGATCAATATTCGATGGGTAAAAAATAAAAATGTAAAATGACGTCAGGCAGCGAATAATATACTATCTAGTATCTATAATAATTGATGTACTATGTACTATGTATATATTTTAATTATATTTTTATACAGGTAGTATAATAATCGCCGCTATAATCGTAGGTAAGAAATATCACAGTGTTGCCTATAAATTGCCTATACTCAGCTGACTCCTTAAAAATCGAATCCCCTTAAAGCTATTATAATAATAATTATTATTGCAGGTTGCCGTGAAATCATTGTATTCATTCAATTAATTTAATTTTTTTTGTACTCTGTGTTTTGATATTATATGTATCGCAATTACGTGAATATTGAGCGTACTATACTCGCGTATAAGTTACGTACATAAAACAATGCCACGTCTTCGTGGATGAGGAAGAAAATAAATATTGATCGATAGACTCGGCATTCACAATTAGTGCAGCCGTTTAGGAGGAGTTTAGTAACATAATTGGTATAACTTTGATACTTTTGAGTTAAATTATAAAGTTACGTACAAACAGCGCAGGGTCCGCTATCTACCACAGGCAGAATAGGTAAAATGTGGGTACTTAAGTGAACGACGGTTTATCTGTTTACTTTAAAAAAGGGCTAAGCTCTTTAGAAAAAAAAGAATTTCGTAGCACAACACGACAATCCTTCAATAATTTAAAAAATAAATAAATAAATATTTAATTAAAATATAAATTATGTATAGATATATTATATGCTTTAATAATTAAGTAGCATAGATTAGGTTTTTTTATTATAGATTACTTTATTGTTTATATGTCATACGTTATCCAAACAGGAAAACGTGCATGTTATTCGTAATCGTTGCCTATTTAAATAACGACAAAAAAAAAAACACGCTAACAACACAGATCGCGGTAGCGCCGAACCCGTTCAGTATTGTGTATTATTTTCTATTAAGTAACGCAGCGGCGGCCAGTGCGATTGTGTAGTGTGCTTTGCGACCAGTCCGAGCGATGACTCGGTCGATGCATCAGGACGCCGCCGAAACTGTTTTACGGAGGACTATGGTGCTGCTACTTTTGCTGTTGATGTTCTCCTCGTCGTCGTTTCCATCGGTCACCGCCGAGTGCCCTGACAATTGCTCGTGCGAAGAAGAGCTGACTGTCTTCTGCCATGGCCAGGGTCTGGACCGGATACCCGTCCGCATACCTCCGGCTACCAAAGTGCTGTAAGTCGAAATACCTGCAGTTTAAAGACGTATAAAAGCTACACGCGTATCATGTTCTAAGAAATATTTAAGCCATCAAATACTAAAATCGACAAAACTGCGAAATAAATCATAAAATATCTCATAATACCAGCGGATATACGACAAAGAGTAACGATAGGTTTATAAACACTATAAGGTGTGTTTAAAATATAAAAGTATTAGTATAAATTATAAAATAACTGTTAGTAACTAGCAAAATATCGGAAATGTTTGAAATAAGTAATAAGGAAACTTATAAATCCCGCTTACTTACTATGACATAACTTACTATGATCTAATATCTAAATAGCGAAATTCCGATACCTATATCCAGGTATTTGGTCAATGTAGTAAATTCGTAATATATTTTTCTATTTGAGTATTCAACATATGTTTTACAGTTGAAATTTTATGCACACATTTTTAAATTCTAAGCCAAGCATATTTTTGATTAAAAGGAATATTGGAAAAAAATGTAGGCATATTTTGTTACCTCACTTTCATAATATAAAACTGGAGCGTTCTTGTTTAAACGAAAACGGCACCCCAGGTTTCCAAAAAATATTGGTCAAAGATATTTACTTTTTAATACAAGGTTCTTGGGAAGTCTTTCTTATAGCGATTTATAAAAAAATATCGTAAATACATATATAGGCACTGATATGTTTGTTTCCGGTTTGTAAAAAAACAAGCTTTAGTAGCAATAATTCGGAACAAATTATTGATGTATGATTTGAGCAAGCTGGGGCAAGTTAATGATAATTTTTAACTGAGTTAAGGTAAGTTGATAGAAAAAATTTTAAAAAGTTTAAAGTTAACAGTTCATTTTTTTTTAACTCGGTTATGTTATTATTATTATTATTTTTTTTTTTTTGATATCTATATAAATAGTAAATACCCATTAATATGGTTTAAAATAATAAAAATCATAAATATGATTGAACACAGGAAATAGCCAATATATGACCAAAACCTAATTGGTTTTAATTAACAAATAACTTATTTTTGTCGAAATATTTAATAATATTATTTTCTTGAGAATTGTACATTAGTGATTTGCAGTGTTTGGAAAGAACGTCGTTCATGAACGCACGTTCACGCGTTCACGTTCATATATAGTGAACGACGTTTATATTTTTGATGAATTTGATGAATTTTTAAGACGTTCAATTTATTTACCATTTAATAAATATTATATGTATAAAATATATTAATTAATTATATTATAATAATAATATTTTCATTTTTCCCATTATAATTCCTATAATATTCGTTTGATTGCAAAATATATAAATTAAAAACGGGCAATTCCAGTGTCCCCGGCTAGACATACATAATATTATGATTTCCACGAATTCGTAATAAACCCATAGATATTAAACATATGGATACGGCATCTAGCGGTTAATAATAGTATGAATTATGTTAGCATACAGATTTTTGTGTTATGCCGTATCCATAATATGTTTAATATCTATGAATATTTTAAATTTAATTTTAAATCAGTATGATCATTATAACTTATAAGACATAAATATTGAAATGTCCCCGTTTTGCCACATGGCCCCCCGTTCTGCCCCACTTTCCCCTATATGCTCTAAATTGTATTTTTATTTTTTGTTTGAGTCGTATATGTTTATGGGATTTTAATTTTTATATTCATGGCAGGCCAACGATTCATAAAAAAAAATTAAATGAACGCGACCCATCGAACGCGTTCGTTTTTTAAAAGAACGTGAACGTGAACGCGTTCGTTTAAAAAAACACGAACGTGAACGTGAACGAGTTCCTTTTTGAAGGACTGAACGTGAACGTGAACGAGTTCATTTTTTTCGTGAACGTTCCGAACACTGGTGATTTGTATCTAGATCAATATAATAATATAATATGATATTACTTATTAGTTATTAGTATTTATGAATTACTATTATTTGTATTAGTATGCCACAGTATGGTATGATATATCTTTATATATATCATACATCTACACGGCTATTGCTATATGTTTAATTAAGTTATTTCTATTGAAAAATTCTTGTTAATGGAACAATTAATAAGTTTAACTGTGTTTCTAATTTCCAATTCTAGTAAATTGTGATGTAATAATATGTATCGTCAATAATAATTTTTATTTTTATTATATTTAAAATTTAATTATTTATAAGTTAACTTAACTTGAATTTGATTAAAAGTAACTCTATATTTATTAAGTCTATATCAATTAAAATAAGTTAAGTCAAAAATTAAGTTTATTGAAATTAAATTAGAAAAAGTTAAACTACAAAGTTAATATTAACTTAACTTTGACTTTTTAACTCATTTATGCCCAGGTTTAGATTTGAGGTTGTAGTACTAAGTGATGGACATAAATTTGACCCCTTGATTCAGACGATCACTGTTTTCACTGGAAATTAAATGTGTGTTTTCAAAACATAATATATTTCATAGTCAATAATTATAGTAGTCACACTACCCAGTGCATGAACACTGAATTCTGCGTACGTTTTATTTTTTTAACTTTTAAGTCCCAAAATGAACATGATATTATTAGGGAAAATTAAAACTTTTTATGATATCCAGAGCCATAACACGTGCATAATTATATCGGTATATTACACATGATTGATATCCGTAAGTACCTAAGCACAAAAGAGTAGAAAAACAAGTAAAATAATTTACATAAAACGTGGGTAAATAATATTATTAAATAATCATATATTTTGTATGATAATAATTAAACAAATTGTATTGTATTCCAGGGGTTTGAACCGTAATAAAATCAGGGATATCGAATCATTAGCTTATCTTACAGAGTTACGGTCCTTGTGAGTATATTGTAATGTCTACACTTTTAAATGTAAAATTAAACATTATTCATTAATTAAAATCATAAAATATCTCATAATACCAGCGGATATACGACAATAAACAAATTATATTTTATTACAGGTATTTGAACCAGAATGAAATCAGGGATATCGAATCATTAGCTCATCTGACAAAGTTACAGTTCTTGTGAGTATATTGTAATGTCTACACTTTTAAATGTATAAATAAACATTATTCATTAATTATAATCATAAACCATCTCCTAATACCAGTGGATATACGACAACAAACAAATTGTATTGTATTCCAGGGCATTGAGTTATAATAAAATCAGAGATATCGAACCGAAATCATTTACTCATCTTACAGAGTTAGAGACCTTGTGAGTTATAATATACCTAGTATAAACACTTTTAAATGCATGGAATCCAGAATGTATGAATATTTTCAGATACTTGATCAACAATAATATAAGTGAAGTGAAAAATGGTGCATTTTCAAACCTTTCGAAGCTTCAGTTATTGTAAGAATATAAATTAACAAATAGCTTGTGATTATATATTTATTTATATCATATTATTATCTATATAATAAATTATTTAATTATTAGACGCTTGAGTGGAAATAAAATCGAAAACATCGAGATTGGGGTTTTTAATAACTTAACGAGTTTGAATGAATTATACTTGGATGACAACCAAATACATAAGCTCGATTTGGAAATGTTTAAGGGACTTACAAAACTGAATAAACTGTAAGTATTAAACATATTTTTCATGTGATCGTATTGTATAGCTGACGGAAAGTTACATTTTATATTTTATAAATAGGTCCTTGGGAAACAATATGATAAGCAGTATTCCACCTGGGATATTCGATTCATTAACGTCGTTGAGTCGTTTGTAAGTCAGCATAAACTGCCTAAATATATATATTATTAGTATTATAATAATTGTTATACTTTCATTGTTTGAATTATATATATGTCTAAACAAAACATTAATGCTTTCTTCTATAGACAGCTTAACGATAACCCGTTGAGGTGCGATTGCAATATGCTGTTGTTTGTAAACGCTGTGAAGAAAAGTTTAACTGAGGGTACTCTAGACATCACCGGGAGATGCGACCCGTTTTTATCTATATACATAGAAATTTACCTAATTTCGTTGGAGGAAATAACCGACAAATATTTAAATTGCAGTAAGTAATGATTCTAATTAAAATAATTATAAGAAGACATAAAATATATAACATAATATTATATTCTATAATCTACATAGTATATGTATTGTCTGCAACAGTGCTGTACCTATATTTATTGTTAATACAGCCGGCTATAAGTGTGTATTGCCTTAATGGTTTGACAGATGTTGTTGGGAACGAGTTGTTTTATTTAATAATGTGATGATTTTGACGTATTATATATATATTGTTGTGCATACAGCTCCAGATATAATCGTGGTACCAGAGAACAAGACGGTGTTGGTCGGTGAACAGTTACAACTTTCGTGCATTGCCCTAGGAGACCCGGAACCTTTTATAACGTGGGCCAAAGACGACATCGATCTAGAACTTGGCCAAAGAGTTCAGGTAAGATTATTTTAAGATATACGGTAATTAATCCTTTGTTCAAACCCGGTGAAAAATCGGCTAATATATAATCG
Organism: Macrosiphum euphorbiae; assembly: GCA_949089665.1. NCBI lineage: Eukaryota > Metazoa > Arthropoda > Insecta > Hemiptera > Aphididae > Macrosiphum > Macrosiphum euphorbiae. The sequence continues at coordinate 71,376,599 of CARXXK010000003.1, read as the reverse complement.
TGCACTGCTGTTAAAAATTTTCTATTAATTATTTACTTTATATTCATTGCATAAACTCAAACTTTTTAGGAATAATTTTCCCAATAATTTTGCATCCCTTGCAAATATTTTCTATTTGATGCAACTAAACTCCTGCTCCTCAACCTATATAGAATCTAGGACAAAATCCCACCACCAAAATCTCGCTCGAACATCTCTCGTTAAAACAGTTTAGAAAAATTTGCTTACCACTAAAAACAATTTTTAGATTCTGAATGGATTCGTATATTCGATATAAAATGTTAGGATTTTTCTCTATTTTATTTTATTATATTTTTTTAAAATTATTAAAATCGATGTAATGTTTATCCGCGTAAAACGGAGATATGAATTCTTATCTAATATATTGAACTTAATATTATATTGTTTATAGCCTTATAGGAGCATAGCTAACATAATAGCTTATTTTTTTTTTGTTTTTTGCTTTCGATGTTCTCTAGCCCACTAGATTTTTGAACTCAAAAAATTGGCCCTCTAGTAACAATGAGTTGCCCCTCCCTAGTGTATAATGATGTTTTCGGTTCATTAAGTAGCGCCGGTCTCTTTAGATACTATCATTCCATTACTGAATTTCATAAAATATGTCGATATCCATGAATACTATAAGACATATAATTTGTGATAATTTCAAGTAACTACGGTAACTTGTTTTAAAGCTACACCAAAAGCCAAAATCGATTTTGTCAAAAACCGATTTTGCTTAAAAATTCCTTAATTTTAATTTTGTTTTTCAGGGCATTTTCGAAAACTATTCGGAGTTAAATTTTGACCTCCCAAAAGTACCAACTAGATTCACTTTCCCATCGAACAAGATACTGAAGTTGAAAATCGAAGCGTTATATCGACTACTAATCGTGTACACAGACACAAAAATAATAAAAAAAAAAAACACACATCATTTTTTTTGTGTATGTCATCACCTTTTAGGACAGTAACCCTGCTTAGATTTACTTCAAATGTATCTTTTCTGATAGGAAAGTGAATCTAGTTGGTACATTGGGGGGTTCAAAAGTAAAAATCCTTAAAATTCACGAAAATGTGAAAATTATTTTGAGTTAGAAATTCAGAAAAATGTTCTTTTTAAATCAAAAATTTGAAAATGTAATAAAAGATTTCTTATAAGATTATCTACCTTTATGAAAAAAAAAAAATGTCTACAAGCAAATCAAATTACAATTTTACGAGCGTTTTAAGCTGTTTACGGACAATTTTAAATTTTTTTTTTTTTTTTTTTCCATGAATATCAAAATGTTTTATCTGTTTTGCAAAAAAGCTTGAAAATATAATACAAGGCTCCTGATACATGGTTACAATAGCAGCTTAAAAATATTATAAATCCTTAGACACAGTTTTTTTTTTATAAACATTTAATGTTCAATTTTTTGACAATATTTATCGAATTAAAAAATTAAAAACGATTTTGTATACTTTTATATCTAAGGATTGAAAATTAAAATCAAGGTTTCACGTAAATAGGTTATATTATATAAATTACTTTATTCACAATAATATCATCAAAATATATACTTAGTAATATCATAGTCTGACTGACCGTTTTCACTCAGAATCGTTTTACTTATACAATGATATTATATCATTGAATTCAAATTTAACACCATCCATTACGATTACAGTGACCCACTTAAAATATTCGTCATACTATAAAATACTATATTTATTACTCACATATTATTATATTACTAATTTGAATAACTATTACATTATTTAACTTGCACAAAAAGTTTTACTCGTTCACTTATATCATGGTACTTTGGTGTATTTTAAGTTTTAACGATCAATCAAAGTAATGAAATTCTGGAAAAAGAGACCAATGGGTCAGCGGTGTATCGAAAAAGCCTGTCTTAAACGCCGTGTGATGATAATATTTTTATTATGTCATGTGACCTAAGTTACAAATAATAATAATTGTACTTTCTTAGTTTCTTCAACTATCGAGTATTGAAGTATCCAAAAATGACAAATGATATTGAGTACGAATGCGACGAATACAGTTTACTACCCTTGTGAACTTAGCAGTGCAATGATAACAGTCAACTTTTAAAACAGTCTTACAAATTTGTTAGTGAGTTGTTAGAGATTGTTAGACAACTTTCAAAGTTGTAAGACTTTATTTTAGACGCTAGACCACTTTCATTTATTGCACTGCTAACTTCACGGCAGCAGTACAAAAGTTCGTTAGAACATTTTTTTTTCGCTCAAACGACTCATAATGACTGGTTAGAGATTGATAGACAACTTTTAAAGTTAGTTCGACTTTATTTTTGACGTTAGAAATTTTTACTTTTGCACAAAGTTTTCCCCATTACTCATATTAATATATTATTATATATTATTTAAAAAGCATATTTCAAAAAGTTCATAAAGTTCTATTTTCTATTTACGGCGCTATTCATTATGCCGCAGAAAACGAAATCTCTCCTCTCTCCCGGAGTGCATTGTCGTCTTCTCAATCTGATGATATTCTCAAAGCCATTGCTAAATTGGAATCTTCTCACCAACAACTTCTAAAATTAAACCAGCAAACCAGTGCTCAACAATCTGCTCAGTTCGAAGAACTCAAGTCAAACCTTGGTAACATTTCAACTCAAATATCCGATCTGAAAGCTGAAAACTCCAATCTTCGTGCTGAACTAACTGCTTTGAAAAGCAAAATACACCTACTTGAATCTACACCAAATACGTCCTCCTCTCAACCCCCTCTACTTGAACTCATCCAAGAACTCTCTGAACGTGATAAATGTAGTTCTAATGTAATTGTCTATGGTTTCACTGAATCCACTTCACGCACGCCTCAAGAAAGAATTGCTGATGACACGAAATCCGTCTCTGATGTATTCTCCAATCTGTCATTCAAATTCCCTACTGACGCTAAACTATTCAGGCTAGGAAAAAATGTCACCAACACCCCTCGTCCTCTAAAAATCATCCTTAATTCTAAGGCTGAAGCAGCATGCCTTCTGTCTTCGCTTAGTGAAGCTAGAAAGAGTCATGTTAATCTTCCCCCCGGCATCAAATTTGTTCGAGATAAATCTAAACTCGAACGTAAGTTACTACGTCAACTTCACGAAGAGCTAGATCATCGCAAACAAAATGGGGAAATTAACTTATCCATAAACTACATCAACAGAATCCCACAAATCATCTCTTCCATCTCAAAAAACCACACCAGAGGGCGTCTCTCTCACACCAGTCAACTAGCCGCTTAAACACATCCTCTGTCAACGCCCTCACTGAATCTTTTGGTTTCTACCAGAATTGCAGAGGATTAAGAACTAAACTACGCAATGTTATTTGTAATGTATCTAGCTTTAATTTTATATTTATTTCTTTAACCGAAACATGGTTACATTGTAATATATCATCTAGTGAATTAGGATTATCTAATTATTTTGTATATAGATGTGATAGAAGTAACCTTACGAGTAACTTAAAAAGGGGCGGTGGGGTTCTCATTGCTATTCGGAAAGATATCATATCTTACCCAATAACTGTCTCTAATAATTCAGTAGAACACCTATTTATAGGGTTCCACTACAAGAACACTAATTATGTTGTCTCCAGTGTATATATTCCTCCTTCTAGTCCCTCTCTCCTATATGAATCTCACATGGAAACGGTTGAATCCTTAATCAATGCGAACCCTACCAATACATATTTATTCTGTGGCGACTATAATCTACCTGGATTATCTTGGTCAAACGACTCTGATGGACTAACTTTTTCTTCAACCTCTGGTTCTTCTGGCTCCTGTGTTCCCGAAACCTTCGCTTCCTTAAACTTTTTCCAGCATAACTCTGTCCTCCACTCTTCTCAATCCACACTTGACCTAATATTTTCAAATATTGCAAATATCTCTGTTGAAAAGAGTCTCAACCATCTCGTTCCCTGTGATTCCTTTCACCCAGCTTTAGAGATTTCACTTTTAAACATCCCTCATATACCCTTTGTAAATAACTCCCATACATTTTTTGACTTTCGCAAGTCTGACTATCCAAAAATAATTTCTTTCCTAAATTCTTTCAATTGGTCCTCAACTTTACTCAACCTTGATGCAAATTCTGCAGCTTATTGCCTGTATGATGCCTTACACCACTCTATACTCAACTTCGTTCCCGAAATTCGTTTTACTCCTTCAAAGTTTCCTCCCTGGTTCACAAAGGAATTAAAAACATTAGTGTTCACTAAAAAACGAGCACATGCCACTTTCAAAGCTACACACAACCAGCAGGACTATTCTGCATTCTCTAAATTACGTGCACAGTTTAAATACTTGTCCAGAAAATGTCACAATAATTACCTAACTCATATTGAATCCCAAATTAATAGCAACCCAAAATCTTTCTGGAAATTAGTACGCAAGAGTCGTTCAAGCTCTGGGCTACCTAATGTCATGCATCTAGACGCTCAACAATACTCAGGTAAGGAACAAATAGCTAACATGTTCTCCATTCACTTCGCTTCCGTTTACAAACCATCTAGTAGCTCTGCCTTACCTAGTACCCCATTTCTTTTTCACCAATTGCCTAGTAACTGTCACTTTTCAGTTTCCGATATAGAAACTAAATTAAAAACCCTATCAAACACTACAAGTGCTGGTCCGGATGGTATTCCTGGTTCTTTCTTAGCTAATATCAAATCTGTAATTTCAGTCCCCCTATGGATAATATTTAGGCGTTCACTTGATGACGGTATCTTCCCTGACATTTGGAAATTATCTTCTGTCACTCCTATCCACAAAACCGGAGATCGTGATGACATCCGTAATTACAGGCCTATATCTGTTCTAAGTCATCTTGCAAAGCTCTTTGAATACCTAGTTGTCCGTAGTATTCAATCTCCAGTTAACTCTATTCTTATCGACGAGCAATATGGCTTTCGGCCTAATAGATCCTCCACTCTCAATAGTATGGTATTTAACAACTACACTTTACAGGCTCTTGAAAACCATTCTCAAGTGGATGTAATTTTCACTGACATCTCCAAAGCTTTTGACCAAGTAGACCATTATATTCTCATTGACGTTCTTTACAAAGCAGGCTTCGGCGAACCGCTACTATCTTGGTTCAAATCATACATAACTATGAGAAAGCAATGGGTAAAAATTTTAGATTGTCGCTCAAGTTTGATAAACGTTACCTCAGGGGTCCCTCAAGGTGGTCATCTTTCTCCAATTCTATTTGCTATTTTTATTAACGGCTTGAATTCTGCTCTTAAGCATTGCCGTTTTTTGGCTTTTGCTGATGATGTTAAATTATTTTCATGCGTCAACTCCATTGATGATTGCATACGCCTTCAGAGTGAATTCAATTGTTTATCCACCTGGTTAGAGAACCATGGACTATACCTCAACATCAGCAAATGTCAGATTATGTCCTTTACTAGACGCCAAGCTACTATTCTATTCGATTATTCTCTTAACAACCATTCCATAACGCGAGTTACTGTAAAGAAAGATTTGGGTATCCTTCTAACTTCCAACTTAGACTACCACTCCCACATTGAGCACGTCACCTGTAAATCTTTAAAGACATTAGGTTTTATAAAACGCTTCTCTTCTAATTTCAATCTAACCTATTCTCTCAAAAATGTATACTGTGTGCTTGTAAGGCCGATAATAGAATATGGTTCCATTCTTTGGGATCCTTATACAACCTCTGACTCTTCCCTACTTGAGCGTGTTCAGCGTAAATTCCTTAATTTTGCATCCTTTTGTCTTAATATCCATCATGAACCTCACGATTATTCCCCAGTCTTACACCACTTACAACTTAGTAGTCTTTCCGATAGAAGAGTTTTTGCCAACATTATCTTCCTAAATAAACTTACGAATGGTACCATAAATGCTCCCGAGCTTCTCGCTGAGGTAAACTTTCGTGTTCCAAGTAGGTCTTCCAGGCTAACGGCCCCCTACTACGTTCCTCGACACACCACTAACTATGGCCGAAACCACCCTATCCACCGAATGATGCGTTTAGCAAATGAGAACCTCTCGAGTCTTTAATCTTTAGTCTTTGTTTTATATCAATATTATTATAATGTTTTGTCTGTATCTTATTCCATTAACTGTACTTTGGGCTAGTCCCGTAATGTAAAATAAATAAATAAATAAATAAATAAATAAATAAATAACTAGGTAAAATATAAAAAAAGTAACTCACTAGGATAAAATAATAATAAAAAATATATATTAAAATCTATCAATCATATGTAAATGAATTTATTATATAGATTTAGATTTTTATTCATAGTAAATTTTTTATCAATTTAGATATTTTAACTTAATTTTTTTATCAATTTTGATTTTTTGTTCAACATGTCTTTTTTATCAATTTCAATTTTTTTAATCAACATGGTTTTTTTTTATCGATTTTGATTTTTAATTTTAAATTTTTGATCAGTTTTGATTTTTTTTTTAATTTTAAATTTTTACGAATTTAGATGTTTATTAATAGTCAATTTTTTTATTAACATTAGATTATTTTTTTATTTTTTAATATTTTTTTTTGTTTTCTGAACGAAAATGTTATTTTTAAAACCCTTTACAAACTGCTTACAAACTTTCAGTTATGTTTTGATGCACATTGTTGAAATAGTGAGAGGAGGGCTGGAGAAATTTAGTCCGTAAGTTCTAAACAAGATAATAAATTTGAAAGGTTCTTAATATTTTATTTATTCTTGATATTATTCATTTTTTTGCATATTTATTATTTATATAATATAATTGATGAATTATAATATTTATTTAATTTATGTTTTATTAATTTTTTTCATATGTTGGCCATAAACTTTTTGAAATACGCTTTTCAAATAATAATATAACCATAATAAGAAAAAGTTATAACCCCCCTAAGAATAACAAATTACAAAAAAAATAGTTAAAATCTATATTTTTCATTTAAATAATATATAGGTAAACAAAACCATAAATATTAGAACTTCGTGCCTTTAAATAAAATTGTTCAAAATGTTTTCTAATCCACATCGGTTTGATTTTCATTTTACATTGTATGTATTTAAAGTACCACCTGTATCACAATTATATCTTTAGGGTTAGGCTGGAAATCCATTTATTGGGTAGAAAATGTTTTTTTTATTTCCTTAAATGGCACAAACTTAAAAAAAAATAAAAATAATATGCTAATTTACAAGTATATGGGTTTTTCTGACAAACCAAATGTTTTACGACTAAAACCACACCAGAGGGCGTCTCTCTCACACCAGTCAACTAGCCGCTTAAACACATCCTCTGTCAACGCCCTCACTGAATCTTTTGGTTTCTACCAGAATTGCAGAGGATTAAGAACTAAACTACGCAATGTTATTTGTAATGTATCTAGCTTTAATTTTATATTTATTTCTTTAACCGAAACATGGTTACATTGTAATATATCATCTAGTGAATTAGGATTATCTAATTATTTTGTATATAGATGTGATAGAAGTAACCTTACGAGTAACTTAAAAAGGGGCGGTGGGGTTCTCATTGCTATTCGGAAAGATATCATATCTTACCCAATAACTGTCTCTAATAATTCAGTAGAACACCTATTTATAGGGTTCCACTACAAGAACACTAATTATGTTGTCTCCAGTGTATATATTCCTCCTTCTAGTCCCTCTCTCCTATATGAATCTCACATGGAAACGGTTGAATCCTTAATCAATGCGAACCCTACCAATACATATTTATTCTGTGGCGACTATAATCTACCTGGATTATCTTGGTCAAACGACTCTGATGGACTAACTTTTTCTTCAACCTCTGGTTCTTCTGGCTCCTGTGTTCCCGAAACCTTCGCTTCCTTAAACTTTTTCCAGCATAACTCTGTCCTCCACTCTTCTCAATCCACACTTGACCTAATATTTTCAAATATTGCAAATATCTCTGTTGAAAAGAGTCTCAACCATCTCGTTCCCTGTGATTCCTTTCACCCAGCTTTAGAGATTTCACTTTTAAACATCCCTCATATACCCTTTGTAAATAACTCCCATACATTTTTTGACTTTCGCAAGTCTGACTATCCAAAAATAATTTCTTTCCTAAATTCTTTCAATTGGTCCTCAACTTTACTCAACCTTGATGCAAATTCTGCAGCTTATTGCCTGTATGATGCCTTACACCACTCTATACTCAACTTCGTTCCCGAAATTCGTTTTACTCCTTCAAAGTTTCCTCCCTGGTTCACAAAGGAATTAAAAACATTAGTGTTCACTAAAAAACGAGCACATGCCACTTTCAAAGCTACACACAACCAGCAGGACTATTCTGCATTCTCTAAATTACGTGCACAGTTTAAATACTTGTCCAGAAAATGTCACAATAATTACCTAACTCATATTGAATCCCAAATTAATAGCAACCCAAAATCTTTCTGGAAATTAGTACGCAAGAGTCGTTCAAGCTCTGGGCTACCTAATGTCATGCATCTAGACGCTCAACAATACTCAGGTAAGGAACAAATAGCTAACATGTTCTCCATTCACTTCGCTTCCGTTTACAAACCATCTAGTAGCTCTGCCTTACCTAGTACCCCATTTCTTTTTCACCAATTGCCTAGTAACTGTCACTTTTCAGTTTCCGATATAGAAACTAAATTAAAAACCCTATCAAACACTACAAGTGCTGGTCCGGATGGTATTCCTGGTTCTTTCTTAGCTAATATCAAATCTGTAATTTCAGTCCCCCTATGGATAATATTTAGGCGTTCACTTGATGACGGTATCTTCCCTGACATTTGGAAATTATCTTCTGTCACTCCTATCCACAAAACCGGAGATCGTGATGACATCCGTAATTACAGGCCTATATCTGTTCTAAGTCATCTTGCAAAGCTCTTTGAATACCTAGTTGTCCGTAGTATTCAATCTCCAGTTAACTCTATTCTTATCGACGAGCAATATGGCTTTCGGCCTAATAGATCCTCCACTCTCAATAGTATGGTATTTAACAACTACACTTTACAGGCTCTTGAAAACCATTCTCAAGTGGATGTAATTTTCACTGACATCTCCAAAGCTTTTGACCAAGTAGACCATTATATTCTCATTGACGTTCTTTACAAAGCAGGCTTCGGCGAACCGCTACTATCTTGGTTCAAATCATACATAACTATGAGAAAGCAATGGGTAAAAATTTTAGATTGTCGCTCAAGTTTGATAAACGTTACCTCAGGGGTCCCTCAAGGTGGTCATCTTTCTCCAATTCTATTTGCTATTTTTATTAACGGCTTGAATTCTGCTCTTAAGCATTGCCGTTTTTTGGCTTTTGCTGATGATGTTAAATTATTTTCATGCGTCAACTCCATTGATGATTGCATACGCCTTCAGAGTGAATTCAATTGTTTATCCACCTGGTTAGAGAACCATGGACTATACCTCAACATCAGCAAATGTCAGATTATGTCCTTTACTAGACGCCAAGCTACTATTCTATTCGATTATTCTCTTAACAACCATTCCATAACGCGAGTTACTGTAAAGAAAGATTTGGGTATCCTTCTAACTTCCAACTTAGACTACCACTCCCACATTGAGCACGTCACCTGTAAATCTTTAAAGACATTAGGTTTTATAAAACGCTTCTCTTCTAATTTCAATCTAACCTATTCTCTCAAAAATGTATACTGTGTGCTTGTAAGGCCGATAATAGAATATGGTTCCATTCTTTGGGATCCTTATACAACCTCTGACTCTTCCCTACTTGAGCGTGTTCAGCGTAAATTCCTTAATTTTGCATCCTTTTGTCTTAATATCCATCATGAACCTCACGATTATTCCCCAGTCTTACACCACTTACAACTTAGTAGTCTTTCCGATAGAAGAGTTTTTGCCAACATTATCTTCCTAAATAAACTTACGAATGGTACCATAAATGCTCCCGAGCTTCTCGCTGAGGTAAACTTTCGTGTTCCAAGTAGGTCTTCCAGGCTAACGGCCCCCTACTACGTTCCTCGACACACCACTAACTATGGCCGAAACCACCCTATCCACCGAATGATGCGTTTAGCAAATGAGAACCTCTCGAGTCTTTAATCTTTAGTCTTTGTTTTATATCAATATTATTATAATGTTTTGTCTGTATCTTATTCCATTAACTGTACTTTGGGCTAGTCCCGTAATGTAAAATAAATAAATAAATAAATAAATAAATAAATAAATAACTAGGTAAAATATAAAAAAAGTAACTCACTAGGATAAAATAATAATAAAAAATATATATTAAAATCTATCAATCATATGTAAATGAATTTATTATATAGATTTAGATTTTTATTCATAGTAAATTTTTTATCAATTTAGATATTTTAACTTAATTTTTTTATCAATTTTGATTTTTTGTTCAACATGTCTTTTTTATCAATTTCAATTTTTTTAATCAACATGGTTTTTTTTTATCGATTTTGATTTTTAATTTTAAATTTTTGATCAGTTTTGATTTTTTTTTTAATTTTAAATTTTTACGAATTTAGATGTTTATTAATAGTCAATTTTTTTATTAACATTAGATTATTTTTTTATTTTTTAATATTTTTTTTTGTTTTCTGAACGAAAATGTTATTTTTAAAACCCTTTACAAACTGCTTACAAACTTTCAGTTATGTTTTGATGCACATTGTTGAAATAGTGAGAGGAGGGCTGGAGAAATTTAGTCCGTAAGTTCTAAACAAGATAATAAATTTGAAAGGTTCTTAATATTTTATTTATTCTTGATATTATTCATTTTTTTGCATATTTATTATTTATATAATATAATTGATGAATTATAATATTTATTTAATTTATGTTTTATTAATTTTTTTCATATGTTGGCCATAAACTTTTTGAAATACGCTTTTCAAATAATAATATAACCATAATAAGAAAAAGTTATAACCCCCCTAAGAATAACAAATTACAAAAAAAATAGTTAAAATCTATATTTTTCATTTAAATAATATATAGGTAAACAAAACCATAAATATTAGAACTTCGTGCCTTTAAATAAAATTGTTCAAAATGTTTTCTAATCCACATCGGTTTGATTTTCATTTTACATTGTATGTATTTAAAGTACCACCTGTATCACAATTATATCTTTAGGGTTAGGCTGGAAATCCATTTATTGGGTAGAAAATGTTTTTTTTATTTCCTTAAATGGCACAAACTTAAAAAAAAATAAAAATAATATGCTAATTTACAAGTATATGGGTTTTTCTGACAAACCAAATGTTTTACGACTAAAGACCACTACAGAGGTAAAAATGATTATGTGGACAGTTTTGATCAGATTCGTAATACAAAGGATAGTAGCTGGTATTAAATGTTAACACCCAACTTTCAAAGTCAGATAATTTTAGTTAAGTTAAGTTACGAATAATATTTTATGAACAACACTCGTTACTTATTGGCAGTCTTGTAAAGTATTCGAATAAATGTATTCGAATAAAAGTATTTAAATACTCTTTTTATATTCGAATACTATTCTAAATACTTTTTTTTAAAGTATTCGAATACGTATTCTGAATACTTTTATTTGTATTTTTTATTCATTAAAAAAATACTTTTTCCGATCCAGTAAAATAGTTTTAAATTTGTGACAAGACTACATATTATAAATCATGAACATTAATTTTATTCTTTGAAAGAATAATATAATTTTGGCCCATGATATGATTATTTTTATAAGTACCAATGTGTTTAACACGTATTGTTCGTATCGGCCGTATCATATGTGGTCAAAATTTATAAATAGCTTATGATTACAAAGTAATTTTAATTATTAATTAATAAATGTTAATTAGTAATTACCAACCATTCAAAAGCTGACAACAATTATTTGTGAAAAAAAGTATTCTAATAGTATTCGAATACTTTTTAAATGTAATATTATTACATTATTAATATTTATATTAAATGTAAATATTTATGTATTCTGAATATATTTTTTAAGAACTATTCGAATACGTATTCTGAATACCTTAATTCTCATTTATTCGAATATGTATTCCGAATACAAAATAAAAGTATTCTTTACAAGACTGCTTATTGGCTATTAGCAATATATTTTCAGCAGCGCTACTTCCCTGATTCTTTTTTTAACACGTATTTAACCTATAGTCAGTACCTAGTTAACTTTTATCGTTTATTTTACTTTTTATTATTTAGAGTAGGTAATATAATATTTCAAATTATTGTATTGTTAAATATTGTAAATATTAATCCATAGTATACTACTTACTGCAGGTATTACAAAACAATACATTGATTATATCTAAAGTGGAAAGAACAGACGGTGGTCAATATAAGTGCATGGCGTCCAATCCTTTTGGACGAAAATCTTTCGAGGCGATGGTTAACGTAAACGGTAATATCATGTACATCACTATATGTATGACTATATCATTATTATATGATCGTTCGAGTTCTAAGTCTCGTGCGACTTTAAAATTCCAAAAAGATCAGAATTTGCATAATGAATCCTTTGTCAATCACTCTTTGTATGATACACAAATAAAATAAACCTGTAGGTATTTTATAACCAAGCTCGGTTCTTGAACTATAATTATTAAGGAATGTCATTGTTTGTAAATAACAAAAAGACAATACACAATTAAATAGTAATGAAATTAAATAATTAACAAAAATTAGAACATTATTAATTATTGTTAAGAGGACGCAACACCCATATGACGTGTTGTCTGCGTCTTACAAATGAAAACATAGCAAAAACTGTTTTTCGCGAGAAAGAACCGAGAAGGTTACACTTATAACTAAGAAAATAAATTTTCATTAGTTAAATGGTGAACATTGTCTGTGATATTCTGTTTTTATTTTTTCGATATCGGAACTATAAAAAAAGTTATTTTAAGTTTAATAAACCCAAAAATAATGAATTCTGAAATAATATCATCGTTTTTCGTAGGTATAAGTGATGTCAAAAAAATAAAAACAATATATCGCAGATAATAAGTTATAACACTTTTACCCACTTAATATACATAATTTTTTTAAATTATAAATAATATGTATAATTTAATTTAGGTTTGGCGGAAAATGGTTGTAATACCATGTTTGGAGCAATACCAGGTTTTATTATTATTATTATTATATTAGCAAATTGCCTATTATATAATGACATATTGTAAAAAAAATATTATTATTATTTTTGTGACTTGTGTATTGTTTATTTTACAATATTAATATGCATATTGTATAATATAATATAAAGTAACCACTGCAGAACTGGCAGAACTACAATATAGTTTATAGTTTATTATTTTACTGTACAATCGACTGTTTTTATTTTATACGATAATTTCTAGTGAAATACGATAATTTGATAAACACTGTACTATCATCACTCTTTCCAAAAATAGCTATTATACTTTATTAAATGTAATCTGTTAAATTGTAATTATTACTAGTTTTAGTGTAATAGTGTCTTATTACTGCGTTCGTACCTTGTCTACGATAATATATTGGACATTATTGGTATATTATATTTTAATTATAAATATACTAAAATATGCCGACTAATGTGTAAAAAGAAATAATGAATAAAAACAATTTTTTTTAAAAACATGCTTTTCTTAATTCTACTTAATACATGAACTAAAAAGTTGAAAATAAACTTACTTTTAAAACAATTTCAACTTCAAGGTTATCAAGATATTACTAAAAGTGTATCTAAAATGTATTTGTTGCAACATTTTTAAAACTTGTGAATTACAAAAAACGAAAAGCATGGGGCTCCTATGAGTCAAGAATATCTCTTACAAAATTGGAAGTATGATCAATAATCTTTAAAATACTTATCATAAAGTTTATCGTATGATTCAGATGTAGAGTGACTTTACATAGGAGTTATCATAAGACGTGCCCCTTGCTTTTCGTTTTTTGTAATTCACAAGTTTTAAAAATGTTGCAATAAATACATTTTAGATACACTTTTAGTAATATCTTGATAACCTTGAAGTTTCATTAAGAAATTGTTTTAAAAGTAAGTTTATTTTCAACTTTTTAGTGATAACAATAAATTAGAAAGTATAACTTAGCGGGTATTTCACTTAGAGACCCCGGACCGAGGGGATCTCAATTTTTAAGGCCCCAGATGAATTTCCACCATTAGGGAAACAAAGCCCTCACCCCCCCCCCCCCCCAAATTTTGAGTTAGCCCCAAATTGACAACTGGGTCATGTATTGTCACCGACCCTAGACCTCCTACCAAATTTGAACCTCCTAGGTCTTGTAGAAGTGATTTAAATTGAACTCGCAAGATTTGATGACAACAGACAACATTGTGAGTTAAAGAAAAGCATGTAAAAAAAAGAAAATACTTATTGCATGAAAAAAATATATTTAGCGATAAAATAAATTCCCCAGAAAAACTGTTGGGTCGACAATTTCTTTAAAAATTGGTGATATCACACCAAAAATCTTTAAGCATGCTTTTTAGTGCACTAATATAGATGTGATATCATAAATAAATGCTTAGTAAATCGAATTAAAGTAAACTTATTTTGTTTCGATAGTTTATTTACTTGGCGAGAAATTATATACTACACCATTGTAAAATATATAAAGCTAAATACATTCATTCATAATTAAATTCTCCACAACAAAAATACCTAAATAATTGTTTTGTCCTAAAGATACTTACACGGCTACTACACCTAATGAGTAATATGCCTAATACTTTATATTTTTACGCAAGCAAATGCATAGTCTTAAAGTAAAAATGTTATGCAATTTGTATAAAAAAAATATTATGAGGCACATTTTATAAGTAGGATTTTATTTCCTAAGATACAGCGGATTACAGATATATATTTTTTTCGGCCACTAAGACTCGTTATTTATTTGCTTATATGGTATAACATTATCCATAATACATTTTATTATTAGGTGCTATAAAAAACTGTCCTACTACCATGGAATATTATAAAAAAAATTAATATTTTAATCTATTATGTAGTACTGCTAACAAACTTAACCATTTTGAAATGATTTTCAATGTTATTTTAATCGTAGTACAACCTAATATTATGTTTGAATTAAAATGAATTCATTAAAAATTATCTTGTCAACCTGCATTATATATGTGCTAATAAGTAATAGCATTGATTATAAATAATAAGAATTATAATAGGTAGGTATGATGTATTATATATTTATATACGATTTATCTTCTTGAGATAACTACTTATACCACTTGGAATATACAGAGTGATCTCCAAGCTTTCTCAGTCCAATTTTCATAGCATTGATTATAAATACTAGTATTTATCATCAATGCTGATGGATAAGTCATAACATTGTTCATTGGTTCAAGAAATATTTCGTGGATATTATTAATGTTAATAATCATTACATTGTACTATATAGATTCCTAAGATTAAAAATGTTTATATTAATTATGAGTTTTATTCAATGGCGCACACACCCATTGATATTCCCTATATATTATATGTAATTATTTAATCTAATGAAATAATTTATAAATAATATTTCATATACCTAGTTTAAACGAGTTAAATATTACTATATTATATATTTATATTATATTTTATAAATTATACTTAATAAGAAAAATATGGGTCGGTTGTTTGTCTTTGACCTTTTTTATATATCATAATATTTTCCACTTAATTGTATTTAATGCAGTTGTATACCTACCTATAATTAGCATTAGCACACGCGTGTTCGTATTTTATACATAATAATGCTTACTTCAATAAATTAACGCTGACCATGGGTTGTTATCTTGTTAATTTTTTATGTCTCAGTAGAGTTCATTTATACCTGTATGCTACAGTCTACTATGCTCACCTTTTTGAGATTATCTATTCATTATTATCAATATTTCACTAACAAAAAATAACAAAATCTTAATTAAAAAAATTAAAATACTCTTTTACATGCATATAATATACCGGAGAAGGGGGTGAAGTGGACCAGTTTTTGGTAAATTTCTTAAGATTCCGAAGAATCTATTTGAACAAAACGATTGAAACTTGGATTATATTATCTAAACGTATGTATGCTAAAATTAATGACATTTTTTTTTTCGAACTTTTTTAAACCATATTTTTGTGCTAAAAAGTGGTCCACTTTACATAGGTATGTGGGGTAAAGTGGACCAGACGTTTGTTTTTCATTAAAAACCACTTCAATCGATTCTAGTTTTGAAGTGGACCACTAAATTATATTTTTTTTTAAAAACATTATACAATATTTTGAGCATAAACAATTGTTTAACCTTGTTTAATCATCAATTTGAGCAATTTGTTTCAATATTAAAAAAATCTTACTTTTTAGATACCATCCTTGGTGAATATTAAAAAAAAAAAAAAAAAACCATTAACTCAATAATATATCTTCTATATGGGAACCTAACTAAACAGGTAAAAATAAAGGCAACTAAAAATGTTTACTTATAATTATTGATATTATTGATATTAAAGTAAAATTTACTAAATTAATTTTGATCCAACCGTGTTAAATAGTTATGCTGATAAACGTTCAAAAAAATTAGGAATTTCCACTTCACACGACCAGGTCCACTACACCCCGTTCTACGGTACTAGATAGACATAATATTAAATATAGTACCTATAACTATATTATTATGTATTCTGATAAGCCATAAGCCTTATAACTAATGTAGCTTCTATTTTTATTCATACGTACAACCTTGTACAGTTGTACCTACTGGTTTCTTCATAATTATAGTACCTACACAATGATAACATTGATAACATAATATATTATTATATTGTATAAATTGTATATTATATTTTTTTAATAACTATAGGTACATAGATAATAATAAATGAATAAAAATATCCACTAAGTTATAATAGGTATTGTGTATAATATATATAAGATTTCCCTTCTTGAAATAATTACTTATTACCTGGAAAATACAGAGTGATATCTTTAAATATTGGATTTTTCAAATTCTGTTGTTTTTGAATTTCTTAATATACTTAATTACTATATTTTATTAATTATATATAAATATAAATTTATTTATTTATAAAATAGGTGGGGATACAATGATTTGAAAATAATGCTGATGAATATTAATCTATAGGTAGGTAATATTTTATATTAAATAGTAAACGTATTTACACTTGTATTATTTTATATAAAACATAATTTCTACAGTTTACAGCTTTCAGTTTCGATTTAGATGCATCGACGTTTTTAAAAAATCATAATTTTATCTGTTTACTTTCAAAAAAAGTGAAGGTAATTTGAAAAAGAGAAGTTCTTATCACTAAAGCTATTAAAATGCTTAAATAGTTTAAAAAATAAATGTACCTATAAAAAAATAATATTATTATGATCCTTTGAAGTTTAGGTAGGTACTTCAAATTTTCAAAATGTGAATAAATCCATTATTAAAGGATAATATAAGAGGAAGGTGTGAGCATATCTTGTATATAAATCTGTACATAGGTACAAAATTATATAATATGGTAAAAACTAGACTTTTGACTAGGTTTGACCTAATGGGCTCACCTATCAAAAAACTTGTATGTGTATAATAAAACCAGTAAAAAGTGCAGCGTGTATTATAAAAAAATAAAAATTTTGTATTGATATATACTTAAATTAAGTTGCATATATTAGGTAAGTACACCAATTTTTAATAACATTTCTCACTTTTTCTCTATCAGGCTAACCCTTTGTATTCTAATTAATACATATAAATTAGGTGTTTTTATCATAGATTACATTATTGATTATAATATTATAAATGGTCATAATATTATTATACTTGCACTTTGCAGGTTATTTGACCAAATCCGAATATTACTGTAAATCTATGTTTAAGTATCATATCAGCAAATTTAAAAAATACCAATCAAGTGTAAGTTAATGAATAATAAAGTAATTTAATGACCAAAAATAGTCAAATTATTCATTTCAGAATAAACTAATAATATATTAGTTTTGTGTATTCTGAAATACATCAACATAAAGTTGGTACATAAACATTTTTCAACATGGGATTATATCCTACGTACTACCATTGATTATAAATACTATAAGTATACTATAGTGTTTACTATTTATAATCAATGGTACTACGTAGGTAATAAGGTCATTAATTAAATTATTAAATGTATAATACCGAATCCACACTGGACGAGAAAACAAAAAATAAATTCATCTTTTCCCAACACAGACGGGGGACGATTTAAGTCGTTTTTAAAAACCAGAAACAAAATAATAACCAGACTTCTCGTGGACCCGAAATAAAAATTATACAATGAGTAGGTACAGAATAATCATCGATCTAATATTACACAGTTATACGATAGTATATGTGGAAATTGAACCATAATTATACGAGATGTTAGTACAAAGGTTTTTTGATAATGTAAAAATATTTTTACTTTTTATCAGGACTTGAAACCGTAAATATTTTTTCCGATTTCGATTTCGGTTTCGGTTACCGGTAATGATTTTTATCGATTTTGTTTTCGGTTTCGGTTTTTAAGGGTTTAAACCAGTAGGTATACATAATCGGTATCCAATATCGGTTTCAAGTACTACATTATTATTATATTATTATAATGACCTGCAGTGCTTGAAACCGAAAATATATTTCCCGATTTCGATTTCGGCTTCGGATATCGGTATTTATTTTTTCCGATTTTGATTTCGGTTTCGGATATCGGTATTTATTTTTTCTGATTTCGTTTTTGGTTTTGAATACCAGATTTCAATTTTTCCGATTTCGATTTCGGTTTTGATTACCGGTATTGGTTTTTTTCGGTGTCGGTATCGATTTCGGGTCTTAACGGTTTTAACCGGTATTCAAAATTGGTATCAAATATCGGTTTCAAGCCCTACGTTTTATTTCCTAACGTTAATAATTGAAATTATAAATATTTAATCAATCAACAAATAATAATAAATTCTGAAATTAACACGCACTATACCTAATTAGAATATGAAATATTATTGAATATAATAATATTGAGGATTCTGTTTCTTTTAAAGATGAGAAAATAAATATTTTATTCGTATATCCGGCCGGCCATTTGAATATGACGATAATAATATTATACTATAATGATTGATTAATAAAAAAATATTTTAGATGCAGTCTTATTGATTGATAATGAATACTTTTATGCAAATCGATAGCTAAGAGCCTAACGGTCAACATAACAATTTGTATACACGTTTCACTCCATAATATAGATATAATAACTAATAAGTAGATATTATAATCTGTTATCTGACGTAATAGGTTAATCCAAAGTCTAAAGCTACAGCAGTTGTATTATATAATCATTGAATATTTAATGATTACTTATAAATATATAAATACATTATTGTCAATTAACACAATAATACGTCACTTTATGATTGTCGTATTACAATATTATTACTACTAAGTTTACACCTATTAATGTTTTACTTCTAGGCCGAAATCATTTTTAAAACTACAGTTCACCGTATCACATGATTGAAGTAAATAAGAGCTGAAAAGATACACTAAAAGTCTAAAAACCTTAGACTATAAATAATATATTAAATTATGTTTAATATTATATTATATATACTCGGTATGAAATATTCATAGAACTACAGATGAAACCCACGGGTAGGGTATATATAGGTATAAATGCTATTTAATTGTATAAATAGTAAATAGTAAGCTGAGCTCGTATTATAATTATATACCGGATTAAAATATAATATGTAAGGATAATATTATAGTAAAAAAAAAATTTTCTCGCTTCTTTAAACTTTAAAGTTTAATGTTTTCTCTGAGACCTATTTATACTTATAAAGTATAGTTATAGGTTTTTTAGTTTCTAAACATAAGTTTACGAGTTGTATGCATCAGTACCTACATAATATGATTTACTAGTGTTGATATATTATATTGTTGATTTGTATTTATTTATTGTCTGTATAATTTCTGTACATAAATTGTATTATATATTATGGAATTATAATTTATTGGGTTGTATTAAAATACGTTTAGAAACCTGCGGGAACTTAGTTTGTTCGCAGAGTGAGCTTTACTCACTGCGGTACTCACATACAATCCCATTCACACTAATAATCATTGACGAATAACACAAATGCCATGGACAGCGGCAACGAATGCATGTTGCCTAAAATATTGCCGCCCCTTATTAACGACACACGAGCAGGCCCCTTAAAAAGGTTGCTAATGCAACGAATTTATCGATATTAACTATCGGTTGTTAGTTATTACTGTTATTAGACACTACAACGCGCTATATTATAATGTTATAATATTAATTTCATCTTTGTTATCGTTTGGTTGCCATGGCAATCGCAACAACAGTCAGAAAATAATATTATATATATAAGCCAAATACCACTCACTAATTATAGTCATCTCTACATCTCAAAAACTACATAACGCGTACAAACTTGAAATTTGGAATAGTGGATTATCTTATAATCTAGACGTATAATAAGAAAGAATTTTCCGCGACATTTACATATTTTTAAAGAGGTGGTCAAACAGGGATCTTGAGATTTGGAGAAATCTAAAATTATTTTTTTGTCTATATTTGGTTGCCATTGGTTAATCGGGTAGATCAGTTACTAGCACGCATCAAATCATCGCGTTTACATGGCTTCGATTAAAGAAACTATATCTTAATTACAATTTATGACGTTTACATACTCAAAAACTTTTAAATTGAATTTAACTAAAATCTCAGAGATTGATACAGAAATGCTTAGAGAGTATAAATAGATTAAAAAATATATCAAGTACTAAATCCAGACAACGACTTGCGGTTGTCCATCTAGGTCAAACTTTTTCACAGAGCTAGGTACACTGTGTGAACTGAAGTAGGTACACTAAAACTGAGATAGGTACACTCATTTCGAGATATACACCTATTTAGCATGATATTATACATTAGGTATATAAGATTTCCCACAAAACCGCACATGTGCGAAGCCATCCCATTCAGCTGGTATATATTTTTGTTATATAAATATATAAATATATTTATTAAAACATATGGTATAACTCATATGGTTTTCAGTGTATTTATACCACTATACATTTATATAATGATACGTCGATATTTACTTATATAATCATAGGCTTGGACAGATTTTAATATCAGGTGTACCTACCTATCGGCTATCACACAGTTACTGAAGTCTAAAGTCTAAAAAACCATTCAAAATAATTGTTACATAGTACAAAACAGTGTTAGGCTTAGGAACAACATTAGGCTCGCAGAGCACATGCATTCATGCAGACTATGTGATACTTTATTAGTCTCCACTACGATAAAATATCATTTAAAGCTGAGAAAGCTCAATCGTACTTATACTGTTTATGGAAAAAAATGGTCAATGATAATAAAGCCGTAATCCGCTGCTATGGTCTTTGCAGTAATAAAAAAGAATATTTAGGTGCCAGGTGGTAATTCTATATAGAATACCCAGCAACAGTGGCGGAAAAAATAATTTAGCTCTTGTAAATTAAACCTATACCAATAATTTCAATTAAAAGTATAAGTTAATGCATATTTTCTTAACTTTACAGGCCCATAGTTAATAAACTATAGAACCAAAATTGATTATTTAACTATCAAAATTTTCGGAAAAAAAAGCTTTACCAGAATCCATTAAAAAATATAGTAGTTACCATTTGAAAAAATAAAGGTGATTTTTCTATTGGTACACCTGCGAGCTTAAAAATTTTGAAATTGTTATAAAAAAATTCCGTGTTAAAAATATAGAAACACGTATTTTTTCGTTTTAACGAAATTCTATGTCATCGATCCATAATCGTTAAAAAAAACCCGCGTACAATGACATAAGATACACCCTGTATATTTTATTCGCTGCGCGTGCCACACAAAATAGATTTAGGTATATAAGTTTGTGTTTGTCCGCAATAACAGCTTATCGAGTTTCTTAACTTTCCAACTAGATGTTATAGCTGCTATTAACTTATAAGTTATAAGTCAATAACATCATAGGTAAGGTAGAATTTTGTAAATAATATGTTAGTTTTTATAAAACAAAATTCTTAGAAAAATGTAATATCTTGCTTTGGAATATGAAATAAAAAAAGTGCTCTGCTGTACAGTAGGTTAAAAGTGGGACACTGTATAATGGAAGGTATTAAATTTGAATTCAATGATATAATATCATTGTATAAGAAAAACGATTCTGAGCGGAGACGGTATGTCAGGTTAGGTATAGGTAAGACATATTATATATTTATCTATGGTATTAAAAAAAATTGACCTATAATAGGTACCTATAAGAAATTACAAATTAATCATATCACAATATCAATTAGGTACTTATAACGCGTTACACATCAACAACAAACCCTGATACTATCATAGATATATAATAGTGTACTTTAGAAGTTTCAAATACGCACGAATAATATTATACAATCACAACAAAATACCTAAATCAGTTATTCTAGGTTTTTTATTATGTAAAAAAAAAAATTTGTTTATGTATTTTTTAGATTTTTTGGTAACAAAATTAACTACTTACGTGGAATCTTGTTTTAAATTTTCAATTCTTAGATATAAAAGTTGAACATTTTATACATTTTTAACTACAAAATAATTATTCAATTTTAAATTTGATAAATTTTGTCAAAATTCGATCTTTTAATACCTATAAAAAAAATTGTGGATTTGTATTTTAAATAGTTTTCAACTGATATTGTAACAATATATCAGGAGCCTTGTATTAAATTTTTACACTTTTTGGCAAAAAAGATAAAACTTTATTGATATTTATAGAAAAAAAATGAAAACTGTAATTGTCCGTAAACAGCTCAAAAAGAGTCAAAAAATTTTCAAAATTGTATGGTGTATAGGAAATGCTAATATAAATATTTCATGAAATTGTCACGTATCTACAGTTGTTCGTTTTTGAATTACAACAAAATAAAGAAATCGTCATGAGAAATCTAGTGAATATACTATGTTGTAAAAATTTGAATTTCAAACGCTCATAAAAAGTTAATTTGACTATTTCTTATTGACATTTTTTTTTTTTTTGATAAAGGTAGATAATCTCATAAGGAATCTTGTATTACATTATCAAATCTTAGATTTAAAAAGAAAAATTTTTACGAATTCTTAACTCAAAATAATTTGCTATTTTTCGTGATTTTTCCATATTTTGTCAAATTTTGAACTTTAAATGCTTATAAAAATAAACTGTGACTAAGGATTTTTAATGTTTTTCATCTGCCTTTGAAACAATATACCAGGAGCCTCCTATTAAATTTTCAAGTTTTTTAAACCAACAAATAAAATTGTATTGATATTTTTAGAAAAAATACTAAAGAAAAATGGAAAATGAAAATGGCCCTAAAAAGTTCAAAATAAATCAAAATTGTATGTACCTACGGTCATTTGTTTAAGAGTTGCACCAAAAAACAAAATCGATTTTTTCAAAAACAGATTTTTTGTAAAAATTCCCGTTTTTCCTTAATTTTTATGTTTTTTTCCCGGTGCTTGTGAAAACTATTGGGAAATTTAAATTTTTGCCTCCCCAATGCACCAACGATATTCACTTTCGAATCGAAAAAGATACTGAAGTTGAAAATCAAAGCATTATTTCGACTACTTATCGTGTACACAGACACAAAAATAAAAAAAAAATATAAAAACACACATCATTGTAAAATCAATACATTCATCGTTCCACTCAGAATCTAAAATATTATATTCATGATATTACATCTTTATAGCGCTTAAAGATCTTATATTTTTTTTTACTTACCTAGTCATTTTTACACGTAGTTTACGAAGGATTTTTGCCGTGATACCACTAATTTTTATCGTTAATAAATATTGAGTATTATATAAATATATAATATTAAATACTGTTTGAACTTCCCGCCGCTTCCAGTGCGACATTCGGCAACCGGTCCGCGAGACAGCGCGTCGCGCGGCCCGCAGACACCGGGCTCCGGCCAAGTCGCCGCCGGCGACTAAAAGCTTGTCTTTTTCGTACGCTCGATTTGAGTGGACCGTGCGTGTGTCGCGTCCGGCCGTTGTTCGGTGCCGTTTTGCGACAACTTCGTTTGGTGCGAGTTACCCGCGCATGTTCGCATTGTACATATTATATTATTTCGCTTTACGTGTTGTTTCGTTGTCGCGCCATCCGACGTAATTGTGTTTTCGACGCCGTTGTCGTCGTTCTCGACGTCGTACCGTTTAACGTCGACGGTTGCCCGTTGCGCGACCGATACTCGCCGACGCGTGTTTGCCGCTGAGATTCGCGCCCGTATTGTTGTTCGCATTGTACATATAATATTATTTCGCTCTACGTATTATTTCGCTGTCGCGCCAT
The DNA here is from genome assembly GCA_949089665.1 of Macrosiphum euphorbiae. NCBI lineage: Eukaryota > Metazoa > Arthropoda > Insecta > Hemiptera > Aphididae > Macrosiphum > Macrosiphum euphorbiae. The sequence goes on along the minus strand of CARXXK010000003.1, from coordinate 71,352,194 downwards.
CCGACGTAATTGTGTTTTCGACGCCGTTGTCGTCGTTCTCGACGTCGTACCGATTAACGTCGACGGTTGACCGTTGCGCGACCGATACTCGCCGACGCGTGTTTGCCGCTGATATTCGCGCCCGTATTGTTTGTCAATTCGTGTCGATACATCTTGGTCGTCTGATTCCGACGGGCTCCAGTTCGTACCGGGTATATCGTTCGCCGGCATTATTATTATCGTGTGTGGATATCCCTCGTGCGACGCCGCTTCAGTGCCGTGATTACGTAATTCGCGCATTACGTAATCCGGTCATTCGCCGTCATCCGGAGCCGCCGCCGACAGCCGCCGCTCCCCGTTCACCTCCGTGTCATCGCATCGCCGCAGCAGCTGTTCCAGTCGCCGCCGCCGATACACCGCCCTACCGCGGCGCATGTGCCGACCGGTAATCAAATTATTATTATCGTTATTGCCCTATCAGTTATATTGTTTATTATTGTTTTGAGTTGCGCTCGGGAAAAGACGTTTTCCCGGCCAACATACGCACATTTGTCGTCATAATATATTACTTTCTGTTATTTGCGCCGTGTTATAATTATATATATATATTGGTCACCTATCCCGTCCAAAACTGAACACCACTTTCTTTTATTCAAGTAGTTGCCCGGCCAAATGCTAGTGAATAGCCGGCAGCCCAAACAAATACAATAATCTATAAGAACTGTAATATTGTTGGTAACATTAGCAACGCTGATGCGACGACGACGACAGCTAGGTACCGTGATACTGAATTTAATATAAATGTCCATTAAAAAGTTAGTGTAAAAATTCTCGTTTTTCCTTAATTATTATTTGTTTTTCACGATGCTTTTGAAAACTACTGGGAAATTTTCACTTTTGACCCCCCCAAAGTACCAACTAGATTCACTTTCCTATCAGAAAAGCTACTGTTGAAGAAAATCCAAGCACTTTTACTGTCCTAAAACGTGATGACAGACACAAAAAAATATTAAAAAAATTAAAAATTAAAAAAAAAACACACATCATTGTAAAATCAATACATTCATCGTTCCACTCAGAATCTAAAAAAAATTACAAAATATTTTTGATAATGTGTAATACATTGTCGTTCACAAATGTTATACCGGAAGTAATTTGGGCTTCCGTTTTCCACGCGTCAATTTGTAAATACTGCAAATTTGACTGAAGTACTGAGCGCATTGTAACGGAGTAAAACTTAAAATGGTCCTTTTCAGAACCACTACCAACAGACATCGACACACAACTACACGGGGTGCCGTAACAGGAGGTGGATTCTATAAAAGAATATTTCACCAGTATGACGAGGGAAAACCGCACCAAACCAACGGCAACCACCAGGAAACGGTGCGGTAAAAACTCGTCATACTACACAGAAAACATCTAATCAGATCCGTCGACGGTGAATTAGTAGGTATATATACTGGTACAATTCACCGAACAATCGGTTTATTAACTGGAAAAAATACACGACAACTCTCGCGAACTTACCGAACCCAACCACTCAACCGACCAACGACCGTGAGTCTATCGACCTGGCAATCGAAAACCTCACAAAACATATTCAACAAGCGGTTGAATCCAGCGTATACGTACCGACACGCAAACACCCGTCCACTGTAGTACCAGACTACATTAAACTGGAAATACAAGACAAAAACCGTATACGCCGCGAATGGCAAATAAACCGCGACCCGACAATTAAACGACAACTAAACGCCAAAATATCTCTCATACGTACCTTACTCGCAACGCACAATACTGACCAATGGGACATCTTTCTTAACTCACTAGACCACCAAGACGGTTCAATATACAAACTCAACAAATGTCTCTTACACAAACGTCCAGCATCCCACCCACTAACCGGCCCCGACGGCCTAGTTTTTCCGGCCAACGAACGAGCAGAGCTGATAGCCGACTCGCTCGAACGTCAATTTCAAACAAACCCCGGCCCCGACTTACCAGACGTAACCGCTCACTCCCAGTACCTACAAGGCCTTGACATCACCCGATCTAACCTCTTTACCACTCCCGGCCAGATACAAGACATAATTCGCAACCTTCGCAAAAAGAAACCCCCAGGTGACGACCTCATCACCAACACGGCTCTTAAATTCCTACCGAACAACGTTATACTGTCCCTTACTCGGATCATCAACAGCGCCTTCAGAATCTGCTACTTTCCCCTTGCCTGGAAAAAAGCAGTCATCATCTCCATTCCCAAACCTGGCAAAGACCATAAACTACCCGAAAACTATAGACCAATCGCCCTCCTCTCCTCCCTGTCCAAAATTTACGAACGACTCATCCTCACCCACCTACAAGACAAACTCAAAAACAAAATCCGTCCCGAACAGTTCGCTTTCAGACCCGAACACTCGACCACACTACAACTGACCAAACTCACCCACCAACTGAGCGAAAACTTTAACAACGACTTAAACACTGCTTCCGTCTTCCTCGACGTGGAGAAAGCATTCGACCGCGTCTGGCACGAAGGCCTACTCTACAAACTCTCCAAACTCAACATCTCGTTAGAAATCGTAAAAATCATCCAATCCTTTCTCACCGACCGTACTTTTACCACTAAAATTGAACACTCCTTCTCTACTACCAGACACGTACTCGCAGGAGTCCCTCAGGGCTCCTGTCTCTCACCGACGCTATACTTGACGTACATTAACGACATTCCAACGACTCCTAAAGCCAACCTCTCACTCTTCGCTGACGACACGATGTTCTTTACTAGTAATAAAAACCCCAAACGTGCAACCATACAACTACAACACCAACTCAACCTCGCGTCCAACTGGTTCCACAGGTGGCGAATCAAAATAAACCCGACCAAAACAGTAGGCGTCCTCTTCGGGCGTTCTAATACAACCCACATTCCACCTCTAACCATCGATAACCAACCCGTTAACTGGTCAAAACAGGCCAAATACTTAGGCGTCACGATTGGACGTAAACTTACATTCAACCAACACATTCAAGACGTAACCAAAAAAGCTACCCGCGTCCGTGGTATGCTTTACCCCTTACTTAACCGTACTAGTCCCGTTCCGCTGAAAACAAAACTTAACATACTTAAACTCTACGTGACCCCTATACTTACATATGCTGGCTCTTCCTGGGCACCCTTTATCGGCCCCTCCCATTGGAGACGTATTGAATCCGTTCAAAACATCGGCATACGCACGATAACCGGTATGCCCACTATCGTTAGAAACTCGGTCCTTTTAAAATCAGCCAACTTCAAATCTATCCAAAATTCCATTTGCTCTCAATCAAAAACAATGTTCTACAATAACTCTTTTTCCGAATACGATCATATCCGCCTCTTAGGTAAAACCCACTCCCCTCCAACCACCAAACGTTTACTCAAACCATACCCATTAAATTGGACTGACTTACATAACTGAACCTACCAATCAACCCCAAAATCCATCCACTAGTAGAGGCACAAGCCTGGAATAGTAAACGGCATAGCCACCCCTCCCAAAGCAAAGAGTATCATTATCAGTCTTCATTCAACCTTCTATTCAGTAACATTTCAAACACTTAGAAGAATAAGACCTGACACTCCGACGAAACCCGCCACCAGTCAACGACGAGCAGACCAGCAGCCAGACGTGAACCGACCATAATTCGCTCCCAGATCAAATTACCCAAGTCCGCCGCATTGTCGCTCGCCGAGGACCAGCCCGATAGGCAATCCAAAAGCCGACAGCCACGAGTCTGCCGCCACCAATCATGAGGTGATCCAAGCCTAGCGACGCGTCCAGTGCGTGAACGACGATCCATCGGCACGTTCAAGTAACCAGAGTCGCAGCCAGAAGTTACCGCCGCTGTGACCGACTGATCGCCGACACAACGCCGATCTATACCATCCGTCGACACCAACTACAACGGATCCCCCCGACCCCCCTCTGGCCACTTGATTGAGTTGTGTCAAACCCCGGGTCCGATATATCGTTGTAGCCGCCTCCTGCGAGTCACGCGCAACGATATATTGACCCCGTCCATACGGCTACTGTAACACGCCGATATCCCCAACATATATTCCCTATCACTGTAAATAGGACCAGGCTTTCGCCGGTCGCGCCGAGCTCTCATCGCAACGGTCCGCCTATTCGGGCTGGCCGTCGCACTCGTGAACCTCGCTACCCCTACTTGTATAATAAACATATTTTGACGAATAAAGGATAAGACGTAATACAAAAACCTACGCGTTCTTATTCCGGACGCCGGTCCGCAGTGACCGTGCCGTCTCACATTGATCATTAAAAATCAAATCAAAATTAGCATCATCATAATAACAGTATACCTAGGTAGTTATGTAGTTTCAATAATATAATTGTTTAAAAAAATGAATAATTTCTATTGCTCTACAAGGAAGATATTTAAAAAAGTGCTTTCTTCTATTGTGTAACGAGAAGAATATTAAAAATAAAAAAACATCGTTGTATAAACGATTTTAAGGGACAGCGATCATTTCAATTATACACCAGAAACTTTTCATATTTTTTTTCTTTAAAAAATAATTATCATCGATTTAAACGAATACTAACTGCAGTGCATACAGACTAGTTAGATATGTTAAAGTTTAAATTCCTAATACAAATAATAGGTATATTTTAAGTAGTTCGTAAAAATTTAAATTTCTAGTTGAAAAAAAAAATTAGATATTTCCATATAATATTATGTTTATTATATTTTTGTAAATTCCTAGCAGAAATAATTTTAATCGTCTGTTTAATGCGTTTTAATTATTCTATAATAATATATTATCAAACGTGCGTTGGTGCCATGTTTGGTTTTTAGTTGTAAATTATTATCAATGTGGTTGTTTTTGCAAATGTACACTTTTTTTTTTGGAGAACAATCCTGAATAATATTATTTTGTAAATACGTATTAAGAAAATAATGTTTCTAAACGTGTAACGAATCTCGTAATATCTATAATAATATGTCAGACACGCATCAACAGGGTTTAATACATATACCAAGGTATGATATTGTCCCGGAGTTGAAACAATGCGTCCAGGATCGAAGTATTACGATGGTAGTTCCGACCCTGGTTCTTGGTTCAAAAAAAAAAGGTATAAAATTGTAGTATAGGAACTATACCGGTCATAAACGATCTAAACACCAAACGTCAAAAGCTAAACGATTTAAATTGTTTCGTTTTTTTGATCCATTATTATAGGTAATTGTTTATTTTTAATTTAAGACCCGCCTTTTTTTAAGCTCCACCTTTCGTTCTAAATTGTATAAATTCAGTAAAATGTGAAGACACGTATGATAAGTGCCGTATGGAAAATCGCCGATTTGGATAGCGTTGACCGTTCACACTCGGCGTGTGAACGGTAAACAAATTCTCGTGTACATTTTGTCAATCCTACCATTGGACGTAAACTGAGAACGCGACAAGACTTATAAAAACTGATTCGTCTACTCAAGATCGACCAGGACACTTTTTAAGATATTTAATTTAATATAAAATAATCAACATTTAAAATGACATACATTTATCGGAGTTGAGGAACAAAAATTTTGAAAAAGTGGTCTGATCGACCTCAAGTAGGCATATTATTAATTAACTCAAATTAATTTTCAGATGTGCAGTAACATAATAATATTGTTCATTTCAGTTTCGTTTGACTAGCTATCACGGACCCGCTGAAAATGTCACAACGATGATGACAATATTACTATACAATTGACGGTGGTTACTGTTATAACTTATAAAAACGACTCCTGTCGATGGTTATATTATAATCGTAAGTTAAAATAGTAAAATTACGCTATAACCTTCCTCCAGGTGTTCGGAGGGCTCTCGAGATCGTGTATTCGAGAATTAGATCAAACACACCGTACAATATAATTGTATGTAAAAGCATATATATATAAAATGACTGCAATCTTAATCAATATTATATTAAATTTCTTACCTGATTCGCAGTTGTTTGTAGATTATGTTTTAAAGGTTTTTTTAGGTGACACAAGGTAACACTTCAAATACTCAAATTGAAATAAAGAACGCACTAATTATAGCTTAACATAAGAAGTCCAGTAGTCGCTCGTTGAAATCGGTATTGAGAATAGAAAGGTTGTTACTCAGATGACTGGTGCTCATGCACTGGTTTTAGGGACGACGTGAAGATGCTGACCAGAGAGTGGTAGGCGGGTTTTGTCAAAGGTTTTATTGTACTACTTTTTAAACATATTATTATTTTATAATTTGTATACATTAATCAGTGGTTAAATAGAATACCAAAATATTATTTAGTGATTTCATTCGAGGAAACATCATGTTTAGAAAGAGAAGGACAAACCATTTTATTTTGAAAATATTTTACTAAATGTTTATGTTATATAGGTACTTATTTATTTTAAATCGTTGTAACCAATTTTACCTAGCATCCTAGAGTTAGAAAAAAAATGTACAGTATAAACTTACCTCACGACATGTTTTATGCCGTCGACTTGGTGATTAAAAAATGAGAATTAATTTCTCTTAGTAATATTTTGATTATTTTTTATTATTATAAATGTCTTCAACAGCCTGTTATGGTTATTAGAATATAATGTACAGTTTATAAATATGCTTAAGGTGTATACCTCTTTTTAATAGATTTTTAGTTTCACATAATCCCTCTCGTTGTTTTATTCAACGTCTCTACTCATTCAACTTCATACATGATCAACCCCTCCAGAGAATGTTTCATCTTTAAAACTATATTCGCTTTGGCCTATAACCTCTCAGTTGAGAGAATACAAAGTTCTAGTCCAGTTTTTGGGCTTATTGTATTATTTATGTGTACCAAATTATAATATTATAATGCAGGTATTCATAGTATATTTAGTTTTAATTGAACAAACGCTTTGTATTATACTGTATTAAAAAACTATCATCTAATAGTAGTTATCTATACCAAATGTATTAGAACCCTTTTAATTTTCTTAGCATATTTGCTTAAAATTTTTCCTTATGGGTAAATTACTCAAAAATTTTAATATAATACTATAAATGTATCATCATATTATGGATAAAATATTCGGTCTTTAAAACCGTAAAGGTTAGGTTACTAAAATATGGTATTTACTGCAAACAAAAATCATTTTTGAACTAAAAAACGTATAATGTTACTTGATTCAGTTAATTATTATTATACAATGTATACAAACGAGGGACATGCACTTATATAGACTCAATTTCACTGCACAATATTCTAATAACCAAGTGGTCTTGGTTAATCGTGTGCTCAAACACGTATTTAATGTATTTTACATTTTTACGTACCTATTTTATAAGTTACCCACGATATTTTATGCGTTGACATATTATAGGTAAATTTTTTTTTTATCTTTAGTGTTGTTAACTAGTGTCACTTTTCGACTTCCTTATCGTCTATTCTTCATCCTAGATTTACGATTCATTATCAGAATTCAGAACACTTAACACGTGGATTAACGAATCCATACTGCCATAAAACCATTGACAATGGCGAGAAACCATTCCATCATTGTGTACCGCATGAAAAATCTTTAGTTTTTTTATGTTTTTTTTTTTTTTATCATTCTGTATTCGTATTTTTATCTGTTCCATTGTTTTGTGTCATTCGAAATTGGAGCAAATACATTGGTTTAACGAGTTAATACCATTAATACCAATATGTCAAATTAATACGCGTTGTTTAATAATATATTATACCTGTTAGTGTTACTGTAATGTAGTACAACACGTTCGTTAAAACAATAATCACCTTATACAATGGGTCGGATCAGCAGTAAACGACCCGCCAAAATTTGAATGATCGGCCAAGTTTTTTTTGTTCTTGTACCTACATGATATTATTTGAACCGAATTTTCCAATTACATTTTACAACCACTTTTTCCCGGTAACTTGTCTGGAATGTTTGCGTATAGGCATTGCGAATGGTTAAATTAATAAATCTAAGCTGACGAAAGTGACATTAGCATGATTACTGCATGCACGTAACATATTACCTACTTCAATAATTCAGTTACCACGATGAAAAACGATTCGTTTTGTTCACAATTGAATGTCTATAATTTATATGATAATGGATTACCAATAGTGGTATCGGTTTGATGTCATTGAGTTCATTCTGAGAATTCTTATTTTGATTTTAACAACAAATGATTTACACTACTTTCACACATACACTCTTTTATCGTGAAACTAATTAAGTAAGTAAAAAAAATCCATCAGTCACTGAATTAATGTAAAAACTATATGCTTATACATACCCACCGAAACTAAACAATGACTTTCCCCAGCTATGTAAAACATTAAATACGTTTTTTTAAATCAAAAACAAATTTTAAAGATTATATTTTACATATTTTATACAGTGAAACTTCCATATAACAAACTTCCATTTAACAACATTTTTATATTTCTGTTTAACGAAATATTTTTGATAACCCAACCGTCTCAACCAATTATATAAATATGTAATACAAAAGATATGAAAATAAAAAATACAAATTAATCATTTGGAATATGAGATAATAACAATTTTAAAAATGTATACCTATAATGAGTAATAGGTAATGTATGAATTAATATGTGCAGTTAAGTAGGTAATCATTTTAAAATACATATTAATTAATGTTAACTAAATAATAATTTTAAAAGTTACCTAATAGTTATAATATATTATAAGTACTATATTATTGTATAATAAACAAACATCCCCCACCCGGGCATGGCAGATACCCACGGGTGCCCACTAAATAATATGCCAAAACTGCACATACGTGTTACACCTACAGTTCCCTGCCCTACAAACAAAAACAAACAGTTTATCGCCATAGTTGCCGGGCTTCACGATCAAAAAAAAATTAATAAATAAATATAATTTTCCTACGAATAATTATGTGTTTGATTTTATAATGAGTATTTTTCCATTGATATATACATATATATATATATATATTAATATTAATATTTATACGTCATCTTAATAATATTAGAGACTTTAATGAATGTATTGGAATAATACTAATATTTCTTAAGATTTTACTTGGTTTCAAAAGAAACGGTTCAAATTTTGATATATTATAATATTATGTAATTCATCGAAGTTTTTGCGTTAAGTTTATTTTTTCTTTAACAACAAACAGTAAATGTTGATTTATATTAGCATATTGATCGCACAAAAACTGCATTTTTTAGCTGATATCACAGAAAGAAATATGCAATTCAGTACATAATAAACTAATTAGAAATTAGGAACGGTACTACTTTAACTTTATAAGAATAATTGTTCAAAAGTTTAAGTTGACTACCATACTTAATATACTATAATATTATTTTATTCGTCATAAAAATTAATAATACTCAAATTTTTCGTTGGAATATAAATTAAAAAAATATTCCATATGAACTGAAACCCATCAAACCCCAAAACCCTGCAATCGTTGCATTCTATTTGCATTCGCTTAATAAACTCTACTCCTCGGTATGTAACCAACAAAAATCTCCATAGGTTAGGTTAGAAGTGGACAAACGTTTCGCGGGGTAACCCCGTACCACTCCACTCCGCTCATCAAAACTTTGAATATTTGTAGCTCATAAACTACTCACCCCAAATTCGATTTTCATGTATCGAAATACTTAGAAAAATATTCTGCTTTGGAATATAAAATTAAAACCCTTTGTTGTCATTCAAAAAATTAAAAAACTTAAAAAATTATAAGGATAAAAAATATTTAAAAATCTAATTTTTTAATAAAAACGTTCTTTTATAAGCGACTTGAAACTATGTAAAAAAATATTTTCAAAAAAATTTACACTTTTTGAAATAATGAGTGTTCAATGATAAAAGAATCATCCGGTATACACATAAATTTAAAATGAAGAAATATTTGTTTTTTTATCTACTTTTGTCTTTTTACTCCTAATTTCTTGTAAATAATGTAAATAATTGTTTAAAAACTGTGAAAAATACATACTAAGAGGGTGCCACACCCACATGTGTTATTTGTCTTACAAATGCATAACATTGCAAATTGTACGTTCGGCAGATCAAGTTTAGCTCTGTTAGTTTAAAAATTAGAGTGAATTGACACATTGTGTGACCTATAAGTGTAAATGAAAGATTTGTAAAATATAATATTGTATGTATTTTGGAAATTATTTTTTTATTAATAAAAAATACTCGTGGCCGCATAGAGAAAAAGAAGGTATCTTACATAGTATACTTAATCAATGATTGAGAAATATAAATATTGGATACCTTACAATTATTTGAAACGATACCTATGTAAATGTGTGTACATTTTTATAATTTATAATATTTTATTTAAATTAGGTTATAAACATGCAGACTTTATGATTGTGAAAAAAAATATTGAAACAGTTGGTCGCATTATTTTTTTTTTTTTTGTAATTTTAGTAATTAAAATTGTGTCATTGAATAAAATAAGAAAAAATAACGTCAATTAATATAAAATATTCGAATACCAAACTTCTAAAATTGTAGACCTTGAAAATGAAAAATCAATAAAAAATATGATACTGAAGAATGAAAAATGTGTATAGGAGCATAGTTTTCGACGATACCATTACGACGGTATACCAGTCATGAACCTAGCTTGACATCTGTATAAGTATACGATACCAGTATTGTAGCTTTAAGCAAAACCTTATTGCTTATATTATATTTTGTTATTGATTGTAAAATTATACTTTATAATTTTTCTAGGTAAATGAAAATAGTAAGACATGAATTATAATACCTAATAACTATTCAAGGCCGTATCTGAGGGGGGGTCCAGGGGGTCTGGACCCCACCGAAATTTTTTCAATATCTTATTTTTAACCAAATATGAAAACCTAAATTCAATAAAATTACAATATACATGTTATGGACCCCTCCCGAAAAAAATTCCTGTATACGGCCTTGTAGTTATACCTTGAAAATGGTTATCAATTATCATTATCGTTTATCTTTGACAGTATAGCATCCACAGACTAAGATACTTAATATATTTTAGTCCGTAGGTTCATGGGCATATCCAAGATAAATCTAGCTCTAAATAATATATAGCTAATATATTATATTTAGTTATAGAATAATATAATAGAGAGTATTAAGTTTAAGTACCTTGGTGGTGCAAGTGTACAACCATCACTAAAAAAAGAACTAACATGACTGATCAGCATTTTGATTATTGAACAAATCATGTTTTTAAAATGCAATAAACAAACTATTTCAGAACTAAATAGAAATTTTTTTTTTTTTAAAAACCACCACTGTCGATATCCGCATGTGCAACGCGACTTCTCGCATATTTATCCACAGACACCTATTGTACTTATGGATAATTATGCGAGGAGTTGCATTGCGCTTGCGCACATTGAACACCTAATTCGGTGACTCGTCGGCATAAACTAAGTTTATAGGTATATGCTCGTCGGCAACAAAATCATATTATGCTGTGGCTCCATCCATAGTAATGATCTAAGGTACGGACGTCAGACACCGATCGTCGTTCATTTACGGCTTCTTCATCTTGTTGAAGTCACCATGACAAAATATTATATAGGTTATGATAGCAACAATACGAGATGACGTAGTCCGGTTAGCTCATCCCACCCTTTCCAACCATAGTCGTAGTTCGCCTCATTTCATTGGCCGTTAAATTACCCGACCAAACAGCTAATAGACAGGGTGTGGAGTGGTCGGCGAACAGGATGCTTATCAAAAAGTTGCCGACGCGACATACCTATTTATTTTGTCGTGTAAGTCACGTTGTTCTTCACTTTTCAAAACGTGTGACGTAAATACATTTTATTATTGTAATTGTTCGCAATTATTGTATTTCATTCTTAAGCGGTCATAATTAGAGCGCGGATTTCTATGCAATTGCATATTTTTTTCCTTTTAATATTTTTGGATTGTTGTCAGTCATCTCCACGAATCATCATAATTTGAAGCTAATGGAGAAATTTTTTTTGCATATTTCTGCATATTTAAAGGTTATTGCATATTTTTGCATATTTTGGCAAAATTCAAAATTTATTGCATATTGAAGCGAAAATTTAAAAAAATGTATAAAATAATATTTTATCAAGTAGAAAAATTAAAACTAAATTTCATATTCACTAAATAATAATATATATATATATATTAATTATTTAAACCTTTATAAGATAAATAATCGATTACGACGTAAACTTAATCGCTCTTGCTGTGTCAGTCGGTTATTGACATACCACTTGGCACTCGGTTACATCGTTTTTCGTTGTCCGTAAATCGTTAATATAAAATGTTCATGATATTTTACTGCATATTTTTTGCATATTTTCATGATTTTTACTGCATATTATATGGCATATTTCAATACTTTTAAGTGCATAAAAATCCGCGCTCTAGTCATAATATACCACCGATAAAATGTGGAGTAAGTATATTGTACTTAAGGCTGTTTTTATAAACACTTGTGTATCTGTCGAATCTTGTGTATAATGTTTTGACGTTTTGTATTTAATGATACACCGTGGTCAATTATTGTCAATACGTATTATTTATTAATCGCATGACCAGATTAACATTTATAATCCACAAGTACTTGCGTTTTTGTTGTACATAATTATATATTGACAAAACGATGTTCACGTTTACAGGCATAGTAATGGAACCTGGGAAAAAATACAGTACAGTAGTCGAGAACACATTTCATCTGTTTATGGCTACACTTGATTTAGAATCTGTTAAAAAGGGTATGTACCGACTACCGAGCGTATATATATATATTTCTGTTTATAAATTAAAATACATTTTTATTCAAATGTCAAAATCTCACTTATTGATTTTATTTATTTATATTATATTCTTGATTTTATTAGTAGGTATATGCTTGACCAATGCTTGACTTGTAATTTTTAATTTTATATTTACTGGCTGTACTACAATATCATATACCTAAATACCTTGCAATTTAGTGTGTTCATTTAATGCTTATGAGATGTACACCTTTCATTCTATTAATCTCTAATTTATACTACCAAAGTTTATATCTATTGGGATAAACAAATTTCTCTACCCAACTGTAAGGTCACACACTATAAATAGTAAACATTTTTATTCACTAATATTTCTAGAATTCTTTAGAACGCCTTTCAAATATTCTGTAACATGTGGTTTGAAGTCTCCACTCTATATGTTACTTTAAATCAAAAATGATATTATATTATTATGAAAAACCATTGAAATGTATCATATAAGCCTGGCGAACAAATTGTGTTTGAAATATGTAAAGAGATCTAGACATTCTTGATTTGTTGTGGATAATGTAAAAATACTTGATGATTTTGATATTTGATATAATTTACCTATCCCTACATTTCCATGTGTTTATATAGCTGATGATGTACATACTGTATATGTCGAAACTGATGATAACCCACGTGTAATCCTTTGTCACTTGTCTAAAGCATCAAAACTGTACCAATGTCGCTTAGACCATATTTTCTTACGAGGAACAAATTTGAAGTTTGTTACATCAGCCACTGCTAATATACATATGACAGGTATTTAATTAGTTTAGGATATTGATTATAAAAGAATGTAATTAACATTTTTCTTAACGTTTATAGGATACTTAGACCTAAACGAAGACGATGAATTATATTCTGATTCAGAAAGTGAATCTGAAGAAGAAGGAACAGAAATTGAAAAGCCAATGCAAGGAAAAGGTACTTTTTAAAAATTATTACCTACATACTATGTATGTATGTATGTATGTGTATGTATCTATGTTTGTATCAATATAATCTGGTTAAAGTATGTATTTATTTAAATACAATAATATCGTATGTTTCTAAATTAGGTAACTAAAGAATATATTATAATTAATTAATTTGGTTTTTATACAAATTTTTAGAAATGTAGAATAGTTTGATAATTTTAACATTTTAACAAAGTAATACCTTATACTTACTTGTATTTTGTTGCTTGTGTTTGTATTGTAACGAACACGAAATGTACATGACGCGCCATCTAACCAAAACACGACACAGTACAACAGCCGCTCATCAGTGTCAATAGAGTGCGCACTTCCCCGAGGGAAGACTGCGCACCAATACCAAACACCTAGGCGGCCATGCAAAAACATATCGGTTCTGCACGCGCTGTCGACCGGCAAACTACATATAAGGAAGCCCGGCCGACACCACAAATTGTCATCATCTTATCCAGCCAACAGCCAGCTTGTGAACACTTCTCTTGCCAACACTGAATCCAGCGTTCTCAACAGTTCTTTCAACAGGGCAACAGCGCCCACGGGTCAAACCCCGACCGTTAACCGTCAACTGCCGGTTCACTCCGTATCCAACAGGACATCAGCGTCCACCAAAGCCGCCGCGGAAGCGACAGCTACACCAACAGCCGTTTTCACCGCTCTCAACAGGGCACCAGCGCCCACTAAACCGCCGCGGAAGCGACGTTTAAGTCAACACTCAACATCAACAGCCGTTTTCACCGCTCTCCAACAGGGCACCAGCGCCCACAAGTAAGCCGCCGCGAAAGCGTCGGATCTAACCGTCCTTCCGAACTCGCTGTTGTGGGGCCGCGCCCCCACATTGCCACAGCATCCCACCCCATCCCAACCAACTACCCCCCCCCCACATACCTCCACAAAAACGCTCTTTTCAGAACGACAGTAAAAGCACAAGCTTCTCTTCCGCCATGGGCCGCAACAAGCCGCTTAAGCGTAAGGGAAGTGGACCCCCTCAAACAGTGGCGGCGCCAGGGGTGGGCCAGGGAGGGCCCGGGCCCACCTTAAAAAGTCTCCGGCCCCCCCCTGTGGCCCACCCCAAAAATTAAATTTAATCATATTAGAATACTAAAAAATATCTCATGAATAAATCATGATTTATTAAAATACGAAAATATTAAGTAATAATAGATGGCGTGAACAACATTTTGAATGGGTTGAAAACTATATGCACGATGCACTATGCTTTCAAGCCTCATAAATAACGTGTATTTTCCAGCGACTGAATACGAAAATAATAAATTATTATTAAATATTCATTGGTATTGAGTGTAATTATGGGTTGGGGAGCATAAAAATCAAAAAGTGTTTACATGAATATATATTTTGTTAGCAAATAAATACTATTAATAGTTAATACAATACATGTTTACAAATCATTGTTTTAGTAAGTTTACACGATGAAGTGTAAAAAAAATTTGAAGTTGACCCTCCCCCTCACCCCTCTGCGAAATTGCCTGTCATCACTATTGTTTATACAGTAAAACCTGTGTAATATGGAACCTGAATAACGTGGAAACCTGACTTTTATGGAAAAATGTTACGGTCCCGGCGATCCTAATGTAATTTTAAATACATCGTTCCCTGAATAAGATGGAACCTGTTTAACGTGGAAATGGAAACAATATTTTGTCATGAACCTGTGTATCATGGAAATATGTACATGTACTATTTTAAAATTATCAGTCAATGAATATAATCTATATCAATTATATAGATTATTTCGTTGCAATAAGTTTATTTTATCGATAAGTGTCGTAGTAGTGTTCTGACGTAGACTGCGTATAGACCTATATTCAATATGACGTCCAAAAATAAATGTTTAACACTAAATGAAAAAATTAAACTAATTGAGTCAAGTGAAAAAGATAAATTAACAGTAAAACAAATTTGTGAACTTTTCAAATGTGGAAAAAGTCAAGTGTATAATATATTAAAGCAAAAAAATGAAATAAAAGAACAATGGATGAATGGTATGCAATAAGCTTAACTATAAAAATGTAAAATTCAAAATTCTATATGTACGTATATTTTTTAATTTTAGGAAATGGGCGAATGAAAAGAAAACCAAAATCCAACGCTAATGAAGAAATTAATAATTTGACTTGGGAGTGGTTTGTAAGTGCTAGAGCAAAAAATATACCAATTTCTGGACCAATTATACAGACTAAAGCACGCCAAATTGCTGAACAAATGTCAGTCACCGAATTTAAAGCATCGAATGGCTGGTTGGAAAGTTTTAAAAATCGACATAATATTGTTTGGCATCAAATTTGCGGTGAGTCAAATAGTGTCGATGTTAAAAATGTTGATGAATGGAAGGTGAAAGTAAAATTAATTATTGAAGGATATGAACCTAAAAATATTTATAATGGTGATGAGACGGGTTTATTCTTTCGCGCATTACCAAGTAAAACACTATCAGTGAAAAGTGAAGAGTGTAAAGGTGGTAAGCTTTCCAAAGAACGTTTAACGGTATTTTTATGTGCTAACATGGAAGGAGAATTTGAAAAACCTCTAGTTATAGGCAAAGCACAAAAACCCAGATGCTTCAAAAATGTAGATCCGACAAAATTTCCCATAATTTGGCGAGCTAATAATAAAGCATGGATGACTGGAAGCATAATGGAAGATTGGTTGCATACATTCAACAATAAATTAAAAAAACAAAATCGAAGAGTTATTTTATTTCTTGATAATGCAACATGTCATCCGCATTTAAATTTATCAAATGTTCATTTAGCGTGGCTTCCAGCTAACACGACATCACTTACCCAACCAATGGACCAAGGAATTATTTATTCGATTAAAGTAAATTATCGTAAAATGGTTTTACAATCGTTATTAGCAAGTATGGATAGCATAAAAAGTGTTAATGAATTGTCAAATAAAATTAATGTACTAGATGCAATTTATTGGTTGAATAAATCTGTAAACTTAATAAAACCAGATACAGTCAAAAAATGTTTCATAAAAGCCGGGTTTAATTTAGTTTTGGACCAGCCAACAGATGCCATTAACGATAACCATAACGATTTTAAATTGCTATGTTCTACAATAAATGAAAAAGTAGATAGTGATGAATATGTTAACATCGATAAGCATTTATGTACTAATGATACTGATATTATTGCTGATACTACAGTGAAACCTTGCACTTCAATAGACGTTGAACAATCCAGTTCCGAAGACGAAACAGATAATGTACCATTGCACGGCAATGATATTAAAACGTATAAGAACGCCCTCCATGAAATAAAACGATTAGAAATGTTCGCATTGGATCAAAATAATGAAAATGAACTTCTTGAATCAATTCTCAACTTGAAAAATTTAGTAGAAAAGAAAATGGCAAGTCAAATAACAAAACAAAAAACATTGGATGAATTTTGGAGTAAAATATAATATAATAATAATATGTAAAATATATAAAAATATATAAATTATAAATTATGTATATTTAATAAAGATCTACCCATCGTGAATTTTTTTTTTTTACAACCTGCATTAAATGGAAACCTGTCTAAAATGGAAAAAATATCCGGTCCCAACTGTTTCCATATTACACAGGTTTTACTGTATATATATATATATCAAGTCAACAATTTGGCCCTCCCTAAAAAATTTGGACCCCAGCCTGGCCCACCTGGTATTAAAGTTCTGGCGCCGCCACTGCCCTCAAAACACTCAAAACCGGAAAATTGCACGCCAGCGTTCGGCCCCTCCCACACACTCGTCAGACTCAGAAACCCTCGAGTCCTACTCAGACTGCAGCGCGTCAACGATGTCAAGCGCGTCCCCATCTCCCTCCACAATAAAACAAACTTCAAACTCCGTACCTAAACCAACCATAACCTCCGTACCTAATTCAAACCAAACTTCTGTCTCAAACCAAACAATTAGCTCCGTACAAAACCAATCAACCTCCGCACTAAAACTTACCACCTCCACAATTAAACAACCTACTTCCGCACCAAACTCGCCACAAACTCCGACTAAACCTACATCCGCCAGACCACCACCAATCATGCTAAGCTCCGGCTCCTGGCGGAAGATCGCTCCCGTGATCTACGCCCTCCCAAACCTTGCCCCTAAATCTCTAACCGCCAAATCGTCCTCCAACAACCAAGTCACCATCCAAACTTCTGATTCGTCCCAATTCCGTCTGATCCAAAGCACCCTAATGTCCAAAGGAACTGAATTCCACACATTTTCGCTCCCTGAAGAACGTTCCCTCAAAGTCGTTCTGAAGGGCATCCCAAACGATATCCCGGTCGAAGAAGTCCAAGGGGAGCTGGAAACCCTTGGTTTCTCCGTAAAATTCATCCGCCGTTTCGGCACCCCGGAAAAACCGATGCCAATGTGTGTTGTACACATCGCATCAAATACAAATTCCAAAGACATTTTTCTGCTAAACAATCTTTTCTACATACAAATATCCGTCGAACCCCTCAAAGCCACTGGCCCTGCCCAATGTTTTTCGTGCCAACGCTTCGGCCACGGCTCACGCAACTGCGGTCACCCACCAAGATGTGTGAAATGTGCAGGAAACCACTTGGCAAGCGACTGCCAAAAAACCCGCGAACAGGCCCCAAAATGTTGCAACTGCGGAGGATCACATACAGCAAATTTCCGTGGTTGCCCCCATTTACTGGCTCAAAACCAACCAAAACCACAAACTCTGGCTCAAACCATCCCAAAACCAAACAAAAACCTACCCATTCAAAAAACACCACCTCCCCCACCTGCACCTAGGCCCACCCTGTCCTACGCTACTGCAACTGCTGGAGCAGCTCCCCCCTCAACCACTCACCAAGCCCCACAAATCGATCTGTCCCTGATTCTAAACCTCTTGACCAACCTACTGACTGCCCTGGCAACCAACCAGGACCCCAAAACAATGATAGAAACGACCATAAAAGCATTCCTGACAATTCTCTCGCCTCCCAATGAATAATTTAAAAATCATATTTTGGAACTCCAACGGTATTATACACAAACTTAATGAACTAACAGCTCTCGCACTCCAACTAAAAACCGACATAATCTTACTTAACGAAACTCGTCTATCTCCCTCCACCAATCTTCACATCCCAAATTACTTCACGTACAGGAACGACCTACCGACCATCCGGGGCTCGCCCCCTCACGGCTGCACGGCCGTCCTCATTCACCGTCGCATCGTCCACCAACCTATGACTCTTAACACAACCATTCAAACCTCTTCAGTCCTTATCAAACTTAACAACCATGAAATACTTGTATCAGCGGTATACAAACCACCTGGCGCCACTCTCTCGACACTTGACTTAGACTTACTTACCCAAAGCGCGGAATGGCAAATATCAGCAGGCGATTTCAACGCCAAACACCCCCTGTGGTACAGCCACTCGACAAACGCAGCCGGCCGTGTCCTCTTTGATCACATCCAACTTTCTGACTACTCCGTTATTGCCCCCACTTCCCCCACACATTTCCCCACTTACGCCCGTCACAGACCCGACGTACTCGACATCGCCCTCGCACGTCTACCATACCCGACCCAAATCGAAAACCTCAACGAACTATCTTCCGACCATAACCCTATACTTCTTGAGACTCTATGTACTCCGATCTCATCGTCTCCTCCTGCTACTAACCGCTTCATTAACTGGACAAAATACAAAACCATCCTTACCAACTTACCTAACTCTCCCATACCACCGACAAATGACAAACATTCAATTGACCTAGCAGTCGATTGTCTGACCAAAAACCTACAAAACGCTATCGAAGCTAGCGTATTTACTCCTAAACGCAAAAACTCGTCCCTCTTACTTCCCGACTACATAAAACTAGAAATTACTGAAAAAAACCAACTACGCCGTCTGTGGCAGAGTAACCGTAACCCAACCGTTAAACGCCAACTGAACGCCAAAATCGCACTAATCCGAACCTTACCTTTAACTCACAAAACTGACCAATGGGACACCTTCCTAAACTCTCTTGACCAACAAGACAACTCCATCTACAAACTCAACAAATGCCTCCTTCATAAACGTCCAGCTTCTCACCCTCTGACCGGGCCAAACGGCCTTATCTTTCCGGCCAAAGACCGAGCCGAGCTGATAGCGGACTCTCTCGAACAACAATTCCAAACAAACCCCGGTCCCGACATACCAGAAGTGACCGCATACTACCATTCACTACAAAACCTCAATACTATAAAATCTAACCTGTTCACCACTCCCGGCACCGTTCAAAAAATAATAAGCGACCTTCGCAAGAAGAAAGCCCCAGGCGATGATCTCATCACCAACACGGCTCTTAAATTTCTCCCCAACAATATCTTACTATCCCTAACGCAAATTATAAACAGCTCCTTCAGAATCTGCTACTTTCCACTTGCCTGGAAAAAAGCAGTCATAATTTCCATTCCCAAACCAGGCAAAGACCACAAACTACCCGTAAACTACCGCCCAATCGCTCTACTTTCCTCCCTATCAAAAATCTACGAACGACTCATACTCACTCATCTACAAAACATACTCCGTGACAAAATCCGCCCCGAACAGTTTGCATTCAGAGCCGAACACTCTACTACCCAACAACTGACCAAACTCACTCACCAACTCAGCCAGAACTTCAACAACAACATAAACACCGCTTCTATATTTCTTGATGTGGAGAAAGCTTTCGACAGAGTCTGGCACGCCGGACTCCTATACAAACTTTCTCAACTCAACATCCCGACCGAAATCATTAAAATCATCGAATCCTTTCTCACCGACCGCACTTTTATCGCTAAAATCGAAGACTCTTTCTCGTCCACCAGACACATTCTCGCAGGCGTCCCTCAAGGATCCTGCCTATCACCAACTCTCTACTTGACCTACATAAACGACATTCCGACGACTTCAAAAGCTCATCTCTCGTTATTCGCCGACGACACGATGTTCTTTACTTACGACCACAACCAAAAACGAGCAGCCATACAGTTACAACACCAACTTAACCTTGCAACCACATGGTTTCACCGATGGCGAATCAAAATAAACGCGACCAAAACTGTAGGTATCATTTTCGGACACTCAAATACCACCCACGTACCACCACTACTACTCGACAACCACTCCATTAACTGGTCCGACAAAGCAAAATACCTCGGCGTCACCATCGGGCGCAAACTCACTTTCGGCAAACATATACAAAACATCACCAAAAAGGCTACCCGCATCCGAGGTATGCTTTACCCCATACTAAACCGCACTAGCCCCGTCCCAACGACAACGAAACTTAACATACTTAAACTTTACGTCTCACCTATCCTAACGTACGCTGGCTCTTCTTGGGCACCCTTTATAGGACTCTCTCAATGGAACCGCATCGAATCCGTCCAAAACATCGGCATACGCACTATAACGCGTATGCCCACCATCGTTAGAAATTCGGTCCTTCTAAAATCGACAAATTTCAAATCTATTCAAAACTCCATTCGTTCCCAAACCAAATCAATGTTCTACAATAATTCTTTCTCGAATCATGCTCACATCCGACTTCTAGGTAAAACACACCCTCCCCCAAATACTAAACGTAAATTGAAGCCCTACCCACTCTCTTGGGCAGACCAATAAATAAACCATTTCTTTTTAATTTCCATCCACTAGTAGAGGCATAAGCCTGGAATAGTTAACGGCATAGCCATCCCTCTTAAAGCAAAAAATGATCATCAGTCTTCAACATCTTCTCAAACATTCAACAACATAACTTGTACAGAAGAACCGAAGATAGAAGACCACACACAGCCAGTTTCCAGCTCTGACCGCCACCGACTACAGGACAGCCGACGATTCCGACCAGTCCGACCGCCGAGCAACGTGCACCCACGGAAGAACGTAACGGAGACGACCCGGCCCACTATACCGACCGACGTATTCAAAGCACCGACCACCGGAACCACGGCTTCGACGAAAGCTTCGTCGAACGACGAGACGAGAACTTCACGAACCTGAATCGGCGTAATTGATCTTCGACGAGTCCACCTCACGATCGAGACCGAACCCAACGACTTCGACTCGATACGCAGCTGACACGACGACGCCGACGGGGTAACCACCAGACTTCGAGAACAGAGAACGCTGATTCCTGCCCGATTCGGCCGACCAGTAGCAGTCCCCGACGCCGAGGAAACAACCCATGATCCGTGGACGACCTGAGCACCTCCCACAACAACTGTAACCCACCAGCGACGCGGAGCCAGCCACAAGGAACAACGACCACCTCACTCGGTTAAGCCGAGTCCAGGCACGAAGCACCATCTATCCCAATAGTGGCACGGCAGCCACCGACGAAAACCGCCCATCGGGCAAATATATTTGTATTATTCATTTTCTACACAATAAAGGGACATAATACCAATACCTCATTGTGTTGACTTTATTCTACGACACGGGCAGTCATACTGCACCGTATCACCCGGCAAGCGCAACAATAACAATAACAACCCACTGACCTACATTCTGTACGCAAATAAACACCGATAAGCGGGCAACACAGCTGATCGAAGGAACGCGATACCCGTTCCAACGACAACAGCCACATTTTATATCTCCTCGTCAACAACACCGGAAAACCAACCGGAAGTCATGCCGGGAAAATATATTAATGAATTGGCCGCCGCGGAATTGCGCTACGAATGCGGACAGCGCGGTTTAACGGACACAACCACAGCCGAGACCGGCGCAAAAAAAATTTTCCCAAACCCGCCCACCCCAACCAACGCACCAAACGCGAACACGGGACGGTACCGCAGCCAAGCCGCAACCGCCCAACCCGTGCAGATACTGTGGAGGTCCTCACTGGAACAGTGACTGCCCCGGGAACACACCGCGTTCGGGAAACGGGAAATGAGTCGGCGGACACCTGTCCACACCGCCGCCTCCACCACACACACACACACAACCACGCCACCACACACAACGTTCGGCATTACAGACGGGGATATAACCATCAAACGCGCATCGATAAACTCGGCGTCCTCACATATATCACCCGTCCAAACATCAACAATTTCGTTAAGTAGCAGGTCACCATGCGGCACCCCAAAGGTCCGCATCAACGACCCCTACTACGAAATTAACAGGTACACATACAGTACATACACATAGCACAGAGGTAACCGAAACGGATGCTCTGGTAATGGCGGTGCAAACCGCTCCCCAGAACACCGATATCGCGGTTAAGAACCAGTTATCCAGCTATACATCACCACCAACGTCGAATAACGCTAAACGAGTATGCCCCGACAAAATTCCGACCCCCGCGGTCGAACTCGAATTTAGGTCAGGCCCCGTAACAGCTCTACTCGACTCCCAAGCACAAAAATCGTATGTAAGCCCGAACACCGCACAAAAATTTGGCACCCCCCACCACGGACAACAAACTCAGGTACGAATGGCGGATGGTCACACCACATTGACAAGTGGTACCTCCACATTCGTAGCCAGAATCGGAGACCTCACGGTCACCTTCAACGCAGCCATTCTGGACAATTTATACTGCGACATGCTCCTAGGTCACGACTTTCTCGTACAAAACGAAGTCACCTGGGACTACACAACGAGCACTATTCATTTAGGTTCGAATAGGAGAACAACAGCGTGCTGGAAAGGTCGGATACCCACCCCCAGCCCAGCACTAGATGTCGACAAATTAACAATAAACGGTGACCACCACACACGCGCGAAACTCGCCGAAGTAGTACGTAACTATCCGGACGTATTCAACGGTAGGGTAGGCCGCACCAGGTTAATAGAACACGACATCCTCCTCAAAAATCACACACCCATAGCCCTCAAACCATATCCCTATCCACCGGTAAAACAGGCCATAATCGATACCATGATACGGGACATGGAGGAGCAGGGACTGGTAGAACAAAGCACATCCCCGTGGGCCGCACCCATCGTCTTAGCAAAAAAGAAAGACGGCTCACCCCGACTGTGCATTGATTATAGGCGGCTCAATGACATCACTGAGTCCGACGCTTACCCAATGCCCGACCTCAACACGCTGATACGTCAGATGAGAGGGGCAAAAGTGTTCAGCGTCCTTGACCTTAAGTCAGGGTACTGGCAAGTACCACTTAAACAGGACGCGCGAAAATACACGGCATTCCGGACGCGTCGGGGCCTATACCAATTCCGAGTCCTCCCCTTCGGCCTCAAAAACAGCCCCATGACCTTTGTGCGACTAATGGACGAAGTCTTGAGGGGGTACCTGGACGAGTTCGTCCGCGTATATCTAGACGATATAGTGGTGTTTTCGAACACTACGGATGAACACCAGTGCCACTTAGACAAAGTTTTAGAACGTCTACAGAGACACGGGCTGACATGCAACCCCGAGAAATGCAGATTCGGATCAACCGAAATCTCATTCCTTGGACACCTAGTCACCTCCGACGGTATAGACAAACAACCGGAGAAACTAGAGGGCATCATAAACTACCCCCCACCAACAAAGCTGAGGGACCTACGGAAATTCCTGGGCGTTTGCAACTGGTACAGCCAGTTTGTCGACAACTACGCGGACACCATAGCGCCCCTAACGAATAGACTCAAACAGGGAACCAAATGGTCGTGGACCGAAACCGAACAGGCGGCATTTACCAAAATAAAACGCGCCCTGTACGATTCGCCTAAACTATCGACGCCGGATTACGGAAAACCGTTTTGCCTACAGACCGATGCTAGCGAGATAGGAGCGGGTGCCGTCCTTTTCCAACGGGGTGACAGCCCGGACGAAAGGCGGATAATCGCCTACGCAAGCAAAAAGTTTAGTGATACGCAAACAAGGTACGCCGCGGTAGAACGCGAGTGCCTCGCGATAATCTGGGCAACCGATAAGTTTAGACCATACCTGGAGGCACGCCGGTTTGACCTATACACAGACAACTCAGCACTCACGTGGCTCCACCGAGCCAAAAACACAAACTCAAAATTAACCAGGTGGGCACTACAGCTGGCCAACCTGGATTACAAAACCACGCATGTGCCCGGCGTACAGAACGAAGCGCCGGACATGCTCTCCCGCAACCCGACTACCGGGCCCCCGGTAGACGAGGAACACCTCGAGGAACGACTAGTAGGAGTACCCACCTCACCACTCGTCACCACTACTAGTTCACCGGCCGACAATCTGTTCGCCACGACGAACCCGGCTATCACCACAAGTCACCCCACAATCACACACGCTATGCTCGTGACATGGCAGGCCAATGACCCCAACACACGAGACATAACGCACAACATGACAACGGACGACCCAGCGCGCAATACCGGAGGTACCTCGGAAAAAAACAAACAATTCATTTTTACCGACGGTCTTCTCCGGATAAATTTGGGCGAACACACACCCGTAGTCATCCCAAAAACCAACACGCAGAACGTGATCTGGACTTACCACGATCACGTACTCGCAAACCACCCGGGCTGGAAAGAAACGTACAGGGCGGTCAAACAACGTTTTTTTTGGAAAGGACAAAAAAACGACATCCGACTGTACGTCAAGTCGTGTCACATATGCGCGTGTACCAAACCACTAAACACGCGCGCAGACGGCCCCGCGACCACCAGAGTACCCCGCCACCCCTGGGAGGTGGTAAGCATAGACCTCATGGGCCCCTACCCGCGCACGAGTAGGGGAAAACAATATATACTGGTCGCCACGGATTTGTTTAGTAGGTGGACCGAGGCATACCCCCTCGGAACAGCCACTACAAAAACAATAACCGAAACGCTCGAACGAGAATTCTTTTCACGTTTCGGATACCCCCGTGTGTGCTTAAGCGACAACGGCCCACAGTTCGTAGCAAACGATATGCGTAAAGCGATCGAACAGTGGGGAGCCGAGGGCTGGACAACTCCGGTATATCACCCGAGGGCCAACCCAGTCGAACGCCGTAACCAGGAATTAAAAAAAGGTCTACGCGTGCTACTCGCCAATGGCAACCACAACACCTGGGACACCAAATTAGCCCCCATACTATTTTCGATCAGGAACAGGCGCAACGACCGGACAGGATACCCACCGTCGGTACTCGTCCTCGGGAGAGAGGGAAAAAGGCCGGGGGACTGGATACTGTCGCGGACAGCGGAAAACCCGATCGAACAAATAAATATGGACAGGGCTAGGCGCGAAAACAATGTACTTACCGCACCACCGGCAACAGGTGGCCCGACGGACACAAAGTACAAAACAGGTGACACGGTGTACTACAAGGCACACCACCTGCCAAGCGCGCACAAAAAGTTTCACGCCGGCTTCGCACCGAAATGGTGGGGACCGGTGAAACTACACAAACGCGTAGGCAAAGGGGTGTTCATCACAGACCAACAGCCGGCACGCAAAATACACGTGTCCTGCCTCAAACGGGCGAACACAACAGAGCCCCAACAACCCCCACCCAAACCCCCCACACCATAAACACTCAATAGCATCTTTATGTACTCAATTTCAGTCGGCTTAGCATCACACCACCAAATGGACCAACCACAACGGCCGGCCACACCCTCCACCCACCAACAAGCGGCGGCACTGCTGGAACGCAGCCAGGAGCTGCTGAGGGCAGCCACTTTGGAGGAGGGCACGACAGTCACCACGGCGGCCAGGGTATGGCGGATGACCAATTCACAACTCCAGCGGGACCCGGTACTGTGGGCGGCCTACAAACGAGGGTGGGAGGACCGCACCGCCGTGTTCAAAAGGGCGACAAGCGGCGCACCCACGGCGGCCGCACGACACACCAGGTCGCGAAGCCCCAGACGGGTGGTACAGCTACCGGCCAACACCCAAAAGGCGCAGCCACGGACGCCGACGCGGGCACCCGAGAGGCCACCACCAAGGCCGCTGATGGAGTGGCCAGTTCCAGCGCCGAGGACAGCGACCAGGCCATCAGCAACATCCACCTTCAAGCCGCCGCCACCCCCGACACAAGCGGCAACCGCACCGGCAACACCACCTGCAGTAACGCTGAACGCCCGCCAACGCCGGAACCAGCAGCGGAAGCGGGACCACAGGGCTCCCAACAACACCGCCTGGAAAAGCCGGCACCACCCCCAGCCCCAGGCCCAGAGACGGTCCTGTCACAGCCAGGGCCAGCGTCCCCGCACCTCACCGTGGTCACGGTACCGGAAGTGACACACACTTCCGGAGCGACCGGAGCCACGGATCAACTAGCGGCTGCCACCACTCAACCCGAGGATATGGAAATATCCCCGGAGGAGGAGGCACAGCTGTTAGGAGGTACGGGCACACACCTGGCTGACCAAGAGGACATGGACGTCAGTCTACTGTACTACAGCCCCCCCACATCGCCCAAACGCGACTAGACACCGCCAGGGCTACGTCCGCTGAACACAGCCGGAAAACGTACCCTCGGACAGGTGTCTACCACAACCACCATCCACCCACTGACCCACCACAACCACCCACCACTCATGACAACGCAGACCGCCGGTAACGGCCGGAAAACCAACGCCGTTGGCGGTTTGGGGGGGAGTATGACGCGGTCCCGCGCAAAATCTGTTTGAATTCAAACAGCCTTTGCGCGGAAGCCGCGCCGCGGCTTCTCAATCAAACCGCCAACCGACGACGGACGACGCCGGCGCGCGACACGCGCGCCTGGAACCGTCGGCCGGCCGTCCAGCGAACCGGATTGCCAAGGCGCGCTCTCTCGTCTTCCCGACACCGTCCGGTACAAACCCGAACCACACACACGTTCCGTGTATTTTCGCTACCGGTTCACAATATATATATTAAATAAGCTCTTTTGTTTTTTAATAATAAAGACTTAGTTTACACCACAGTGCGTCGTTTGTTTGTTTCTTTTTGTTAATAATTTGTTTACTATCCCGTCTGTTGTTTCGACCCGACTGTCTCCGTCGGTCACCACCATCACCTCACCACACCACGCGGCTCAATAGAAGTCCGCGTCAAGGCAACGTGACCAATGTTTCGCAATGCCCGCCACATCGAGCAAAAGTACCTCCAATAGATAACCGTTCTCACTTATCACTATATACCACTGACTAAGATAGTAGGTAATAATTGCTATTAAATAAATAACAACATATTATTTTATTGTTCGCTGACTTTTGATTCATTGGATTATCTGAAATTCGACTACATCCGATTACATACGTACATTTTAGTAAAAAAATTACCAGGCATAAGTGTATTATTTTTAGTAAAACGTCCAAAGTAGAGCCTTGCTCATTACCTAAATTTTCATTTGTAAGTATTATTTTCTAGTTGTAAGTACTGATTATATTTCTCAATAAAATGGGGTCAGTCTAATTTGCTAATTGTTTCACAAATATAGATTTCCAATGAAATGAAAATAGAAGGAAATTATGGGTAAATATGTTTATATTATATGATTACCCAATTTCCATCTTTCATAGAATATGAGGTAATAATTTCACAATCAATGATTATAAACAAAGCTCAGTAAATTAGCGGATATTATGTCCAGAGGCTGTCTCAAAACATAATCCTAACCACTTGTCTGGGATAGAGAAGTAAAATGAACAATATAAAATAAATTTTAATAATTTACAGCAACACTTTGACTAATAAATCATCTAAGAGGTAAAACCATTTAATATAATTCATGAATTATCTATTTAGATATTTTTTACAACTTGACATTTTCAGAAAACTTTATTTCTCCAACGATGACTTTGCAGAAAATGAACAGACCAATAAAGAATGATTTTAATTCGAACAGTAAAGCCTTAGAAACTTAATAATGTCTAATTCACACACACTTATGTAAGTATATCACTCAAGTATCCAATTTTAAATGTTTGCCAAAACCAAAAGTCACTTTAGTTCATAGATTGGATTATACTTATTATTGTTTTCAAAACTGAAATATATGTTGTACCACATACAAGGAACTAAGAAGTCGACCCCATTGTATTGACAATTTTTCAGTTTTGACTTGATGATAATTCTGCCAGCTCAGATGAAGCAATACAATATCGGAGAGAATTATAAATCTGAAATATGAGAATATTATTGATAGGGTTTTATTCCAAAGCTATTAACTAACATACCCACCTGTTCACGAGACACATTGTCTAAAATCTAAAGTCTAATTGTGTGCATGGACATATATTTGTCCATAGAAATGGCTCAGCCCGTTTAGTCAAAATATTTTACCATGTGTGTTACCAGTACGCGCGCGGGAAGTTAAACTTCTTTTGAATGGTACACGTGAGTGAGTGAAAAAGAAAGAAAAAAATATTAATTAATTTAAAAAATGAGAAGAAGTATCCGGAATAATTTATCATTGATAGTTTTATTATTTTTTTTATATTTTTATTCGACAGATCGATGGATAATTGTTTGTAGTATTGTTTTTATCCAGACAATAGATTTGTGAGTGAATACTAATAATAATAATAAAAATAAATAATAATCGATCATTAATTATTCATATTAATTAGTATGGCCCGATTATAATATATAATACTAGCTGATCCCGTGCACTTCGTCGCCCTTTAAATGTATCAACTCAATATGAGTTATGACTCAAACTTTGTTCAATTCGTTATTCAATATTCGGTGTATGGTGTTCAAAATTTATCTTATCTTTTCCGTTGCCCGGAATAAAAATTCTGAATCGCAGCAGTACATTATCAGGTAGGCAATCTACCTGCGGTAGATCGCGGACCCCGTGCTGTTTGTACGGAAGTGTATGATTTAACTCTAAATTATCAAAGTTATACCAAGTTTATTTTGATTTAATACGGTGGATTAATATAACAAATTTGGTTGCTCGTAAAAAATCACAACTCTTAAAAAATGATGATTGTTGAACTCCTTTTGGGTGTAACTTGCTGCGGTAAGTGCAACTCAGCCACCCTGGTAGGCAATGTTCAATAATTTGATTTGATACAAGATTGTACCTGATCTGCCCAAATAAATAAATGCTAATTTCTAATGTAGACTGTAACCAATGGCAACTGTTAATAAATAAAAATAAAATTTCCAATTTCCATCTTGAATCTCAATGTCCCTGTTTGAGCACCTATTTAAAATGCGAATTTCGAAAAATCCTTTCTTAGCGCACGTCTACATCATAATAGCTATCTGTATGCCAAATTTCAGCCAGATCCGTCCAATGGTTTGAGCTGTGCGTTGATAGCAGTCAATCAGCTTACTGTTTTATATATACAGATATATACATATATATATTATAATATATAATAAAACAACATTACCATGACAATATTTATTTATTTACGGACATGTACGCTTTCGCCGCCCGTTCGTACGCGCCGCCCGTTCGCTTTTTTTTTCCTCACTACCGTGCGTAAAGAAGTATAACTTCAATAAATTAATAAATACATAATTATATGTTACGATCTTAAAATATTCACGACTTGTTTTAAATATAAAATACAATAATAATAAGTTCTCCCATAAGGTTCCTTAAAAAATCTGTACTCACATTTACATGTTCCTCGTTGTACAAAGAGAGAAGACAAATGATGCACTGACTTATTATTAATAAAGTTTTAATTTTTAGGTAGTACAGTTATGCTGAGCAAGAATCAAATTTTAATAACATATTGGGCCTCAACATATTTAAATTGCAAAGAAACACATAACTAGTTTGGTCATTGGTATCTTTTCTAAAGGGAAAGTGCATCTAGTTAAACAGGTAAAGATTGAATGTTCCCAGTGGTGTTCAAATACATCGGGAAAACAAAAAGATAATTAAGGAAAAATAATTATATTTAACAATTTTACTTTTTTTGGGCTAGTTATGGGGATTGTATTTTTTTCAATTAGTTTAGTTTTTGAAAATAACTATCAATAAAAAGTTCTTTGCTATGTCAAATAGTTTGATTGTGTATTACGGGAATCCTATTATAGTTTCTATAATACCTGTTCACAAATATAAGCGATATATGGCCCAATTAATTTACATTTTTTAAAAATATACTGTACTTACAAATTGTTTCATTTAATTTAAAATAAATTTGAATTATTTCCCCTAGTTGTTTAAGAACAATTTAACAAGTATGAGACATAATATAACAAACATTAATTTTGAGGAATGCTGGAATATCGTACAAGAGAATGTAGAGAAAATCATAACACTGGACAATATATCAATAGACTCATGGTACAAATGTTTTGATATTTTCGATGATTCACACAGTCAGAGACTTTATAATTCAACAAAAAGTTACATACTTAAGTATTTACAACATATTATATTTGCATTCTTAGAAACTACAATAAATCAAATAGTAAGAAACATAAACTATTTGTACGGCCACATTTCACCAGCTACCTCCATACAGATAGTTATCTGGGATCTGGGATGTTTGGGATGTATAGGATCATAATATAATTTTATGATTGAAATACAGTCTGCGACACTTATTAGTTGAAACGATTAACAAACTATGACGTAACTTATCAATAACCACATATTCAGATATCATTGTTGCTGTTATTAACACATTTTTAGAATTCCAGGAGTCCAACATTTGTCCATTTGAAGTAAGTATTTATATTTATTTGTCACAAAAATTGAAATAAGAAGCATACATAAAGAATTTTTTGAATAAATACACTTTTTTTTTTAGTTTTATAACATTTATTTTGAGGAACCTGTGATACTTCATGAGATGTAAGTTTTCAAAATATTAAAACTGTAATGACAAAAATTATAGTTTATATTTTATTTATTGGTTCTCATCCTGAAGTTAACTTCATATTTTATTAACAAAAAGTTATTGATAATTTCAATTTCATACATGGTGAATTTAAAACTATGTTTATGGAATGCAAATTTTATGACATGCAATCCTTTTATGAACTTTTATTCAACACTTATCATGGATTGAATTTATTAGTTAAATACATGTTGAAAAAGATGGAGAGAATAGCATATTTAAGCAAAACGAGTACGAGTTAAATAATTATTTTCAAATATGAAATACAATTTACATAAATCTTTATATTATGTAGAATGTAGATACACAAGTATTTTATTGACAAATTATTGCAATTATATGTAATATACAAAGAATTAATGTTAAAATAGTTAATATGTTAATATTGTAAATAGTTAATATTATGTAATTTTAATTTTTAATATAACTTAAATAAAAATAAAACCAACAATGTTTCAGTAAACATTACTTTTTTTTACACAAGCATTTAATTGATGAATTTTTGCAATTATATGTAATATACAAATAATTAATGTTACTAGGCACGATCGAAGATAATTTTGAGTTCACATGGTACACTGACATATTATTAATACAGTTTTCATTTTTAGTTATTACAAATTTGCTGAGCAAGAAACCGATTTTAATAAAACAGATACCATCAACATATTATTTAAATTGCAAAGAAACACATAACTTGTTTAGACTTCAGTATCTTTTCTGAATGGAAAATGAATCTAATTAGTAGTTGGATACATTTAACGGATTGAAATTGTAAATTCACATTATAAAAGATATATAGCGACTATTTTTCATGGGCATTTAAAGTTCACATTCTTACAAAATTCATCATCATTATTTTGTAGATAAAAATGTATCAAATGTTAAGGGTTAACATTTTTCTAGGTTTTTCATTAGTATTTCTTACTGTACCTACTTGAAGCTTTTAAAGTACATCAAATAAAATGTTTTTGGTAAAAATTAATTTGATCTACTATTTTACTAAAAGTAGGATAAATTACTTTAACAGCAATACCATAAATATAGGTACTTATACTGTAATATAGGCTGACAATATTGTCTTCTTAGGCTCTTTGATCAGAATTTTTTATTGTATAAAATGATTTTATATCATTAAATTACATTTAACACATCCATAATACTGACCTACCAGCCACCACCCACAGGACTGGAGGTCTGGGAACTCATGATTTGTCCAAAATTATTGGTCTAGATGCTCCTATGCTGCTCACACTATTGATTATAATATTTATAACTTATAAGTAACACAATGGCATGGTCAACAGCTAAATGCATACAAAGTTGCAGTTGCCTATAAAATGTTCTTTGGAATCTAGTAGGTATTCACAAAGCCCCTTAAACAGGAATGGATCTTCCCATGAAGAATATTGTTCATAGCTGTACACACAATTGCCTATATTGACCCTTTCTGCAATTTTTTTCATTGTATTATCTTATATTATTTATTAAGTTTTTTTATATAATGGATTAGGGGAAATTTTTAAATACTATATAGATTATTATTTATTAATATTTTCGGAAGTATATAACAAAAATTGAATACTTGATGTAATTAATACTTTTTAATTTAACATTTGTTTTATTTTTTTACCTATTAGACAAATAGATGATATGTTATTTTTTTAAAACATTATTAACATTATTTTTATAAATATGACATATAAATAGAAGCTAGATAAAATTCCTCCATATTTATACCAACCTAAATAATATTAAAACATAGTTTAAAATTAGTGGGTTAATAAATTACTCCGTTCGACCAACTGAAGGTTAATGTAATAATGTAATTACAATTTATAGTGAATTATTTCATATAAATTAAATTAATTTTCTTATAATATTGACTAATATATATTTTTTTTACACAATCCGTGTTAAAATCATTTTATACCATGTGTATAATACCTTGTATAAAATAATTGTATACCACTGTATACAATAATTAGTATAATACAAACTCACATCTCTATTCCTATGCAGTGACTTCGAGGCATTGTCCAGCATTTTCTAGTTGAGGCTCTTATTTAATTTGTTTAAATTAATACGAACGAAATCATATTTCATGCAATGGTGACAGACTTGTAACCTGCAGTACAGCAGAGCAACACCCACTTACCCTCTTTTTTTAATATTCATACCTAAGGACTGACGTTTGAATCATAATTTGAAAATACCTGAATTGTAGTCATTTTTCGCATAATATGATATAGGAAAAATCCTTAGATATAGAAGTTGAACATTTTATAAATTTTTAACTACAAAATAATTATTCAATTTTAAGTTTAATAAATTTTGTCAAAATTCGATATTTAAATGTTTATAAAAAAAAACTGTGACTAACGATTTTTAATATTTTTCATCTGCCTTTGAAACAATATACTAGGAGCCTTCTATTAAATTTTCAAGTTTTTTTAACCAACAAATAAAATTTTATTGACATTTCTAGAAAAAAAACTAAAAAAAATACCAGTACGCGCGCGGGAAGTTAAACTTCTTTTGAATGGTACACGTGAGTGAGTGAAAAAGAAAGAAAAAAATATTAATTAATTTAAAAAATGAGAAGAAGTATCCGGAATTATTTATTATTGATAGTTTTATTATTTTTTTTATATTTTTATATTAGATAGATGGATAATTGTTTGTAGTATTGTTTTTATCCAGACAATAGATTTGTGAGTGAATACTAATAATAATAATAAAAATAAA
Source organism: Macrosiphum euphorbiae (assembly GCA_949089665.1). NCBI lineage: Eukaryota > Metazoa > Arthropoda > Insecta > Hemiptera > Aphididae > Macrosiphum > Macrosiphum euphorbiae. The sequence continues at coordinate 71,317,868 of CARXXK010000003.1, read as the reverse complement.
TAATAATCGATCATTAATTATTCATATTAATTAGTATGGCCCGATTATAATATATAATACTAGCTGATCCCGTGCACTTCGTTGCCCTTTAAATGTATCAACTCAATATGAGTTATGACTCAAACTTTGTTCAATTCGTTATTCAATATTCGGTGTATGGTGTTCAAAATTTATCTTATCTTTTCCGTTGCCCGGAATAAAAATTCTGAATCGCAGCAGTACATTATCAGGTAGGCAATCTATCTGCGGTAGATCGCGGGCCCCGTGCTGTTTGTACGGAAGTGTATGATTTAACTCTAAATTATCAAAGTTATACCAAGTTTATTTTGATATAATACGGTGGATTAATATAACAAATTTGGTTGCTCGTAAAAAATCACAACTCTTAAAAAAAATATGATTGTTGAACTCCTTTTGGGTGTAACTTGCTGGGGTAAGTGCAACTCAGCCACCCTGGTAGGCAATGTTCAATAATTTGATTTGATACAAGCTTGTACCTGATCTGCCCGAATAACCAATGGCAACCAATAAATAAATGCTAATTTCTAATGTAGACTGTAACCAATGGCAACTATTAATAAATAAAATAAAATTTCCAATTTCCATCTTGAATCTCAATGTCCCTGTTTGAACACCTATTTAAAATGCGAATTTCGAAAAATCCTTTCTTAGCGCACGTCTACATCATAATAGCTATCTGTATGCCAAATTTCAGCCAGATCCGTCCAATGGTTTGAGCTGTGCGTTGATAGCAGTCAATCAGCTTACTGTTTTATATATACAGATATATCATATATATATATATATATATATATATTATAATATATAATAAAACAACATTACCATGACAATATTTATTTATTTACGGACATGTACGCTTTCGCGTTCGTACGGCCGCCCGTTCGTACGCGCCGCCCGTTCGCTTTTTTTTCCTCACTACCGTGCGTAAAGAAGTATAACTTCAAAAAAAACACATATCATTGTAAAACCAATACATTCATCGCTCCCCTCAGAATCTGAAAAATATTAAAAAGTTAAGACTTTTCGAAATAAAAAGTGTTTTTATAACCCTGTATAATATGTACATTATGTACTCTATGTTTGTATGCTGAGAGGTAAATTAATGAAACAGTTTTTCCTTATATTTTACTAATGGCGTTTACTCCATGATCACTTCAATGACATAAAGTGGCCCATAATCGATTGAGATTTCACAATTATAAATATAAACATGACATATTCATACATTTTACTGTACAGGTATAGGTATGTTTTGAAAATTGAAAAATCGTTCTTGGGTCTGAATTAAAATATCTACTTTTTTGGATATTGCCCATCTTATACACATTTGGTATTTTGCTGTATTAGTGAAACGTACAAGCATTCAATGTTTCTTTATGTACTTTACTTGCATTCGTTTTGGCATTATGGTTGGCTTTTCATTTTTTCGGTCGCTCTGTTTATCATACACAGCCGCTCTATTGGGCCACTGCCAACTATAAGGTTTCCACCATCGTCTAGGGGAAAGTTTGTCTACTTTCTGTCCACCGTCTTCAAGAACCGGACTCTGTAGAAAATCTGAACAAAATCCGTGATGTAATCGTTCAAATGCCACCCATGCCCCGGCCTCAAACACGGACATCACTTCTGAGTAAGATAAACACTTGACCTGATCGCTGCATCCGCATAACGCGGCGTCTTCAAACAATAGTTTTGCTATTCCCCTGGCTAATTTGTCTCCCCGTTGCGACGTCAGATTATGATAACTTCCTCCACATTTTTTATCCAAAATAATTTTCGAGGGCAAGGTTTGAGTTGACAATGGAGGCAGAAATGGTCGCTCCTTAATGATTAGATGACCACCACCATGGGTCGAGGTCGTTCTAAGTTCGATGTTTTTACTATGTTCCTCAGCGTAACAATCAATCAAAGTCATGACATACTCGGATCCAGCCTTTGCTTCAGATTGTTGAAGTCCCAGTCCCATGGCGTTATTGTATTCGTTTAATCTATACATTTGCTGTTTGATAATGAAATAAAATGTTGTCTAAGATTTTAACAATTTGAATAAACAAATTATTTGAATACATATTTCTTTATTTCTAAAATAATCCATATGGTAACATAATAGTAGTATTATATGATAATCTTTTTTTTTATTATAGCCACATTGTATTTTTAGTTATATTTTCCCTCTTTATAATTAGTTGTTTTTAAAAACTTAAGTGTGGTAATCATAGTAGGTATATAATATTGAGGCGTGCATTGTATAGGTGAGGAAGGCACTCGCCAAAGGAAATAACAGACACACGATGTACCATTTATGGTATTAAATAAAATACTAGTTGTTGTGTTAATTGATTTATCAAAAGTAGGTACCTGCATATAATAACACATTAAATGATGTTTAATTAAATTATATTAATTTATGAAGACTGTTAGGATTTACAGATAACTGACTGGTCATTTATGTCTCACTCAGCGAATTTGCTTAGGTCGACAAAACACAGTCACGTTTTGTTCAAACAAGCATATACATCCATTTTCAACGTCCAAACTCTTTTTTATTTGTGCTAGAGTATTTTTTTTTTTGGTCCTAATAGTTGTGTGGAGAATTTTTATGACTTAGTACTACACTGTTAATTGTCCATAAAAACTTTTGTTGATCGTTGATATTACAAAATAGCTCTTAAATCTAATTTTTCTTATCTAATCATAGCAATAGATTTTCCGTATGTTTATCGATTTTACTAGTACTGTGGTTACCATCTAACGACAGTTCATAACAGGGGCGGAGTGGGAACCAAATCCAGGCCGGAAGTTTAAAATTTATCCAGGCCACCCACCAAATTTTTTGTTTCTCGCTACGCTCGAATTTGGTTTTTTATATTTGCCTATTCCAAAATTATTACTTTCAGTATTAGAAAAGTATTTCAATCACTATCTTGCAATTTCTTTTAACTTCTATCTTCTAACACATTGTATTAATATACCACTAAGTACTAATACCTGAAAATCCGAAAACATTATCACAATCTATAGAGATTTTAGATTCTAAATTATTACTGTTTGATGTTTGATCTGAAAAAAGTTAAATTAAATTAATACAAGTACATTTTATTCAAAATATTGAAATATAAGAGCAAGATAAATTATCAATGAGGAAATGCACTAGGCAAATTAATTACATTTATTACAAATGTGTTGGAAATTCTTATATATTTTCTTAATTTTATTTATGAGCAATTTAAATAATTATAAGTTGTTCAATTTTTTTTTAAATTAAAAATAATCCCAACATAAGTCATAACTAGTAAACTAGAACATTTAACTAAATCAGTGGCGCACCCAAGGGGGGGCTTTGGGGCTTAAGCCCCCCCCCCCCAAAAAAAAATATTTTTTCATTAAATTACACATTATTATAGAAAATATAGTATAACAATGATAAATGATAATGTTTTATTTTAAAATTTTGTTATTATGTTAGATACACATATAATATATACATAATAGTTCAATACTACGCGATAAGGTTTGTGACAATCAATATATCTACTCTACTGTGGCTATCGTCGATTTTTATTTTGTTGAAAATTATTTTTAGATTTATAGATACAATAACGATTACGTACGATCGACTTTGATTGTTAACTACGATAACAATGATAATTATGACTTTCGACTGTCTGTGGCATGAAAATCTCGTTTAGATAATTCAGTCTGTTCGATTTTTTACAAAATTGGTTATTTAAAAATTAGTTTTAATTGTTTACTTGTGTGTAAGGGAAAAAGAAAAAATATTAAGCCCCCCCCAAGCAAAAATTCTGGGTGCGCGCTTGAACTAAATAGTAAATTAAATACTTTTAAGGTACACAAAATTACTTAAAATGAAAAACGTGGATACAACATAAACGACACCGTCGACACACTCAACATCAGTGACCAGGGGACAAATATCAAACACTAATGACTAATTAGTAATTTGTTTGGGTTTATTACAGATATTCTTTATAAAAATAACAATGACCAAAGTAAAGTGACCAATAATACAAAATTAATATGTAAAAATGTATTATCATTGATTGTTATAAAATATACAAAATACTAGTATTAGACATTATTAGTACTTATAATCAATGGTATTATTAGTTATTATTAGCCATTTGGCATTGCTATATTCGTCGCCACTCAACAGATATACTGTATATTACAGCCCTACAGGATACAAATAAACAACTTGCAGGTTTCAACATGCGGAAATGCGTCGAATCAGTAATTTATAATTTCTTAATAGGTAATTAGTTCTGTTGGATTGAACCGAGACCACACACTATCTGGGTGTTTTTTTATAAAAATAATCGACCCATATAAATATTATATTGCTTTGATTTTATTTGATATCTATATTTATGTACCAAATATTTTGTAATTTTTTATCCAAAGATTTCTCATAAGAGTATACGATTGTACGAGGCTATTACAATTTACTATTATTTCATTAATAATATTTGTAATACAATAATTTAATAGAAACAAATTTTTGATGCATTTAGCATTAACTAATATTTTGTAAATTAATTTAAATTAAAAAATAAAAATCTAACAAAATGGCCAGGCCACCAGGCCATAGTATTGTCCAGGCCATCTGGAAAATTCCCATTTCCAGACCGGCCACTCCGCCCCTGGTTCATAATATTTATAACGATTATTCCGTTTTGTTCAACTACAGACTGTTTTACAGAAATTGATTTTCAACTGCAGTAAGTATAATTACATATAAATATTTTATTCAAATGTATTATTAATATTTTTTTTGAATCTTTGTGTGTGTATCCTTAATGCAAAAAAGGATCTACTTACACATTACAATTACATACTGTGTAGTACATCTTGAATCTCAATGTCATTGTTTGAACACCTATTTAAAATGCGAATTTCGAAAAATCCTTTCTTAGCGCACGTCTACATCATAATAACTATCTGTATGCCAAATTTCAGCCAGATCCGTCCAATGGTTTGAGCTGTGCGTTGATAGCAGTCAATCAGCTTACTGTTTTATATATACAGATATATATATTATAATATAATATAATAAAACAACATTACCATGACAATATTTATTTATTTACGGACTTGTACGCTTTCGTTCGTACGCGCCGCCCGTTCGCTTTTTTTTTCCTCACTACCGTGCGTAAAGAAGTATAACTTCAAAAGAAAAATGAAAATGTCCCTAAACAGTTCAAAATAAATCAAAATATTTTGAAAATGTTATCGTGTATAGAAAATGCAAATATAAACAACCAGTGAAAATGTCATGTATCTACGGTCATTTGTTTTAAAGTTACACCAAAAACCAAATTCAATTTTCTGAAAAATCGATTTTGCGTAAAAATTCCCGTTTTTCCTTAATTTTTCTTTTGTTTTTCTTGGCGCTTTTAAAAAGTACTGGGAGTTTTAAATTTTGACCTCCCCAATGCACCAACGATATTCACTTTCCAATCGAACAAGATACTGAAGTCGAAAATCGAAGCATTATTTCGACTACTTATCGTGTACACAGACACAAAAATAAAAAAATTAAAAAAAAAATACAAAAACACACATCATTGTAAAATCAATACATTCATCGTTTCACTCAGAATCTAAAAAAAACTTGCGTATTACATTTTTAAGCTTTTCGACAGGATAAATAATTTTTTATTGACATTTATAAAAAAAAAATTTAATTAGTCAAATACAATCCAAGTGAGGACTATATAACCAAGCAGGGGCGTATATAGAATTTTCTTTAGGAGGGGGATATCAAAATTTGCTATTGCAACTTTTTGTTAGTTACCTACTCCATGTAAGGTATATAATAATAATAAATGTTGTGTATAATGTCACTCACATGCCCACAGGATAACAAAATTATAAATAACAACTGTACTGCAGCAGTTTGTACTTTATACATGGAAAAAATGGGTAAGGGAGGGGATCTATCCCCCATACCCCCCCCCCCCATAAATACGTCACTGTAACCAAGCTATTGTTACCAAACAATTTAAATAAGTTTTCATTTTTTTTTCTCCAATTAGGTACTTTTAAAAGCACTGAGCAGATTCAATTTCGACCTCCTAAAAGTACCAACTAGATCCAATTTGCTTCCAAAAACATACACTGGGCATCGAAGCTTATGATAAGAGCATTTTTTCTACCAGAAAAGTTGAAAAGTTACAAACATTTTAAAATACCTCAAATAAACGTCTGAAATTTTTAGACTGGACAAAATAAAAATAAATTTGTAACTAATTTTCAAGCCCCCCCCCCCCATTGAAAAATCCTGCGGACGCCACTGGTCATATGGAAAAGAAAGATCAAAGTGAAGAAAAAGAACAGTCGTATTATATACCTCATCAAGCTGTTTTCCGAGACAGTTGTAGCGCTACTACCAAACTACTCGCCGTGCGCGACAGATTCAGAGAAAAGCCTAAATGATTTTTTATTAAAAGGGCCAAACATTCAAGACGAATTAGTCTGCATTTTTGCACATTTCCGATCGTTTAAATACGTCATGTGTCGTATATGATATCGAATAATGTCAATAGATGAGTTTTTAAGGCAGTCAATATCATTTTTAGTCAGGATTTGATGTACCTAATACAGTTTTATACGGACCTTATACAAACATGATGATGAATAATTGTATAATACAAACTTAACAGGTATTTTATTATTATTTACTATCTATGTTTTATGAATTTAGTACATGATCAATATATAAATTGAATATACTTATATACGTATAAGTTATAATTTTTTTTTTTATACTTTTACAATTCTCAACTTAATATTATGGTCATTTTTAGATCTTATGCAATTTTAATACATTTTAGTATTTTACTTTGTATAATAAACACAGAATGAATAATATTTAGTTAAGTTAAACATGGACCATTTTTATATTGTAAGCATGCAGTTAAAGTATTTTTAAGTGTTTTTAGTGTTGTTATCAACTATAAACAAGAATACTACAATTAATAAGTTTTTGAGTAGGTATTCTAGTTTTGGTTTATAAATGCATTTTAAGATATCTCAAATAATTTATAAATCTATAAGATAGTACATCAAGAATCTGTTTATTATTTTATAATTTTATTAATCAACTTACTCGATTAGTTTATCAATACAGTATTTGTTTTCTACTGAAAATATTAACACAATTTACGAAGTTTTATAACTAGTCATCATAAGTCATTTTATTGTTGCAGAGGAGTAGTAGTGTTCACACAGATCCTCCTCTGCTGTCGGTTCAAACGAAAAAAAAAAAAAAAGTCATTTTATTGTTACACCCTGAAATTATATTCAAAGCCTCAACTCGTAAGGTCCACATCATAAAGACAAGATAAGATGCACATCAGTTACCTGTGAATATTATTCATATCATAAATTCCTAACTTCTACAACCATGTGGGTGATAACATGTGGTTTTAACAAGCACAAATTGATCAATAAAAAAGTTATGAATTAAATATTTTGTATGTTAAATATTTAATTTGTAAAAATCCAAATAACACCATGATAAAATGTCCATGTGATCTTTAAATCCTTAAATGCTTTTTGATAATCTCTTTATTATACATATATGCGTCTATGATAAAATTGATATACCTACAACCTACATCATGTATGCAAAGACAAACAGATACCTATGCACCGTGTCCTCAGTGCTGTGGTCCAGTTGAGACACTTCTCAATCACAATTTTTTTTTTTGAGAGGGTCAAATCAACAAATTTATTTATGTTACTTTTTTTTATTTTCCTACGTGCATTTAAACGTCATAATAGTAACGTAGACTGTTAATATTAATTATGATTTATTTCCTGTGTTTAGGCGAAAAAAATGTAATTTAAATTTGTTTATAATTCTCAAAGTATACTATATAATATCAGCGTTTCCCAAACCATGGGTCGCGACTCGCGGTTTTGATTAAGGTTATTTTATCCGTAAATTGATTCCTCTATATAATAATAATGTGAAGTCCAACTAGTATTGTAGAATGTATGACATCGAGTAGCCCCAGATGCCAAATGGACTTATTGTATGCTTCACAGAGAGGCACTTGTGTCAAAAAAAAAGTCAACTGAATTAAATAAGGTTCTTAGTGAATCTCTTAAAATTATTAATTTTATTAAATCTAGATCATTAAATAGTAGATTGTTTTACAAACTCTGTGAAGAAAATGTTAAATCACTTTTACTTCACTCAGAAGTATGTTGGCTTTCTTCGCGAAAGTGCCTATTCAGACTCTATATCAATTTCGTCATGAAGTCTCAATCTTCATATAATAATAATTTCTTTTGTATTTTTTTTAATAATTTATTTTATTTATTTATTATGTATTTATCATTCAGTATTGTATTTTATAAAAATTCAATGATAAAATTGATTAGGTATACTTAATGAAAATATTATTTATTTATGGCATACTTGATTTTTTTGTTTCTAGCAGCGGGTCGAGTACAAAATAATGATTAAATATATGGGTCACCTTTGCAAAAAGTTTGGAAAACACTGCCATATATTATGTCTAAATGTTGCACCATGTGGGGGGGGGGTGGGTGTCTTCGCTTGCTTTATTTTATGAAAACGTTGTGTAGGTAGGTACATTGTGTAAGAGAAATATTTTCAAAAACGTGAAATGTGGGTGGGTATGCTTGGTGAATTGTCCTGTATATATGTATATTTACAATTTATATTCATAACATATCGATATCATGATTTGAAATATCAAACGACTAGTACTAGACTCTATTTATTTATATTACTTATTATTAAGGCTGTGAATTTTAAGCAAAGTGCATTTTTTTTTTTTGGTTATTGTGAAATATATCTTTGTAAGTTCATAATTTGAATTATGTAAATACGCATCCATTTATAAAACTTTTATTTTGCATTTTCTTGTATTTTTACTTCAGATACCTAGATAGGTTTAGATTTGCTTCATGAAATGGCGAAATTAAATACAAAATTTGAATTTGTGCATATTTCGTATTATATATATTTTTATGTACGTAAAATTGTCAGGAAAAATCATAATTGGATAACATTCAAAAATATTTCTTAAAAAAAAATTATTTCTGGATATAGCTAGGTAGAGATATAGGCATTATTTCAACTACCTACCTACTTATCTTGTACACAGACACAAACAATTTTTAAAATAAATTATTACGCAGGACGTAAATTCGCTATTAGTTTCATAATAGGTCGTTTCACTATAATTATTAAACTAACGATACTGAATGTGATATGTTGATTGTAAATTTGCTATAGAAGACGGAGACAATAAATTAATGTCCGTTTTACGTTTCACGTCCTCTGAAATCCTACTCATAGAGATAGCGTTCCGAAGTTCCGGACTTATCACTATAAGATAGTAATAAATGTTATCACATGAATAAGAACATAATATTATTTTATTGTTAGCAGACTTAAGAATAAACATTCGATTATTAGATATTTGAAATTTCAACAGAAATGCAGACTCCATTCGTACAGAGTTGTATTCATACGTTTTAGTAAAAAATTGTCATGTATAAGTGTATTCATATTAGTAAAACATCCAAAGTATCATCTCGCAACATTACGTTATTTTTAATTTGTAAGTATTATTTTCAAGTTTTATGGATTATATTTCTTAGTAATATGGGGTCAGTCTACTTTGCTAATTTGTTCACAAATATAGATTTCCAAAAAATTTAAATGAAAGAAAATAATGACTATAAATCTTCAAATTAAATGATTACCCAATTTCTATCTGGCACATAATCTGCGGTACCTAATCATTTCACAATCAGTGATTAGATACAATGCTCAGTAAATAGTAGATATTATGGCCAGAGACTGTCTGACAACAAGGGATAGAGAATTTAAATAAACAATACAAAATAAATTTTAGTAATTTACTGCAACACTGGCACTACTTTGAGCAAGACTAGTAAATCATCTAAGATTTAAAATCACTTAATATGATTCATGAATTATTTATTTAGATATTATTTACAATTTGAAATTTTTAGAAAATAATATTTCTACAAAGATTAGTTTGAAAAAAATGAACTGACAAAAAGAGGATTTTGAGTAACGTTTCCAGTTGATGATATTAATTAACTAAGAAAATCCTTAGAAATAGAATAATTTCTAATTCACACACACTTATGTAAGTATATTACACATGTCTCTGATTTTAAATGTTTGCCATAACCAAAAGTTACTTATTTTTTTATCGTTTTTAGTTCATACAGTTTACAAAACTTATTATGGTTTTCAAAACTGAAATATATTATGTACCACATACAAGGAACTAGGAATTCGAGCCAATGTATTGACAATTTTTCAGACGTTGACTTCTTGAAGATGATTTTGGCGGCCCTGATGAAGCCATACAATATTAGGGTGACTTATGAAACTTAAAGGTGAGAATATTGTTTATAGCTTTTTATTTTAAATCCATTTTACTGTGCCATTGACTAACATACCCACCTGTTGACAGGACACATTGCATATCTAATTGTGTGCGTGGACTTATGTTTGTATCGAGTCCGTTTAGTCAATGAATAAATAAATAACTATAAGTTACAATCTTAAAATATTCACAGCTTGCTTTAAAAGTAAAATACAAATAAATGCATAGTGTTTTTCTATAAGGTTAGGTACCTAAAAAATAGTTTTAAATTTGATTATAATATTTTGTCTTATCACTCTAATATTAAAGCTAACAGTAAAAATTTGATATACTGTACTCACATTTGCATTTTACTCTTATATAAAGAAAGAAAACAAATGGTGCAATTACATATTTTTACAAAAGTTTTAATTTTCAATCAATACATTTTGCTGAGCAAGAATCCAATTTCAATAACACAGAGGTTTTCAACATATTTAAATTGCAAATAAACACATATTATATAATTGGGAGTTTGGGCTTCAGTATCTTTTCTGAAAGGAAAGTGAAGGTAGTTGGATGATAGGTAAAAATTTAAAATTCCTAGATGTTTTCAAATACAACAAAAAGATAATTAAGGAAAAATGGTTATTTTTACCCAACCCCAATTTTTGACAAAAATGTGTTTATTTTTTTGGTTTAACTTAAAAAAATAACAATAGATACAAGATACATAACTTTTTTATCAAATGTTCCCATAAGCATTTTCTATACGCCATGCACTTACAAGGAATTAAAATTGCTCAATTATCAACAATGGACATAATTTATGAAGATTTTTAAATTACGCTATGTCCTAGCTAGTGCGGGCGAGTGCGTGCGTTTTATATACTGACCATGCTGTTCTGCACACAATGCGTTGCCAGCATGCGGCGAAATACAAGCTATTTTGTTTTTCCCCGCATGCTTGCAAACCAGCTAGGACATAGCGTTAGGTATATTCTGACAGCGGAGGTATTTCTTTTTATTTGTTTACTCTTTAAACCCCACCACTCATCACAGGGTAAATAGCAATTTTATTTCACAAAAAAAAAAAACTATACCTTTGCACTCTGAATCATATTTGTGAATAAAATTATATGTCAATGACTGATTTATAATTATAAGAAAACTTTATTTTAAAATTTTATAATAAAAAAGAAAAGCATTTAAAATTTTTACTTTCATACTTTCCATATTTATCGTATTTATAGTTAAATTGTAGTTTAAAATTTAAAAATAAATGAGAAAATATGTATAGTAATTTATTGTAATATATAAACTTGATATTTTTTTTTCAATTTCCTGATAGCTACAGTTAAGTTTAGATCAATTCTTCCTAAGTAGGAAAAAATAAATTATAATATAATGTAATATATACCTTAAGTAATCAATAAACATATAAAACAATTCAAACATATTGTTTTTTATGTCTGGATATTGCAGAACTTTAAACTAAACCTTATGGTTAATATGTTAATTTCAACTTTTTAACTTAGGCATTTTGGTTTTTATTAAATTTATTTCATTACATTTTAGGTAAGAACACTAAGAACATGGATTTGTGTGGATTTGCATATTTATTCTGGTTGATCGTACACTATGCTAAGTGACCATGGGCTCTGTTTCATGATCAAAACTGCTGAATATTTATTTATTATATTTTAACGGACAAAATGTCCTTTAAAAAAAAATAATATAATACCTAAGACCCTTTTCTTCACCATCAGATTTTTTAACCCAAGTAAAAACATTTATAGAATATAATAGTTTATTAATTATATTTTTTAGGTATTGATCTCACTCTAGATCAACTATCAGAATTACTTATAAGTGAAACAGATTTACAAACCGATAAAATATTAACAAATAAGAACAAATAAAAATCATTTTGTTTAGTACTTTCAAGCATTATAAAATTGATTGTTTTTATTGCATTTTATTGTTATTGGTTAACATACAGTTTGGTTTAAACTTTTCACTGCTACACTATTTTTGCTCCCCAATCTATTTATGCTATATAAAATAAAATATTTTAAATTTTTAATAAATGGTTTTTTATTTTAATTTTATTAACTTTATGATCTAATTACTTAAGCTTAAAATAAAGCAGCCAGGTTTTCCTAACATTTTAGTTACTGGCAAATGATAATATTTTAAAATAAAGAAATTTAATCTTATGAGTAGTAAATGGTGTAAATGTTTTAGCCTTAATGGAGCCAGTGAAAGGTTAATTAAAACTTAATATTACTTTTATATTTAATTTATTTTGTAATATTGTTAAATCATTTTCAATATAATTTAATATGGAATTTGTGATATTTAGATTAATTTAATGTTTCCACAAAAGGAAACTATAATCATTTTAAATATGTTAGTATTTTGTATAAATTATTTCCTATTAGTTCTAACATAAATTGTATTGTTTTTAATTGTAGTATTTGTTTGATGATATGTTGTTTTTAATTTAATATTATAAATATTCATGTATTGAGATTATACCAGCAATGTTTAACAATTTTAGGTGCGTTTGGTATGTTGCACACCAGTACAACCAATGACTTTGGTCTATGGATAATTAGATATGGCAATGCAATAAAATCTAAATTAAAAATACATATGTACATGATTTTGTTACTAAAATTATAAAATGTATTTATGTCTCATTTTGTTTCTGAGTCCTATTTTGTATTAGAATAAAATAAATATATATTTTTATTACAAATTTAATGTTTATTATATTTACTTCAAGTTTTTGAAAACTGGCATGTTAATTATTTTATAGTAGGCTGAGGGAACTTGAGACTGCGTTAGAAGGAAATATTCACAAATCATAATTAATAGATTGAAATTCAATTGAATTCAATTTTTACTTTACCACAATTCTCTGATCTATTAGTATGCAGAGGATTTATCGAATTAGGAATCATTATTCGGAGCGAACTGCTGCCATGTTGACAACAATTTAAAAATTGGTTTTTATTATCTTCAATGGATGTTTTATATTTAGGATTGTGTAAATATGCTTTAGAAATTACAACAGGAACAAAGTCAAAAGCACAAGTATTATTTACGAGCTACATTTGTTCTTTATCAATTATAACTGAAGAATAATTACCTTTTTTAATACACAATTCAAGTTTTATCTTGTACATTGTTTGATTAATAATTTTTCTATTTCCTTCTTTGTGGGTCTTATTCTTTTTGATTAATTGGTAATATCAATTAAAAGAGACTCTTTATCTAGTCTCTTCTTTTTTCAGTAGCAATAAGTGAATCGGAAGATAGATTCAGTTCGTTATCGTCGTAGAATATATTTAAAATATCAGTAGTTATTGCTAAGGGTAAATTATGTTTTCAGTATAAGAAGAAATTTAGTTCACTGTCGTGAGTTGTTATTGGACACATTTAAAATACCTTTTGTTGATGATGAGTTAAAGTGATGATATGAATCTAAAGAAACATTCAGATCAGGATTTGTTTTGATGTATAACGCGTTATAAGTACCTAGTGGCTATTGTGATATGATTAATTGGAAATTTATTATAGGTCAATTTTTTTTTATACCATAGATATGTATATAATATGTCTTATACCTAGACTGACATACTGGCTCCGCTCAGAATCGTTTTCCTTTTACAATGATATTATATCATTGAATTCAAATTGAATACCATCTATTAAACAGTCACCCACGTGTAACCTACTGTACAGGGGAACACCTTTTTTTTATATGTAGGTACCTATACATAATTTTTAGATCCTAGAGATACAACTATAGTATATTTATTTTTGTTTTATAACGCTTAAATTTTTTATTTTTTATTTTACTAAATATTATATATATGGGAAAATTAAAAATGGCCGATACATAAATCTAATTTGGACCTTTTCCGTTTGTTCACTACCACTCCTTGACAAAAAAAAATCAAATATATATCTCGACTTGGTATTCAACTTCATCACAAGTTGGTCACAGGGTAACCACAGTATAACCACTCTATTAATAACGACCTTAATTTTATAACGACTAGGTATTCAATATAAATAGTAGTATACGTAATACGTATAACACGTAAATACATATTAAGAGCTTATATACCATGTGACCGCAACTTGAGGTCCTGTTGCATTTTGCATAGCAAGTCGAGGGATATTTTCAATTTTTTTGGCCGATCCCAGCACAGCGAGTGAGAGTCGTCGCGGGCACATACTTGTAGCTACTTGTATGAGAACGAACAGTGCTAAAAATAATATAAATAATTCCAAGATGCAAAACAATTAATATTAAACAGTTTAAACACTACCGAAGACGTAATTATAAATAAAAATTCTAATTAGTAGGTACACTTTTGTCGAAACTGTTTCTTTCAATTATTTGATTTTTTTAAAAACTCCATTAAGACTATATTGGTTGGCCTATACTTGTAAGTCGTATTCTAATTTGAAATATTTAAAATAATGTATAATAATATGTGATATGCAATTATATAATATTTAAATCTCTAATTTAATCGTGTCGAAATTCGAAGAATGTATTATTATTTTCTACTTGTATTAAAATTTATATTTTTTAAAAACAGTTTTTAATTTATCACTGACCATTCTTTTTTAAATTCAGATTTAAAATATTTTGACTCTTTTTGAGCTGTTTACAATTTTATTCCAATTAATATTTACAAAATTAAATTAATTCTTCTTTGAGTTTTGGCAAAATCATGTAGGTAAGACCGATTCCACATCATTGTTTATGTCTTTTTTATACTAAGTAAGCCCAAACTACTAAAACAAAATTTTTATCTATTGTCTACATTATCGTGCTAAACACAAACAAAACACTAAAAATATTAATATTATTTCCGATAAATCAGCGATAATAGTAAAAGCCAATAGGTTAGGTTTATCTTTTATATGTTATAATGTATACACTGTTTAAAACCTTCAAACTCTCTGAACAATTTTTATAAAACTATTCATATTTTAATTTTTTAATTTTTTTCTTTACAAAAATTACATTAATACGATAATAAATCTAGGGGACTGAATTCACATTTGGGCTAAGTCCCCCCCAAGCCCCACCCTATTTGCGCCTATCGGTATAAGCTTAGCTTTTCAAAGCAAAGTAATTTGCACTACAAAAATAATTTGCAAATGTTCGTAATTTTAATGAATTTGTCTAAGTATAGCAATGAGGAACATACTATTACATTTTAAAATTTTTTGACAAAACAAAAACCTTTTATTGTCATTTATTGAAAAAATTGAAAAAATTGAAATATTTACATGTTCATAAATAACTCAAAAAAATTCAAAAGGTTTTTAAAACGCAAGTCGTACGTAAAAGTGTAAAACAATCAATATAAATAAAATTATATTATACTTTTTATTTATTATACATTCATTAAATTAATATTTGGTGAAAATTCCAAGTATCCATCAACGGTTATTTGTTATTGAATTACCTATCTACAGCAAAATAAAAACATCGCTTTATGAGAAATCGTTAAACTACGGGTGAATATCCAATGTCATCAAAATTTGAAATTTAAACGTTTAAAAGAAATTTAATGTGATTTTTTCAGTTTCCGATACCTAAACTTTTTTGGTTTTAATTGTAGAAAATCATACAAGGAACCTTACACGGGTTGACCGATATTTTAGAAATCAACGGACGTACGTGTTTGTGCATAAATGATTTTTACATTAATTTCACTGTCCCATATCCATAAAATCGGCGCTCTCTATCGCGGCGAACGTTTTATATTCGCGTTAAACTGTATAATATAGTAGATATTATATACAATTAATACACATAATATAGGTTAGGTATATTATACATTAAACATAACACTGTACAGTTACTACAATTCATTTTTAAATCTACGATGGAGACACTGATTGATTTTTCGATGGGTAAAAGAGTTTAAAAATTAAATATAGATTACCTCATAAAGACATAAGTTATAAACTTGGTTACAGTCACGTATTTATGGGGGGGGGGTATGGGGGATAGACCCCCTCCCTTACCCATGTTTTTCCATGTATAAAGTACAAACTGCTGCAGTACAGTTGTTATTTATAATTTTGTTATCCTGTGGGCATGTGAGTGACACTATACACAACATTTATTATTATTATATACCTTACATGGAGTAGGTAACTAACAAAAAGTTGCGATAGCAAATTTTGATATCCCCCTCCTAAAGAAAATTCTATATACGCCCCTGCTTGGTTATATAGTCCTCACTTGGATTGTATTTGACTAATTAAATTTTTTTTTTATAAATGTCAATAAAAAATTATTTATCCTGTCGAAAAGCTTAAAAATGTAATACGCAAGTTTTTTTTAGATTCTGAGTGAAACGATGAATGTATTGATTTTACAATGATGTGTGTTTTTATATTTTTTTTTTATTTTTTTATTTTTGTGTCTGTGTACACGATAAGTAGTCGAAATAATGCTTCGATTTTCGACTTCAGTATCTTGTTCGATTGGAAAGTGAATATCGTTGGTGCATTGGGGAGGTCAAAATTTAAAACTCCCAGTACTTTTTAAAAGCGCCAAGAAAAACAAAAGAAAAATTAAGGAAAAACGGGAATTTTTACGCAAAATCGATTTTTCAGAAAATTGAATTTGGTTTTTGGTGTAACTTTAAAACAAATGACCGTAGATACATGAAATTTTCACTGGTTGTTTATATTTGCATTTTCTATACACGATAACATTTTCAAAATATTTTGATTTATTTTGAACTGTTTAGGGACATTTTCATTTTTCTTTTGAAGTTATACTTCTTTACGCACGGTAGTGAGGAAAAAAAAGCGAACGGGCGGCCGTACGAACGCGAAAGCGTACAAGTCCGTAAATAAAGAAATATTGTCATGGTAATGTTGTTTTATTATATATTATAATAAATATATCTGTATATATAAAACAGTAAGCTGATTGACTGCTATCAACGCACAGCTCAAACCATTGGACGGATCTGGCTGAAATTTGGCATACAGATAGTTATTATGATGTAGACGTGCGCTAAGAAAGGATTTTTCGAAATTCGCATTTTAAATAGGTGTTCAAACAGGGACATTGAGATTCAAGATATACTACACAGTATGTAATTGTAATGTGTAAGTAGATCCTTTTTTGCATTAAGGATACACACACAAAGATTAAAAAAAAATATTAATAATACATTTGAATAAAATATTTATATGTAATTATACTTACTGCAGTTGAAAATCAATTTCTGTAAAAAAGTCTGTAGTTGAACAAAACGGAATAATCGTTATAAATATTATGAACTGTCGTTAGATGGTAACCACAGTACTAGTAAAATCGATAAACATACGGAAAATCTATTGCTATGATTAGATAAGAAAAATTAGATTTAAGGGGATTCGATTCAGCGTATTTATTTCATGATTTAGACCTAAAAGCCTGACAAAAATACGCCTACTTAGAATTATCAGATTTCAATTCTGTAAAAAGATTCGAGTTCATTGACAATTTTCCTAGGTTATTGTGGGAATCAATTTTCGATATTTTTTTAAAATTCACGTTAAATCATATTTCGATTTCTCAATTTTTTGAATATTGTTTGTGTCTTTCTTTAAAAAGTTAAACAGTTATTCAAAAATCGACTCCCACAATAACCTAGAAAAAAGAACGATGAGTTCAAATATGTTTACAGAACTAAAATCCGATCATTCTAAGTTATCGTATTTTTGTCAGGCTTTTAGGTCTCAATTGATTGAAATTAGTTTCTCGTTGGAACAAATATTTTATTATGTGACATGTGCATGCGGGTGCGAACCACGCTGATTCCGAACGTATCTACGCACACTAATGATCATTTACTTCGCACACAAACACACTGCGAAACGACTATAATACATCGAATTGCCTATACACGACCCCTTATTAAATCACCGGATCGAATCCCCTTAAGAGCTATTTTGTAATATCAACGATCAACAAAAGTTTTTATGGACAATTAACAGTGTAGTACTAAGTCATAAAAATTCTCCACACAACTATTAGGACCAAAAAAAAAATAAATACTCTAGCACAAATAAAAAAGAGTTTGGACGTTGAAAATGGATGTATATGCTTGTTTGAACAAAACGTGACTGTGTTTTGTCGACCTAAGCAAATTCGCTGAGTGAGACATAAATGACCAGTCAGTTATCTGTAAATCCTAACAGTCTTCATAAATTAATATAATTTAATTAAACATCATTTAATGTGTTATTATATGCAGGTACCTACTTTTGATAAATCAATTAACACAACAACTAGTATTTTATTTAATACCATAAATGGTACATCATGTGTCTGTTATTTCCTTTGGCGAGTGCCTTCCTCACCTATACAATGCACGCCTCAATATTATATACCTACTATGATTACCACACTTATGTTTTTAAAAACAACTAATTATAAAGAGGGAAAATATAACTAAAAATACAATGTGGCTATAATAAAAAAAAAGATTATCATATAATACTACTATTATGTTACCATATGGATTATTTTAGAAATAAAGAAATATGTATTCAAATAATTTGTTTATTCAAATTGTTAAAATCTTAGACAACATTTTATTTCATTATCAAATAGAAAATGTATAGATTAAACGAATACAATAACGCCATGGGACTGGGACTTCAACAATCTGAAGCAAAGGCTAGATCCGAGTATGTCATGACTTTGATTGATTGTTACGCTGAGGAACATAGTAAAAACATCGAACTTAGAACGACCTCGACCCATTTTGGTGGTCATCTAATCATTAAGGAGCGACCATTTCTGCCTCCATTGTCAACTCAAACCTTGCCCTCGAAAATTATTTTGGATAAAAAATGTGGAGGAAGTTATCATCATCTGACGTCGCAACGGGGAGACAAATTAGCCAGGGGAATAGCAAAACTATTGTTTGAAGACGCCGCGTTATGCGGATGCAGCGATCAGGTCAAGTGTTTATCTTACTCAGAAGTGATGTCCGTGTTTGAGGCCGGGGCATGGGTGGCATTTGAACGATTACATCACGGATTTTGTTCAGATTTTCAACAGAGTCCGGTTCTTGAAGACGGTGGACAGAAAGTAGACAAACTTTCCCCTAGACGATGGTGGAAACCTTATAGTTGGCAGTGGCCCAATAGAGCGGCTGTGTATGGTAAACAGAGCGACCGAAAAAATGAAAAGCCAACCATAATGCCAAAACGAATGCAAGTAAAGTACATAAAGAAACATTGAATGCTTGTACGTTTCACTAATACAGCAAAATACCAAATGTGTATAAGATGGGCAATATCCAAAAAAGTAGATATTTTAATTCAGACCCAAGAACGATTTTTCAATTTTCAAAACATACCTATACCTGTACAGTAAAATGTATGAATATGTCATGTTTATATTTATAATTGTGAAATCTCAATCGATTATGGGCCACTTTATGTCATTGAAGTGATCATGGAGTAAACGCCATTAGTAAAATATAAGGAAAAACTGTTTCATTAATTTACCTCTCAGCATACAAACATAGAGTACATAATGTACATATTATACAGGGTTATAAAAACACTTTTTATTTCGAAAAGTCTTAACTTTTTAATATTTTTCAGATTCTGAGCGGAGCGATGAATGTATTGGTTTTACAATGATATGTGTTTTTTTTGAAGTTATACTTCTTTACGCACGGTAGTGAGGAAAAAAAGCGAACGGGCGGCCGTACGAACGCGAAAGCGTACATGTCCGTAAATAAATAAATATTGTCATGGTAATGTTGTTTTATTATATATTATAATATATATATATATATATATATATATATGATATATCTGTATATATAAAACAGTAAGCTGATTGACTGCTATCAACGCACAGCTCAAACCATTGGACGGATCTGGCTGAAATTTGGAATACAGATAGCTATTATGATGTAGACGTGCGCTAAGAAAGGATTTTTCGAAATTCGCATTTTAAATAGGTGTTCAAACAGGGACATTGAGATTCAAGATGGAAATTGGAAATTTTATTTTTATTTATTAATAGTTGCCATTGGTTACAGTCTACATTAGAAATTAGCATTTATTTATTGGTTGCCATTGGTTATTCGGGCAGATCAGGTACAAGCTTGTATCAAATCAAATTATTGAACATTGCCTACCAGGGTGGCTGAGTTGCACTTACCCCAGCAAGTTACACCCAAAAGGAGTTCAACAATCATATTTTTTTTAAGAGTTGTGATTTTTACGAGCAACCAAATTTGTTATATTAATCCACTGTATTATATCAAAATAAACTTGGTATAACTTTGATAATTTAGAGTTAAATCATACACTTCCGTACAAACAGCACGGGGCCCGCGATCTACCGCAGATAGATTGCCTACCTGATAATGTACTGCTGCGATTCAGAATTTTTATTCCGGGCAACGGAAAAGATAAGATAAATTTTGAACACCATACACCGAATATTGAATAACGAATTGAACAAAGTTTGAGTCATAACTCATATTGAGTTGATACATTTAGATAAAGGGCAACGAAGTGCACGGGATCAGCTAGTATTATATATTATAATCGGGCCATACTAATTAATATGAATAATTAATGATCGATTATTATTTATTTTTATTATTATTATTAGTATTCACTCACAAATCTATTGTCTGGATAAAAACAATACTACAAACAATTATCCATCTATCTAATATAAAAATATAAAAAAAATAATAAAACTATCAATAATAAATAATTCCGGATACTTCTTCTCATTTTTTAAATTAATTAATATTTTTTTCTTTCTTTTTCACTCACTCACGTGTACCATTCAAAAGAAGTTTAACTTCCCGCGCGCGTACTGGTATTTTTTTTAGTTTTTTTTCTAGAAATGTCAATAAAATTTTATTTGTTGGTTAAAAAAACTTGAAAATTTAATAGAAGGCTCCTAGTATATTGTTTCAAAGGCAGATGAAAAATATTAAAAATCGTTAGTCACAGTTTTTTTTTATAAGCATTTAAAGTTCAAAAATTGACAAAATATGGAAAAATCACGAAAATTAGCAAATTATTTTGAGTTAAGAATTCGTAAAAATTTTTCTTTTTAAATCTAAGATTTGAAAATGTAATACAAGATTACTCATAAGTTTGTCTACCTTTATCAATAAAAAAATCTCTACCGGACAGTCAAATTAAATTTTTATGAGCGTTTGAAATTCAAATTTTTACAACATTGGATGTGTTAACTCAATTTCTCATGTAGCGATTTCCTTATTTTGTTGTTATTCATAAACGAATAACTATAGATACATGAAAAGTTCACTGAATGTTTATATTTGCATTTCCTATACACCATACAATTTTGAAAATATTTTGACTCTTTTTGAGCTGTTTACGGATATTTTCATTTTTCAATTTTTTTAGTTTTTTTTTCTATGAATATCAATAAAGTTTTAGCTGTTGGGCTAAATAGTGTAAAAATTTAATACAAGGCTCCTGGTATATTGTTACAATATCAGTTGAAAAATATTAAAAATTCATAGGCACAATTTTTTTTTATAAGCATTTAAACATCGCATTTTGACAGAATTTTTCAAAATCTCGAAAATTATTAATCGTCGTAATTAATAAATTATAAAATGTTCAGTTTTTATAGCTAAGGATTGAAAATTTAAAACAAGATTCCACGTAAGTAGTTAATTCTCTTACCGAAAAATCTATAAAATATACAATCACAGTTTATTTTTATAGTCATTTTATGTTCAAATTTGGACGAAATTACATATTAAAAAACCTAGTTATTTTGTTGTGATTATATAATATTATTCGTGGGTACCTACTTAAAACTTCTAAAGTGTACTATTATATATCTATGATAGTATCAGGGTTTGTTATTGATGTTGATGTCAGATGGATAACGTGTTATAAGTACCTAATGGATATTGTGATAATGTGATATGATTAATTTGGAATTTATTATAGGTCAATTTTTTTTTTAATACCATAGATATGTATATAATTTGTCTTAAACCTAGACTGACATACCGTCTTCGCTCAGAATCGTTTTTCTTATACAATGATATTGTATCATTGAATTCAAATTTAATAGCATCCATTATACAGTGACCCACTTGTAACCTACTGTACAGCAGAGCGACATCCACTTACCCACCTTTTTACATATGCATTTAAAGTTCAAAACAATTTAACCACAGTTAATGTGTAGTTCAAAACTTATAAAATATAAAATATGTATAGCTAAGGCTAGACAATTTAATACAAGGTCTTTCATACAAGTAGTTCATTCTTTTACCGAAAAATTACAGATAATTTATGAAAATTGGTATGCAAATACAATGTTTTTTCAAAAATGAATTCATTCTAGTAAGACACATATGATGAAAGTTACGTCTATCTTACTATAGTTGACAGTTTAAACTTGATTCATATTTTTTTTTAAAAGTAATAATAATACGGGCAATGCGGACGCCACTGCATATACCCGCGTATTCTTTCATAAACTCGACGTATTTCTTTTTAATTCGGGATTCGAACTAAATCGGTTTTCTAAGGATAGAAAACGTTTCACAGCTATTGAACGCGACGCGCCTAATGGTTTATGTTATCGTGCAACGGTAATCGAACAACAAATCTACCTTCATCGTTTCGTTTTACTGACTTGTTAAAATGTTCAACACTTCGACGCACATTCTTTACTCGGAACTATAAACAGTTTCTCTCAGTATTTCTTAGAGCATATTTTAAGTAATTTTCACTGGGTGGCACTTCAATAAAATTGTTTACCAGAGAAACATAGAAGGGAAATCAACACTTCTATCTCAACAATTTTAATATAGGTTTAGGTATTATCTGAACTCTACTGAGAAATATTTGTAAACATTTTTTAAAGGTTTATTTACTGAAATCTACTTAGACATGACCGATTTTTCAATAATAAAACGGGTAGGTACCTACGCGGCAGAATAAACGATATATACGAGTGATGAGTACACGACCGCGAAGTTCTATGTTTTGTTATTGATATTATCGGTAAAGTAAGTACCTATATAAATAACTGTCACTGTATGTCTGTACCATTGAACTATATAATATAGTTCAGTATAGTTACTATATTATTATTATTATTACTATATTAGTTACCTACTATATTATATTATTAATATAGTTTACTATATTATATACCTAGTTCAATGGTCTGTACCCGAATGGTCGTATCTGTAGGAAATCGTCTACTAATATTGAGGTATTCAGGACTCAGGTACCTATTAACGAATTTAAAGCGGCGCGGCCATAGTGTTGTGGATAAATCATAAAAAATTAAAATCAATCGACAATCACAATGAACTATGAAGATAATCCATAAAATATTATACTATTATAGTATTATAAGATACTGAAATAGTTGTTGTATATAGTACATACACACTACACATCATATACACCCGCTACGCAAGTACGCCAATGGTGACTACATGGTACAGATGTACATCCGCGTAAGTATCATATTAAACGAGTATAAGTACTAAAATACTTGTTTACATCTTGTATTTTGCAATTAATATTTTGATATTCTGAGTGGAAAGATGAATGTATTGATTTTACAATGATATGGTTTTTTTTTAATTTTTAATTTTAATTTTTGTGTCTGTCATCACGGTTTGGTGCAGTAAAACTGCTTCGATTTTCTTCAACAGTATCTTGTTCGATGGGAAAGTGAATCTAGTTGGTACATTCTGGAGGTCAAATTTTAAAATTCCCAATAGTTTTCACAAGCGTCGGGAAAAACAAAATAAATATTAAGGAAAAAATGGAATTTTTATGAAAAAATAATCGGTTTTCCTCAAAATCGATTTTTTTTTTTTGGTGTAACTCTAAAACAAATTAATGTATTTACAAATGTATAACATTGTTGTAATTCAAAAAAGAACAACTGTAGATACATGAAAATTTTACTGAATATTAATATTAGCATTTCCTATACACCATACAATTTTGAAAATATTTTGACTCTTTTTGAGCTGTTTACGGATATTTTCATTTTTCAATTTTTCTAGTTTTTTTTCCTATAAATATCAATAAACGTTTATAAATTGGGCCAAAAAGTGTAAAAGTTTAATACAAGGCTCCTGATTTATTGTTATAATATCAGTTGAAAAATATTAAAAATACATAGGCACAATTTTTTTTTTTTATAAACATTTAAATATCGAATTTTGACAAAATTTATTAAACTTAAAATTGAATAATTATTTTGTAGTTAAAAATTTATAAAATGTTCAACTTCTATATCTAAGGATTTTTCCTATATCATATTATGCGAAAAATGACTACAATTCAGGTATTTTCAAATTATGATTCAAACGTCAGTCCTTAGGTATGAATATTAAAAAAAGAGGGTAAGTGGGTGTTGCTCTGCTGTACTGCAGGTTACAAGTCTGTCACCATTGCATGAAATATGATTTCGTTCGTATTAATTTAAACAAATTAAATAAGAGCCTCAACTAGAAAATGCTGGACAATGCCTCGAAGTCACTGCATAGGAATAGAGATGTGAGTTTGTATTATACTAATTATTGTATACAGTGGTATACAATTATTTTATACAAGGTATTATACACATGGTATAAAATGATTTTAACACGGATTGTGTAAAAAAAATATATATTAGTCAATATTATAAGAAAACTAATTTAATTTATATGAAATAATTCACTATAAATTGTAATTACATTATTACATTAACCTTCAGTTGGTCGAACGGAGTAATTTATTAACCCACTAATTTTAAACTATGTTTTCATATTATTTAGGTTGGTATAAATATGGAGGAATTTTATCTAGCTTCTATTTATATGTCATATTTATAAAAATAATGTTAATAATGTTTTAATAAAATAACATATCATCTATTTGTCTAATAGTTAAAAAAATAAAACAAATGTTAAATTAAAAAGTATTAATTACATCAAGTATTCAATTTTTGTTATATACTTCCGAAAATATTAATAAATAATAATCTATATAGTATTTAAAAATTTCCCCTAATCCATTATATAAAAAAACTTAATAAATAATATAAGATAATACAATGAAAATAATTGCAGAAAGGGTCAATATAGGCAATTATATGTACAGCTATGAACAATATTCTTCATGGGAAGATCCATTCCTGTTTAAGGGGCTTTGTGAATACCTACTAGATTCCAAAGAACATTTTATAGGCAACTGCAACTTTGTATGCATTTAGCTGTTGACCATGCCATTGTGTTACTTATAAGTTATAAATATTATAATCAATAGTGTGAGCAGCATAGGAGCATCTAGACCAATAATTTTGGACAAATCATGAGTTCCCAGACCTCCAGTCCTGTGGGTGGTGGCTGGTAGGTCAGTATTATGGATGTGTTAAATGTAATTTAATGATATAAAATCATTTTATACAATAAAAAATTCTGATCAAAGAGCCTAAGAAGACAATATTGTCAGCCTATATTACAGTATAAGTACCTATATTTATGGTATTGCTGTTAAAGTAATTTATCCTACTTTTAGTAAAATAGTAGATCAAATTAATTTTTACTAAAAACATTTTATTTGATGTACTTTAAAAGCTTCAAGTAGGTACAGTAAGAAATACTAATGAAAAACCTAGAAAAATGTTAACCCTTAACATTTGATACATTTTTATCTACAAAATAATGATGATGAATTTTGTAAGAATGTGAACTTTAAATGCCCATGAAAAATAGTCGCTATATATCTTTTATAATGTGAATTTACAATTTCAATCCGTTAAATGTATCCAACTACTAATTAGATTCATTTTCCATTCAGAAAAGATACTGAAGTCTAAACAAGTTATGTGTTTCTTTGCAATTTAAATAATATGTTGATGGTATCTGTTTTATTAAAATCGGTTTCTTGCCCAGCAAATTTGTAATAACTAAAAATGAAAACTGTATTAATAATATGTCAGTGTACCATGTGAACTCAAAATTATCTTCGATCGTGCCTTGTAACATTAATTATTTGTATATTACATATAATTGCAAAAATTCATCAATTAAATGCTTGTGTAAAAAAAAGTAATGTTTACTGAAACATTGTTGGTTTTATTTTTATTTAAGTTATATTAAAAATTAAAATTACATAATATTAACTATTTACAATATTAACATATTAACTATTTTAACATTAATTCTTTGTATATTACATATAATTGCAATAATTTGTCAATAAAATACTTGTGTATCTACATTCTACATAATATAAAGATATATGTAAATTGTATTTCATATTTGAAAATAATTATTTAACTCTTACTCGTTTTGCTTAAATATGCTATTCTCTCCATCTTTTTCAACATGTATTTAACTAATAAATTCAATCCATGATAAGTGTTGAAAAAAGTTCATAAAAGGATTGCATGTCATAAAATTTGCATTCCATAAACATAGTTTTAAATTCACCATGTATGAAATTGAAATTATCAATAACTTTTTGTTAATAAAATATGAAGTTAACTTCAGGATGAGAACCAATAAATAAAATATAAACTATAATTTTTGTCATTACAGTTTTAATATTTTGAAAACTTACATCTCATGAAGTATCACAGGTTCCTCAAAATAAATGTTATAAAACTAAAAAAAAAAGTGTATTTATTCAAAAAATTCTTTATGTATGCTTCTTATTTCAATTTTTGTGACAAATAAATATAAATACTTACTTCAAATGGACAAATGTTGGACTCCTGGAATTCTAAAAATGTGTTAATAACAGCAACAATGATATCTGAATATGTGGTTATTGATAAGTTACGTCATAGTTTGTTAATCGTTTCAACTAATAAGTGTCGCAGACTGTATTTTAATCATAAAATTATATTATGATCCTATACATCCCAAACATCCCAGATCCCAGATAACTATCTGTATGGAGGTAGCTGGTGAAATGTGGCCGTACAAATAGTTTATGTTTCTTACTATTTGATTTATTGTAGTTTCTAAGAATGCAAATATTGTTACGGAGCAAACATACCACAACAACGAAAACGGTCTTTATCAAGACCAACAAACATAATTAGACAAAAAAGAACGGTTTGACAGACGAAAACCACACCGAACAAAGGTAAACAACAAGACAACGGTGTGCTTTTCATCTGTCATAACGAAGAACACGGGCCAATGAGCGATGGGCTAGATTGTCGAAGAGGGTATAAATACCGGACACTTTCGACAATCTAGCCAGTCTATTCATTACCTTCAAACCGTCAACAAGTACCTGATCAACAGAAACAAGACGAACAGAAGGACCAGACCAGACCGCAAACCGAATACGCATCCACGGCCGCAGACCGCCACACACCAGCAGCGCCACCGCTCCACGGTGAATAGTCGCATTACCCGACTACGCATCGACGACGCGCCGCTCCACGGCCGCAGACCGCCGCATTCCAGTTGCGCCACCGCTCCACGGTGAATAGTCTCACGGACCGACTACACGTCGACGGCACGCCGCTCCACGGCGAAGAGTCATACCGGCCGGCGGCATATCGACGACGCACCGCGCTACGGCAGTGTACATCAACCAATCGCCGAGCACCAACCACGTTACCGTTCCACGACGCGGACCAGCATCGATCGGCAACGCAACAGCGACGATACGACACGCCGTTCCACAGATTCCGACGTCACATTATTAAACGGCCCTTTTCAGGGCCACCACTCACAATACCTCGACACTTACTCAAGTTGTTCGACCCGAGTTTGGTTCACTGTCGGAGTACCGCTTAATCAAGCTTGTACCGACGGCGGCCAACTCCCTGGCCCGTTCAATTTTGTACATAAACAATCAATACTATTCATCACTCTGTAATATAGGATCCGGCACTTGCCCGATCATAAACCAAGCGCCCCCGATTGTGTCGACCCACTTATCAAGTCTGGTCGACACAAATCGACGCTTTACGCTATCCCTATTATAATTAAAATATATTTCATATAGCAATAGAGATCACTGATTACCAATAAATCCAGCGTTCTTTATTTCAAGACGCGGATCGCCCAACCGGGTGCTCCGTATCAACTGGCGCCCAACTAGTGGCTCTCCGACGACATAAGAGAACATCGAATAACAAGGATAATACCTCAGTTAATAACAGCGTTTGCTAAATATTAGGCAAAATGAGTCCGAACAACAAACTCAAACGGAATCAGGGTACGTCTGGAGGAGATGCACAAAAAATTCAACAATTAGAGGAGAAAATAGAGACACTAGAAGATATTACACGACTACTACAGGAAAAATTTGAAAAACTAGAAAGCCAACATGAAGCATTACGACAACTCGTTAATGACACGGACACTAAAACAATAATAACGACAACACGGCAAAGTAAAGATATTCATACAAATCAGATGAATATAACAACTCTACAAATGAACGTGACAACACTCCAAAATACAAAAAATAACGACAACATTGTAAACACCATCACCAGACCAGCAGTTGATATCACAGCTCCCACATTTAGCGGGGAAAACAAAGAAGAACACCCGAAACAATTTCTTAAAGAAATAAAAAACTACTTAGAACATAAACAAATAACCACCAGAAAAGAGATAATGTTAGTTATAGAAAACAATCTTCGCGGAAAAGCAGCGAAATGGTATACAATGATTAAAGATGCGGCACTAGACGAAGCCACATTTAATGAATTATTCCTAAAACATTTTTTTTCCGAAAGTCATCAATGGGATATATTTATTAAATGTACTGAAGCAGGAAAGAAGCCGATTAAAAAGAATTTTCAAGAGCATTTCCATCATTGGATGGCGGAATTAAAACACCTTGATTCGCCAAAAATGAATGAGGAACAAGCAATTAACTTAATTACAAAACATTTTCCTATATCCATTCAGGCATATATACAAACAACAAACGAAAGAAAATTTCTACCGATATGGGAAAAATTGGGGGAATTAGAAAACAACATGAAGCAAGAAGAAGAACCAATAAAATATAATGAAAACACTCCAAAACAAATAAATACCAGGCAAAACAATACCTACAATAGAACGCCATACCATACAAATAATCAAAATTATAAAAATAACACGGATACACACAGGTCTTACACACAAAAACCATTACAACACTATGGAGGTAATCATAAGCCCAATATTAGACAACTAACTACGGATCAACCAGATTTTGACGATGACAACGCAACAAGCAACGAAGAGGGGATAAACGAAGATGTCGACAGGACAAAAAACTGGGAGCAGGGGACTGTGGGAACAGATCAACCCCAGTCATAAACACCCTTGGTCTAAAGCACATAACAAAATTAACAGAACAGAAAAAATGTCCACCAGACAAGTTAAATATATTAAATCTATTAAAAGCAGAAGATTTAATAAAAGATGAAGATTTCGATACCGCAATAAACAAAACGCAACAAATAGGATGCCCATATACTACCATATCGATAAACAACAAAGGGTATGAAATGTTATTAGACTCTGGAGCAGAGATATGTGCAATATCCGAAGAATATCACGATAAGATAATAAAAGACAACCCAAAAATACCAGTAATACCACTAACTGGACTTAGCATACATAACGCGATGGGCAACAAACCTACAAAAGTAACAAAGCAAATTTTGTTACCAATAGATATAGGAGAAGAGCAAATACAGACACCATTCATTGTAATAAACAATTTAAATGAAAAAGGTATAATAGGCAATGATTTTTTGGAAACAAATAAATCAACAATTAATTATGAAAAAAGACAATTGACAATAAAAATAAGGAACAAAATATATGAGATACCATTTTCTGAAAAGGAGGCAAAGCAACCAATGCACCTGCGAGCAATATGCACAAAACCAATCACGGAACCATTAGACCACATACAGTTCAATACATTACCTGACCACATTCAAAAGAAATTAGATAAATTAATACATCAATATCATCGTGTATTTCGGAATATACCTGGTGAGATAAAAGGTTATGAGTGCGTAATAAGATTGAAAAATGACAAGCCAATTAATCAAAGGCCATACCCTATTCCGATCACGAAACGTGAAGCAGTCGAAAAAGAAGTTAAACGTATGTTGGATATGGACATCATTAAGCAATCAAGATCACCATACTCGATACCAATCGTGCCAGTTTTCAAAAAAAATGGTGACGTACGATTATGCTTAGACGCCCGAAAAATTAATGAACAGATTACTCCAGACCGCGAATGTCCTATGACAATAGAAACAATTTTCTCGAAATTTGAAAAAATTAAATGCATTAGTACGTTGGACCTTCGAAGCGGATATTGGCAAGTAAAGCTTGCAGAAAAAAGCATGGACCTATGTTCATTCCTCATAAATGGCAGAAACTATTCATTCAAACGGTTGCCATTTGGACTTAATATAAGTGGATCGGAGTTTCAAAAAAGCATGGACATTGTATTAGGCCCGCTATTACAATCCTTTGTAACAATATATGTAGACGACATATTAATTACATCAGAAAACGAGAATAGTCATTACGAACACATAAAAATGGTCTTGGAAAGATTTGAAAAATACAATGTTACCGTCAACATTGACAAATGTCAATTTTTCAGAAAACAAGTGTCATTTTTAGGACACATAATTTCAACTGAGGGAATAAAAATGGACACCGACAAAATAAAAACAATTCAAGATTTTAAAGCACCAAGTAAAAAGAAAGAAATACAAAAGTATTTAGGATTTCTAAACTTCTACAGAAAATACGTAAATAATTTCGCACACATAATCGAACCATTAATTGAGCTGACGAGAAATAATGTAAAATGGACATGGGAAGAAAAACACCAACGAGCATTTGAAGAATCAAAAAAGGCATTTTTAAATGATGTGATAATAACATTCCCTGATTTTACAAAACCACTATACATAAACACGGATGCATCAAATGTAGCGATAGGTGGAGAATTATACCAAATATTAGAAGACAATGAAAGGGCAACATTAGGGTATGCAAGCAGAACCCTCAAACCACCCGAAACAAGATACACGGTTACAGAAATCGAGGCGTTAGCATTAGTATACTGTTGCAACAAATTTCGACAGTATATATTAGGCCACAAAACAATCATAAAAACAGACCATCATGCGCTGACGTTTATGAACAGTTGTAGATTAACTAACGGACGGCTCACCAGATGGACATTAGCTCTACAAGAATACGAATTAGAAATACAATATATCTCGGGCAAAGATAATATAATAGCGGACACACTTACGCGATATCCAAGGGTCAACGATGAAAGAGCAGAAGGAAAAGTATCAATAAATAAAATCTAAACACAGAACTACAGCACAGAATTGAAAAGGATGATTTTAGATATCAGAAAACTGCAAGAAAATGACCCACAGTTAGTACGAATAGGCAACGCAACAAATACACATGTAACAAAAGAAAACGGAGTAATATTTGTAAGAAACAAACCGACAGACCACTGGAGAGTAATACTACCACATCAGATAGCAACAAGACTGACAAAAGAAACTCACGAACTAATGGGACACCCAGGAAGATATAAGACTTACCACACATTAAGGAAAATATGCGTTTTCAAAAATATGCACAAAATAACAGCACAAATAGTAAGAACATGCGACACATGTCAGAGATGCAAACCAATAAACTTCAACTCGAAAGGACAGAACTCATCACATAAACCAATAGAGCCATTTGATACAGTATCAATCGATCTTATGGGCCCTCTTCCCACCGGACGTGGTGGGACACACTATATTCTAGCAATATTAGATACATTCTCCAAATTCATCAAATTATACGCGTTAAAAAAAGCTACAACCAAAGCAATCATCAACAGGCTCGAACAAGATTACATTCCAAACACAGGGAAACCAAAATCGATCCTCACTGACAATGGCACACAATTCACAGCCACGTTATGGAAAAACAAGCTAAAAGAACTAGGAATAACACAAAAACATTCCACAAAATATCATCCACAATCAAATCCCGTAGAGAGGTATAATAGAGAAATAGGACGATTATTACGAACTTATTGCCACGACCAACATACAAAATGGCCAAACAAACTCGACGAGATAGAAAACTGGATGAATAAATTAAGATCAGAGGTAACTGAACTTACACCATGGGAAATAATAAAGAACGAAATACCAAGTCAACCGATCGAACACTTAATAAAATTCCCAGAACAACCATCAACAAGAGACAGACAAGAAATAGTACAGTTGGTAGCAAACAGAATTCGTAACAAAGCAATGAAATACGAAGGGAAAAACAAGTCGGGAAGCACAAAATACATCATTGGTCAACAAGTACTGACCAAGACACATGATTTGTCAAACGCACCAAATAAGGAAATAAAAAAATTATTCCATATATTCGACGGGCCCCACGTGATTACCAAAGTAATCAGCAGTAACACTGTGGCAATAATTAACAGTAAAACGAACAAAGAAGAATTAGTAAACGTGGTGGAGATACGATCGTATGTCACACCATTAAGCACGTCATATTAACAAAGTCACCGTACCGACTAGAAACCGAGGTTTTTAGTCTCAACCAATCGAAGCTCAGCAACTTCCAACCAACCAGGAAGGAGAGTGAGCCACAAAAATAAGTATATATTACCGAACATAGCAATTTATACTCATCAAATTTATACTCATCAATTCAGAATGGCACCAATAATGGCAGTGCACGAACAAGCTAAACGAGAAGCAGCAGAAAAAAGAAGACAACTTCTACAACAGTTAAAAGAGGACAAAGAAAACTTAAACGGATTAGCATCAGTAATTATGGTCAAAATTCAAAATCCAAAAATAGACATGAAGAAGAAGGAAAAAGACAGACAAAAAACAGAACACATAATAAATAAAGACAAACATTCATACATCACTCAATGGATCACGGAAGTAAATGCCGCGAGAAAAAAACAGGATACCGATTGGAACCAACCGGTTGACTGGAGAATGGTAACAACCACAACATTACACCAATATATCCCATTCGAAAAACAAAACATCAACATCGCTCAAGCACTGGATTACGTGAAGAATCAACTGGCACAATATGAGCGTCCAATAAAAAAACACAAAACAGGAAAAGAGCCAACACTGATATGCCACATGAGCAATAATCAACTACGAACAGCTATTTACAAAGCAGCCCAGAAACGAACATGTTTGTTCCGAACGGTTGAAAATTTGTGCTAGATGGTTCCCACCCCGGCACAAATCTGGGGGGGGTTCTGTTACGGAGCAAACATACCACAACAACGAAAACGGTCTTTATCAAGACCAACAAACATAATTAGACAAAAAAGAACGGTTTGACAGACGAAAACCACACCGAACAAAGGTAAACAACAAGACAACGGTGTGCTTTTCATCTGTCATAACGAAGAACACGGGCCAATGAGCGATGGGCTAGATTGTCGAAGAGGGTATAAATACCGGACACTTTCGACAATCTAGCCAGTCTATTCATTACCTTCAAACCGTCAACAAGTACCTGATCAACAGAAACAAGACGAACAGAGGACCAGACCAGACCGCAAACCGAATACGCATCCACGGCCGCAGACCGCCACACACCAGCAGCGCCACCGCTCCACGGTGAATAGTCGCATTACCCGACTACGCATCGACGACGCGCCGCTCCACGGCCGCAGACCGCCGCATTCCAGTTGCGCCACCGCTCCACGGTGAATAGTCTCACGGACCGACTACACGTCGACGGCACGCCGCTCCACGGCGAAGAGTCATACCGGCCGGCGGCATATCGACGACGCACCGCGCTACGGCAGTGTACATCAACCAATCGCCGAGCACCAACCACGTTACCGTTCCACGACGCGGACCAGCATCGATCGGCAACGCAACAGCGACGATACGACACGCCGTTCCACAGATTCCGACGTCACATTATTAAACGGCCCTTTTCAGGGCCACCACTCACAATACCTCGACACTTACTCAAGTTGTTCGACCCGAGTTTGGTTCACTGTCGGAGTACCGCTTAATCAAGCTTGTACCGACGGCGGCCAACTCCCTGGCCCGTTCAATTTTGTACATAAACAATCAATACTATTCATCACTCTGTAATATAGGATCCGGCACTTGCCCGATCATAAACCAAGCGCCCCCGATTGTGTCGACCCACTTATCAAGTCTGGTCGACACAAATCGACGCTTTACGCTATCCCTATTATAATTAAAATATATTTCATATAGCAATAGAGATCACTGATTACCAATAAATCCAGCGTTCTTTATTTCAAGACGCGGATCGCCCAACCGGGTGCTCCGTATCAATATAATATGTTGTAAATACTTAAGTATGTAACTTTGTTGAATTATAAAGTCTCTGACTGTGTGAATCATCGAAAATATCAAAACATTTGTACCATGAGTCTATTGATATATTGTCCAGTGTTATGATTTTCTCTACATTCTCTTGTACGATATTCCAGCATTCCTCAAAATTAATGTTTGTTATATTATGTCCCATACTTGTTAAATTGTTCTTAAACAACTAGGGGAAATAATTCAAATTTATATTAAATTAAATGAAACAATTTGTAAGTACAGTATATTTTTAAAAAATGTAAATTAATTGGGCCATATATCGCTTATATTTGTGAACAGGTATTATAGAAACTATAATAGGATTCCCGTAATACACAATCAAACTATTTGACATAGCAAAGAACTTTTTATTGATAGTTATTTTCAAAAACTAAACTAATTGAAAAAAATACAATCCACGTAACTAGCCCAAAAAAAGTAAAATTGTTAAATATAATTATTTTTCCTTAATTATCTTTTTGTTTTCCCGATGTATTTGAACACCACTGGGAACATTCAATCTTTACCTGTTTAACTAGATGCACTTTCCCTTTAGAAAAGATACCAATGACCAAACTAGTTATGTGTTTCTTTGCAATTTAAATATGTTGAGACCCAATATGTTATTAAAATTTGATTCTTGCTCAGCATAAACTGTACTACCTAAAAATTAAAACTTTATTAATAATAAGTCACGAAGACTCCCGGGTTTTGACGCCTTGCGGCTACAACCGCGGACCTCACATTAGCGCTGTGCGCTAGTCGAGAGCCGCGGAGGTTCACGGTCGACGTACGGTGGCCCAGTCCGCCGACCGCGCGTCGTCTACGGACCACGAGCACCGGGACCGAGGTCCCGTACCAAGAAGACAGGCCGAGTGCCGCCTGAATTCGCCTGGTCTGGCTGTGCGCTATCCCCACACCGAGTGTTTCTGGTCACACTCAACCTCCGATGATACTACACCGGTATAGCGGCTAGACGCCCGAGAGGAACCGACAACGTACCGGTGACTCGCGCCCCCGGGACATCAGAGGTTTTCGCCTGTCAGCGAGAACTTAGAATAAGCATCTATTGACTTAACCACAAAGTATTCGTAAGAAAACAACCACCACGATTCCTACCGGCAACGGACGTCCAGGGGCGTTAACCATCACTGGACGCCCGCGGTGAGTGGCGTCGGAACCGACGGGGCCCCACTCACTCCCGTGGCACTGAAGCGTCTTCAGTCAGACTTTCGCCCCCTCAGAGTCTACCAGTTCTGTCGGCAAAACGGGCATTGGTTTGCCCTAACCGCGGACGGGCGTCCGCGAGGTGCGAAATTAATCTCGGCCACCACCCTTTCGAACTATCTTCAGCAAGGACCCGTGTCCTTGGGTCAGTCTGGCCAAACGCCCCGACCCGGATGCCTGCCGAGCCGAGGCGCCCAGCCCAAGCTGACGACAGCCCTACCTTTCAGTCAAAGGTGGGACACTTTGCGACGACCACCCTCGCCTACCGAATTAGGGACTGACGAGCCGTCAGCCGCGAGCCCGTAACACTCACCGCAGTGTCCCGGAGACATGCCCAAACCCGGCTTACGCTGAGACGCCCGGCTGCTGGACGGAGCGAACTCCGGCGCCCGTGCCCTCAACTCATATTGAGAGCACCACCGCCTGGGTCGGTTAAAAATAACAGTAAGTAATAATAATTTATATAAAAAAATGAATAGTTTTAAATTTAAACTATTCCTTTTTGGTGAATATTTTATTCTGCAAAAAAACAATGTGTTGACCCGAGTGGGCCCCCCAACATAAACATAGATAGGGGCTCACAGGGAAAATCCATTTTTCCCTATGGACCTATTCACCCCTGCATGTCAGCAAAGACGGCCGATTAGCAGTTGTAGGAATATTGTTGCAACTCCGCAATGTGACTCGCATAGTGATGTAATGTGTTTTAATAAAACATCGGTACACCATTACATGATTAGTTGCACAGTGGGCACAGGCTAAGAATACAATTTGATACCTATAATCTATATACATACAATACATTTTTATGAGAATATAAATCAATGTTTAATATTATTTATTATATATATATCTTACTTACTTTTTTCGTTCTTGATAGGAGGAATTGACCATATTATTATCTATATCGTGTTGAGGTGGTGAATTGTGCGTACGTTATAATATTGTTTTACATACAGTCCCACTCGATAATAGGCTTGAGCAGACTAGGTCGCGAGCCTAGGCAATTATAGTGTCCTAATATTTGGACCGTGCCCCTATTTCTTTTTTTAACACATCAACATACACGTTGATGTGTTAACCTATTAATGTCTATAGTACTATAGTTATTGTATTTGTATAAAGGTATATAATGTTTTTGTTAGTTTAATAAAATGTATCTATAGTGGTACACACAAATATTTTTGATTTTATTATACTTTCACAAAAAATAAAATGTCCATGATCTTCACCAACATATATTATTATTATAGTATAAGCATTATAAATAAAATATATACGCACATTTTACCATCAGTGCCGGCGCTAGGTATTGCGGGGCCCTGGTCATAGGTATATATTGCCTTTAGGTTCTCAGAGAGTAGTGAAATTTTAGCTTTTTTTAAAATCAGGATTTTAAAAAAAGTACTGTTTTATATATAATATAGGTAAATAATTAAATTTAAATAATGCTCTGTCAATTCTTAATGAATCAAGATATTTTAATGAAACAAAAATCAAATTAAAGCTTATTTTTATCTTTGTTATTCACTTGCCCCATATATAGTTTTATGTAATACTAATAGCAAAAACAATCCGATTTTGCACTTGCCCCATGAAAAGGGGCAAGTGTGACGTTTTAAAATTAAAAAAAAAAAAATTATTCTTAGGTGAGTGATAATATAACTTTGTTGACTATAAATTCCAATTATGTATATCTAGAGGTTAATATGGAACAATAACAACTTTAAGTTAAAAACAAAAAAAGTATTGTCAAATTCAAAATTAACTTTTCATTTTTGCGTCACACTTACCCCACTTTACCTTACCTACTTGTGTAAACGGAGACAACACATTCGAGTGCGATTCCTCCCGATGAAACCTCGCTCAGCACAGAATTAGTGGCATTTCAGTTAAACCTTTGAGTGGAAAATCGTAGGCTAATAAATTCATAAGGGCTGGTTATTTTATTAATTTACATTTATTTTAACAACTACATAAAATCATCAATTGAAAATAAATTAATTCATCAAAATGTTTGAATAAAATAATAAATTGTTTAATATCTAAGTACGCGACCGCTGCAGGCCGAATAATGCAATATACGACGGTAGACCACGGTATTCGTATTAAGATGATAATTAAAAATCACGGGGCCCTTTAACAAGCGCGGGGCCTCCCCTAGCGCCGGCACTGTTTACCATGCCCCTAAAAAGTTGCCTGGGATGCACTCGACACACACTATTCACACACACACACATCCACACCAACCACTGCCTTACTACGCAGTACGTACACATTAATTACATCGACTAGCTCCACAAACTAAACAACTTGCCTATACAGAAAACTTAAAATTCGAATATCACTTCCGTTGCATATTAAATGCTCGAGTGCGTGTGTTCTTGTGAAAATTATGTTATTAACATAAACAATTGTACAAAAATTAGTTAGTGAATAGTGAGTATGTGCCGTTTTTATTAAAAAATAAATACAATTTTCCAAATTTTAATTTGTATGTGAATGTGTCATTTAAATTTTACTATAAATCATGACTATCCGTGCATTATAGGGTATGCCAGTGACTATAAATACTTATTATACCACTTTTAATTGTGTTGTGTATAACTCGTTGAGCGGACTCAACTCGTATTCCACTCACTATAATTTTCTCGCAGGTAAGAAAAGTGATACGGTCATAACATTTTTTATACCAACAAATTTCAGAAAATAGAAAATAGGAATAATGATAAGCAGGTACCTAGTAGGTACCTAGGACATGCTTTTACGTTTGTCACGTTTTCTGCCATTATTATAGGGTACTATGAATTATTACTTATATAGTTTCATTATGAATTTAATATAGTCTGTATGAACTTAGCTTTTCTTATTATATACACATATATATAGTATATACATTACATATAGGTAATATAAATTGTAAAGTGAACAGGAAATTCTAATATAAATATTCAGTGAAATTTTCATGTATCTACAGTCATTCGTTTTTGAATTACAACAAAATAAGGAAATCGCTACATGAGAAATCGAGTGAATATTAAATGGTGTAAAAATTTGAATTTCAAACGCTCATTTAAATTTAATTTGATTTGCTTTACGTAGGTATAATGCGCATAAAATATAGTAACACTTATTTAAGGTGAAAAAGCAGAGTGAATATTATACAGAGAGTACGATTGATAAGGTAAATGCCCGAAAACAAACGACCGCGACGCGGAAATACAAAACTATACTTGTTATACAACCATATAAACTCATCTATACGCAGTCCTGTAAAGAATACTTTTGAAAAGTACTTGAGTAAGTACTCAAATACATTTTTTTTAAGTATTTAAGATACTACTCAAATACTTTAATTGTATAGTATTTAAAATACTACTCAAATACTTTGAAAAAGTATTTGGAATACTTATCAAATACTTTTGGTTTTTAAAGTGGGTTTCTAATTATTGTAATATAGACACATAGGTAGTAAATTTATAATCATTTTTATTTATTATTTATTAAATAAATGTTTATTACATTTTTTTTTTATTTTTACATGGAATTTACAATCTATTCTTAACTAGAACAATAAGCAAATGTGCATAGGGTATTTGCGTATGATTGATATTTTGAGGGAAGAAACCACCCATTGGTGATACTACCTGTTTGCGCCAGAACGACATTATTATTATTATTATTAGTTATATCACCAAATTATTTTAATTAGTGTCACTATCGCCGACCGCTCCGCGCACCTCTATCTCCCGACCCACACCGTATACACATCATACCTATCACTAAATCATATCTTATATTATACTATTTTGGGTGGGTTAACAATTATATTATTTTTATTAAGTTAGTGTAGCATCGATCGCAAACCCGTGTGGTTGAATGTCCGGTCAATCAGAGGCGTTCTCAGGATATTTCAATGGAGGGGGATGAAAAAAATGGTTTCAAAATAAGCCGTAAGGGTTTTGCCTCACAACTCCCATATTATAATAATGAATATTATAAAAGCGGGTAAGTGGATGTCACTCGGCTGTACAGTAAATTACAATAGTTGGTCACTGTATAATGGATTGTATTAAATTTGAATTCAATGATATCATACCTATCATTGTATACGAAAAACGATTCTGAGCGGAGACGGTTTGTCAGTCTGAATATTTTATATTGTTATTATATTTTATTATAGCCTGTAAGTTGAATTAATATTATAAGTTACGATAAAATAACTAAAATCATTATTTTTATTTTATTTGTTTCTACGGTGATAAACAAAGTGTTTGAAATTGAAATCACATTTTTAGCGGTTTTTGAAATTTGTCGGTGAAATTGTAATGTGTCATTAAATAAATATTGAGAAAATTGAAAAATTACCTCTCTAAAGTACCATCTTGATAAAATTTGCTAAAAGAAAAGATATACTATAATATGTTAAAAGCGAAGAACTCCTTCTGGTAGAAATTTTGTATGCAGGATAAAATAAAAATAAATATAAACAATATTGAAAAACCAATAGATCCCTCACTCCGCTCAGAATCTAATAATGTTGATAGTAATATAGTTGATAATATCAAATAATCAATACAAGTCATATTTATTGTTCTTTTTATTTAAACTATAAAAGAATGTTATGAATCAGTTTTTAAATTTTAATAGAGCATTGTTGGTAAAGATTAAAAAGTAAATACTTAAGTAACATTTTTTTTTTCGTGTTATAAATATAATAATGTATAATACTATAATTTATTTGCATTTTCGTTTTTGATTTCGTAATTAATTTTTCTTCGGTTTTTGGGATTTTTTGTTATCGTTTTTTGTTTTTGTTTTTTTTTCCGTTTACTAACGTTTTTTAAAAACGTTTTCCATCCCTGGTTTAAATTATTTATTTTATTTTATCACTGTGGTGTTATCATTGTGTATCTTACCTTTACATTTTTTCTGACTCTGGGAATGGGTAAAGTTGACGGAGTGATTGTTTACAAAAATACAGTACAAATCAATTGTAAAGCGAATTACCTGTTATATGTTATAATTATTATCAGTGATAAATAATAATACTGTTTATGGCTGGTGGAATCAATAATCACGATAAAGAAAAATAGCAAAAAAAAAAATAAAATAATAACTACCAAGTCAATATTGAAAACACAAACACATATCAAAAGTAGACAAAACGTGTATTACTAATATGTAAAAAAAATAAAGAACCTTGGGGGGGATCTATCCCCCATATCCCCCCCGTGAGAACGCCCATGCGGTCAATTATTGCAGGCGCAAATCGCCGAAGTTTTTTATTCTAATATTTTATAGGTGCTAATCACCAAGTTCCGTATTATTATATCGTCGCCACGGGTTTATATTATTATAATTTATATATTATTTTGTAAGGCGCGTATCGCCAGCGTTAATTTATATACTATTTTCTGTAAGGCGCTAATCGCCAACGTTGATTTATATTTTATTGTTGTAATTATTGTTGTGACGCATAGTGTGTGCCGTCTATTATTTATTATTATTATGAAAATTATAGGAAGGGTTAAGCTGGCCAGCCGATCACCGTCATAATTGTGAGTTCTTTTATATACATATTTTATATTTATATTAGCATTATTATAATATAGCTGTTGAGCCAGAAGGGCTACATATTATTATTTCTAGCACAGCTCAAATAGCTGTGGCAACAATTTATTGTTATATTCGTTCGGCCAGAAGGCCCATGTATTATAAGTTATAATCACATCATATTATATTATAATGACATATTATTACAATTATTTATTTGTTTGCTGAAATTTATTATACGCTGATATTATGCCTAAACCCTTATTGTTATAAATTCATTCATATAGTTTAAGCACACACCCACACAACTACACACTTACACACCCACCGCCACAACTAGTACTCGCAGGTTTTGCTCGGCGAACCTGTCCAATTCCTGTTGAGTACTAAACCATATACACACATATACCACACAGCCACATAGGTCGATCGGTGAGTAGTGGTGTGTTAGCGCACGGAGTGTTTTGGTGACCGGGCGGCACGGCCTATTATTGTTCGTACCCGGGTCCGTACACTACCTATTTTGTGTTCTTAATTTATTCTAAAATTTCTAAAATTATTTCGAATAAAAATAAAATGTTCGAAATAAAAAACCAAAGTATTCAATACCAAAAAGTATTTAATAGAAAAAAAAGTATTTAAAATACCATTCAAAATACTTCATGCTGAAAGTATTTAAAAAGTTATTCAATGCTTAAAAAAGTATTTGAATACTTTTACTCAAATACTTTACAGGACTGTCTATACGTCTGAGTGATCAGTCGCACCACATCGGCTCCACAGGGAACGGCGCGGACGTCTCGGTGTCACTGCGGTTACCGCCGGTTCCGTCCCCTCATCACAACCGCCAACGCGGGTAACCGTATCCACGGTTACCACGAGCCGCACGCCATCGGATAAAGGCGTCTCAATCCCGTCATCTTCTGCAGGGGCAGCTGGTATCATCAGTGTGGTAATAGACAATAATCACGGTTAATCGGCTGAAACTGCAAGCAACTCCTCGGAACTGACGGCATCCAACCTCGGGAGCATCGCGATTTGCGCCCACGGCCATATTGGATAATAGTAGAGTGTTTTGGTAGGTCCTGGGTCCCCCACAAATCCCATTACCCCGCCCACCCTATGGTTCTAGCTATGCTATCGCGAAGACGCCGGTAGATATATTGTATGTAAGAGAGCCCAGGGACGTAGGTATAGATTTTCAATTTTTTTCAACTTAAATTATTAGTAATAGGCTAACGTGAAAAAACCAAATACAAATAAATGCGTATATT
Source organism: Macrosiphum euphorbiae (assembly GCA_949089665.1). Lineage (NCBI taxonomy): Eukaryota > Metazoa > Arthropoda > Insecta > Hemiptera > Aphididae > Macrosiphum > Macrosiphum euphorbiae. The sequence continues at coordinate 71,274,912 of CARXXK010000003.1, read as the reverse complement.
AATAAAATACATTTTATTTTATTTTTTTAAACATTATACAAGTAAATTTAATCGTTTCCTACGTTGTGTTAATTTGTTCACAATAAGTAAAGGATCAACAATTATATCTCTATAAATATTTAGGAGAGTTAGTCCAGTAAGTAAAACCGATGGCTGACTTATTCGCTTCATTTTGTTTCTGTTATGAGAAAAATAATTAATTTTTTAATATATTGTAATGATATAAAATAATTTGAATTATCGAATTATAGAATATTAGAAATTAGAATCTCTAGAGTGAAAAGAGTCTGCCTGATGAACAACAAAAACTTTATAAAATTCGACGTTCAAAAAATACGGTAAACTTAGTATAAATAAGTGTGTCGCGAGTAAACTAAAAAAAAAAAAAACGTAGAAGTGACGGCCGCAACAATTTAATATAAATCTGATGTACAATTATAATCTACAGATAATAAGGAATAATTTTATATCAATATCATAGGAATACAAAAAACCAAAATAACAATGAATACGTAAACATGGACAGCGTTAAAAACGTGCTGTGTTGACGTCGGTCACCGTGGCAAGATCGCGAACGTCAACTATGTGTTGACATCGGCGATCGGCAGTGAAAGTTTAAAATATAAATGACAAAACGAAAAACTTGAAAATATAGGGTTTAAATAAATAAAAATATATATGAAATCAATTATTTATTTTGTGCCAATTATTTGGATAAAATTGATATAGCTGTATTTTTTCATAACAATAACAGTTCTATACTTAGGATTAATATGTGCATTTGCAAGTTCAATTTAATTTATTCTATGTTCACTTATGCTTAATAAGAATGTAAACTAACTAAAAGCTATTATTTTTAATAGGTAGAATATCCTTAAGTAAATATGAGTTACACATATGAAATACAATTCTAAGAAGGTATTAATATAATAATTTATATAATCATCAATTTTAAATTTAAATAATTATTAGGTATCTATTGTACAATATTACCTACGACCTACCTACTTGAATAAATAGAATACCTAAATAATATATTATTATCCTCGACCACCGGGCGGCATTTCTCTCCGGGCAAGTCACGGTGTCCGGAGAACAAGAGAGCAAAACGTTTCACCAGATTTTTTTTAGATTTTGTATACAATCAAATTTTTTATTAAAAATTAGATTATATTTTATTCAACATAGATTTTTTATAAAGGTTTTTGTCAAGATAGACTTTTTATTAGATCAAGATTTTTTCTATTATAATTCGTGCGAATTACGTGCTAAATGTCTGCAGAAGAAAAATTGTGAAAATGTTAATTTGGACCTCCGGGGGGGCTGGCGAAACGTTTTGCCAGCCCCCCCATGAATTTTTTGTTTTTCTAGGGGAAGGAAGGTCGTGCGAATTTTCAAATCGGGCGTGCGAATTCGTGCGAATTACGTGCTAAATATCTGTATAGTTTATTTACAGTTTTTCCTTTGGGAGGGGGCTGGCAAAACGTACGTCAATTTTATCTTATTTGGGTACATTTTACAGACGATTTTGAAAGTTACCCTGTGCACACTATAATAGTTTTTATCATAATCGTTATTATTATTATTATCGTATGGTATTATAGACAAGCATTACAACACAATAAAATTATTAACAAATAAACTTTGTAAAAATAGAACAAAATAATAAAATAAAATATAAAACATATAGTATAATATAATTAGTCAGCAATTATAGTAGCATGGTAACTTCTATGTGGTAGGATGATTTTCTATAGGGGAATATCAAGTGATCTCAGCCAGGTTAGAGCTGCATTCGAAATGTTGTGGATGTCGGCAATGGGTTTATTGAAAGCTCGGATTGGGCAATGTCTAATTATATGTTCCATTGTTTGAGGTGAATGGCCACAGTCGCAAGCAGGGGAGTCTTTCAACCCCCATCTGTATAAATTGTCTCCGCATCTCCAGTGTCCGGTTCGAAGTCTGTTCAAGGTGACCCATTCTCGTCGCTTAAGTGAGAAGCCTGGTACTTGGGAGCATGGGTCATTGATTAGTTGATGACTGTCGGGGTTTGATAGATTCCATTTTGATCTCCAGTCGTTATCTCCGTTGAATTTGTTTTCAATGAGGTCTTTCGCTGTTAAACAAACTGCAGGTTTCCTCGACTTGAGTCTCAGAATGTGATTCGTAGGTATATCTTTATTTATTGGGAGTTTTTCATTGCACTTATATTTAGACCATTCTCTCGCTGCAGCTGTCAAGCGTCGAATATGAGGTGGATGTATGTTACATAACACCGGAAGCCATTCTGTGGGGGTAGTTTTCGGTATACGCTTCCTCGCAGTGCACCCTGGTAACGAGTCGGTAACCTGCTATCGACTCGGCTAAAGTATACGGAATCTTGGTCAGCGGACTGTGCCTTCAGCATCTCCCGCTCAATGCAAGCAACAACAACAACAATAATCGTTATAAACTACCTACTATGTATACCTACTCGGAACCAATTCGTACACTTTAAATGTCCCGGGAACCAATTCGACGTTTGCCGTGGAGAGCTACCGTGTTAATTGTAAAAACGGCCCTTAGTCGTGTGCAAGATATTATAACAATCAACTTACTTGTTGTTTTTTTAATGGTATTATATTTGCTGTTGACAACACATATGAACATAAAATAATTAACATTACAATCATTTTAATGTTCTTCTTTGAATGATCAAGTATTTTTATATTTTCAGAATGATCCATCTAAAAAATACCAAACGATTTTATTTTTTCAGTTATAAATCAGTTTTAGGCTATAGTATAATATTTACCACTATTATGGTATGCTCTTTGTACATTTTTGACAAATTTCTTAATAATAGTTCAATAGTTGTTTGTTTACTGAAATATTTGAGAAAATAACTTCTGAAGACAGTTGACGACAAAAGTCTTTCAAGCCAACTTATTATTATTATAAATATATATATAATAATATATAATATATATTATATTTTCAAACGTATTTTCATAAATATAAAGTATTTTTATCAAATGTAGATACCCATAGTCAGATAATTAAATAATATTTAACATAATGTATGATTACATTAACGTTTAAGTTTAAAAGTTCAATGGGATAATATATTGCTTTATAATATCATACTATATGTATTCAAAAGTTTATCTCATCTCACATCTGTTATACTTTTAATTAATTAGCACCCATCCCATTCAATTTGTCAATTCAAATTTTAATTTTATTTATAGTATTTTTATATACGCAATAACAACGTATACTCAGGTTTACATTTACAATTATGATTTAGGAAATATTGAAATATTTAATCATAATAAAAAAAAATGTTAGCACTAAATACTAATACGGTGTTTACAAATACAACACGTCTATACAACTTTTACAATATATTTTTGTATAGTTATAAAATACGTTCAAAAATATGATAAAAATTATTATTGATATTGATAAAAATTATTGTAGATAATAAAGATTAAAGATAGTACTCGGTAGTTTGAATTCGATTTCAAAAGTATTTAAAAATAAAGTTTTGTTGAGTTTCTACATTATTATTATTATTCTAATATATTTTATGAAATTAATGCAATATTATATATTTATTATTGTTTTATAATATTTTAGTAATTTGCACAGATAAATATACAGCTTGTATGGATTTAATAAGATTTGATAGTATAATACTGCACGTATGTGATAGCCATTGATGGTATGATTCATATTTTGTACAAAATACAATACACAACATAACATGTTCTCTCCAAAACATAACTTAAACTCTATGAATTATTATTTTTTTCAATTTAACTACATATTAGCTAGGTATACCACCTAGTTTTCATGACGTAAGCGCTGGGCCCTAAAATTAGGGCCCAGGAAAAATGTCCCAGTTAACCTGCCCTAGGGCCGGCCCTGTATTATATATGTAGGCATGTATTTTTATTTTTATATTACATATTTTGTATACAACTTTTATTTTTATTACTTTTCTATATATTCATGTCAATATATCATAATAAGTAATATTAAACTTTTTGGCATGTTCGAAAAACGAATCTTTTGAAAATAGAAGTGTATGATTTTGGACCAAGTCAATCCAATGGCCGTCCATTTATGAATACCTACTGAATACACAACTACCTACTACAACGACATCTGATATCTTAACCGTCTGAAACTATACGACGTATTATACAATAGTTAAGGTAAGGTTAAACGGCGGAATTCGTCCGGTAAAATCAGTGGGTTAAGTGTAACCGAGGTTTAAACTATTATTGAATATGTTTTCCTTATCTCCATTAATGTGGTTCACCCAAACAATATGTATATATATATTTCAACTGTGTATAAAAATTTTTGAAAAAAAATGGAAAAATATAAAACAAACTCACTTTAAGCTTATTCCGAAAACCACGTTCAGCCAATTGGACTCCATGCGACGGGTGTCCATGCGTTTTTGACATTATAGCATTATCTGAATCTTCTCTGTATATTGCTCGACCTCCATACAAAATTTTCAATACATTTATAATAGTGGTTAGAACCACGTATTCTATCAACTCGGTGTATAAATTTATCGACAACTAAAAGTTTGCCATCACGATCAGAATTTATTATAAACCACGGCATTTTAATATTACTCGTATTAAATAACTATACTGACGTTGCAACTGTCGATGCAATGATTACTAACTGTCAACTGACAAATGCCAATAATATCGTAGTATAATAGTTTCATCAACATTTTGATTGTAGATTGTAATATTCTAGATTTCCACATAAAAATTATTTTTATATTTTATAAATTTACGTTTGTCGGTGAATTGGAACTTTTTCCATTTTTACCGGAGACCGGTTTCCGCGTCGGCGAATCGAGTAGTCGGCAAATTGGGTGTCGGCGAATCGGGCCTGAATCTTATACGGTATAGGTACCCAACGTACGATGATAGAACTTCCGCTTTTTCTTGCATAAACACTTCTTAAACACTAAAACACGTAGGCTATAGGTGTCTTGCAGTTCTCAAACTATACCGGATGTGCAAGATATGTGGGTATGATTCAGGTATGATTCATCGGTTATTCCAAACCGAAATACCACCATCCCAATATCGGTGTGATAAAATTAATTTTACAACCGTGGCTGTGTGAAATTTTAATTTAAGAAAAATAAAGAAATGAAAAATTAAGCGTGATCATGTTATTAAAATGTAATAATGAAGTAGTCGATGTTAAATTTTTCAATTGAAAATATATATTTTCGAAGCGTCGGAGCGATTATTGATCTTGATTAATGATGTATTCTTGGTGGGGGGGGGGGCAGTTTAATGCTTTGGTATTCTTCAACAAAATATTTTCTGATGGGAAAGTGAATCTAGTTGATACTTGGGGAGGGGGGTCAAAAGTAAAAAAAACCTGCAGTATCCTCTCCCACAGTTAAAAACCACCCAACTGCCTAAGTTGCTGCGGGTTAGTTAATAAAAAATTAATTAATAAATGTGAGGCTTGGAAATACGACTGATAGTAAGTTATGCCCGCTGCTACTAGTTCCCGGATGGGTGACCACTCACCAGTGACAGTTTATGTATTGTTATATTTACAACATGATTATTAAGCTCCAGTGATATTTTTTTGAACTCATAATCGTTGATATTAGACAGTAGTATAATATTATACTAAATTCTAATAATTCTATTTAACTATACCTACAAACAACAAGTTACAATTAATTGAAGTTCCTAAACGTTAGTTACTGTTTCTTTTTACTATGGGTCGACCTTCAAAGCAAAAATCTATTGTTGACCAATTTTTTACCAAGTATTATGTTGGAAATATTGAAAAACGAAAATGCTTACTTTGTAAAGAGGCTTATTATGCATATAATGCATTTCGTTTGGCAAAACATTTGTTAATATCTCCAAAAACTGATTCAAAATAGTAAGCACTAATTAAAACCTAATAGGCGTTCAAAACTTAGAACCAATACATTTTCATTTATTTACTGTTAGTTATTAATTTTCCATTACATAATTTAATAATCAAAATGCATAATTTGTCATCAATAAACTGCCAAATTTTTGATCTTACATTCTTATTACACTCTGGTAGCTATATATTTAACAATTATCTAAACTCCATACGATTTTTGTAAAATACTGTATTATACACGTATATAATACACGTATAATACACGTATTATACAATTGCAAAATAAAATATGGTATTTTTACATCACTGAGTATAGGTGAGGATATCCATCCATCCAGAGTATACATCCATGATTTAACGACAAATTATGAGGCAGTGGCCGAGTGTGTCCGTTTTCTTATCGACAAAATATGTTGAATAGCACTACCATACATTACCTCTATATAGGATAGACTTTAAGAAATGGCTTCTTTATGAATTCAACTCTATAACCTATTATTATCACTTTTATAAGTTATAACATACCTTTTTTAACTGTTTATTAAATTTGTATTATTTTATCTATTTTTCTATGTTCTATTTTATGTTTTTATACTCTAATTATAAGAAATCTACAGGTTTATATATCATGATTATTTTTTTTTATTAAACGTTTAATTTTAATGTTTCACTAGACAGTGGACACTTATTTTTACTTAATATTATATAATTAATAATTTTAAACAATACAACATGTAATTTATACACTAATAATTAATTATACTATGTTAGTATTATCATTTTCTACACACGATAACATTTTCAAAATGTTTTAATTTATTTTGAACTGTTTAGGCACATTTTCATTTTCCATTTTTTTTTAGTTTTTTTTCTAAAAATATCAATTAAATTTTATTTGTTGGTTCAAAAAGCTTGAAAATGTAATACACGGCTCCTACTATATTGTTACAAAGGCATTTGAAAAATATTAAAAATCCTTAGTCACAGTTTTTTTTAAGCATTTAAAGATCGAATTTTGACAAAATTTATCAAATTTAAAATTGAATAATTATTTTGTAGTTAAAAATGTATAAAATGTTCAACTTTTATATCTAAGGATTGAAAATTTTAAACAAGATTCCACATAAGTAGTTAATTCTGTTATCAAAAAATCTAAAAAATACATATATGCACAGTTTATTTTTATAGTCATTTTAAGTTCAACTTTGGACAAAATTACATAAAAAACAAAATACAACAAAATTGCATTGTTGTATGATAAATAAATAAAATTTAAAAATAATTAAAGAAGGATGCCAACGTGTAAGTATTCAAGGAAGAGGTGATGAAGAGGAAGGATCCCCAAAGAACTTTTTTTTATATATAATGTATTAATGTGGGAGTTGGTACTACCCTAAAATTTATCTTGGAACTAATAAATGTATATATCACTCCCCCCCCCCCCCAATGAAAACGCCTGTCAACGCTAATGATCGCCATGAGGACATATATCCCAAAAGTGAACAACATTTTGTTTTGCTTGTTCGTTTGTATTACCAAACGATTTATATTTGAGTTTATAAAATTACGGAACAAAATATCAACTATAAATTTATAGTTAAAAATATAAAAGTTAGTATAACTATATTGTAGTAACCACTGAGTTTAGTATATATTATTAATACAAATATATAGTTGTAAGTTTATAATTACCGGTACTATAATCAAGTAAAATATACCAATTGTTTAGTGATGATTTAGTATGATATAGGACAGTTCTATCTACTATGATTTATGATAACTCGTATCAGAAAAAAACAAATTTCATTTCTATTTTTATAAATCCTGGAAATGTTGACATTACCAACCAGGACTCTGCGGCGACCGCATACCCTCCCCGTACCATCACCAGTGAACCGAGTGAACACTGAACCACAGAATTATTCTGTGACTGTCGACTGAACAGTATGCAGGTATTGTACACAAGAATACAAAATTTCTAATGTTCTATTTCTTTTGTTGCCATATATTTTGATGAACACTTTCAAGCCTTTAATGTAATTAAGACAAATAATTTAATATGTATTTCTCTGGAGCAATTGGGTAGTATATATCCTACTCATGCTGTTAACATACCAGGACTAACATTTATACCAATAAAATAAATTATGTACGTTATATCTATACTAATTGTAATAACTATTATAAATTATATACCATACCTACTTAAGTATAAAAATATTATAATACTTAGGTTAGTTGATATTATATTGTTTTCAGTTGTACTAATTTAAATATAAATATATTGTTTTTATATTATCTAATTGTATTTAAATAAAAATAAAAATATTCTTACATTTATCTCTGGCTTTATTTATTTTATTCATTTAAGTATAATGGTAGGTAGGTAGGTATATATTTTTAATTTTTCAATTTATTTAATATTATCTATAAAATGTTAGTTGATTAACAACAACGTTTAGTATTTAGTACTAAGGTCTTTAAAGATTTAGGGCCGTTCTTAGTTCTTACAATGTCCGGTAAAGTGTCTGTCAACGCTAACCGGACTGGTAACAGATTTTATTACCGGCAGAATTCGGCCGGTTAAGTGTCGGATAACTTTAACCGGACATTGGAAGAACGGCCCTAAGTATTCCTAACTAAATTGTTTACTAGAAGCTACTTTAAAATGTAGAATGATTAACTAAAACGTTTAGTATTCAGTACTAAGGTCTCTAAAGATAAAGTATTGTTAGTTAAATTGTATAATAGAAAATGCTATAAAATTTAGGTTGATTTACTATGTAGGAATGCAAAACACGCTTTGTTTTGTATAATTGTATAATGTCCTTTATTCTTACGTGAAATAATAAAAACAGTTTATTTTATGTCTCGCAGTTTTTTCTTTTATTTTACAAACACTATCGGAGCTTACAGATATTTTAAATATGGTTCATACAATATTTTCTTTTGATACAATTGCTCGTTGAGCTACAAATATTTGATATGTGTATATTTATTGATAATACTAGTGGTACAACTCACGTGGGTGCCTTAGGGTTTGTGGATTGAACCGTAAAGTACTACAGAGCAAAACGTACCACTACCTCTGCTGGTGGTCTTTTGGTGGCAGTACAGCAACGGGATGTGGCTATCGGGCGTTGAATCGTCCTCGACAGTGGCGTCCGCAGGGGGGGGGGCTAACGGGCTGAAGCCCCCCCATTGCCGTATTATTATTACTTTAAAAAAAAAATATTAATCAAATTTAAACTGTCAACTATAGTAAGCAAGACGTAAATTTCATATATGACTTTTATGAGAATGAATTCATTTTTGAAAAAACATTGTATTTGCATACCAGTTTTCATAAATTATCTGTAATTTTTCGGTAAAAGAATGAACTACTTGTAAGAAAGACCTTGTATTAAATTGTCTAGCCTTAGGCCTTAGCTGTACATATTTTATAAGTTTTGAACTAAAAATTAACTGTGGTTAAATTGTACTGAACTTTAAATGCATATGCATCGTTAATATTTTAGCTATAATAAAAAAACTTACGTATTACATTTTAAGCTTTTTGACCGGATAAATAATTTTTTATAGACATTTATATAAAAAAAAAATGTAATTAATCAAATACAATCTAAGTGAGGACGGTATAACCAAACATTTAAATAAATTTTCATTTTTTTTTCTCAAATTGACGACTGTTCAGACATTGCAGCTCGAGACGGGAGATTTCTCGGGTTTTCGAGAACACTACATGATAATATATAATAATATGTTCTGTTTAATTTCCAAGTAGCAGGTATATATATATAGGTATCTAAGGTATCGATAATATTATAATAATATCATCCAGTGGTGTACCCAGGATTTTAGAACTGTGGGTCTGCCTTACTTACGAGGGGCCACTGTGTAGAAACTTCAACCAACTATATAGTTAGGTATTACAAAGTCACTCTGGGCTCGCGATTTACCTTATTAGTTATTTACATCACATTTTGATACCAACGTTCAATATAACTATATCAAATATTTTTAAGTAAATTGTAAAATTTACTTACAAGCTTTAATAGCTATATTTAATTTATTTTTATTTGTTGCATTAAAATTTATATTCAATTAAAAAATTTACCTGACATATTTAAATCATTAGAAGAAATTATACAAATTTATTATTTTATTTGTATACGAATATTTGCAGTATATTTATTTTATTTTAGTTTTCAATGACTGATTTCATTTTCACAAGAGATATAGAATAGGTGGTTCTAAATTCTAATACAATAGAAAAGTCAAAAATAATACATTAATAAAATTTATATTTAATAATACCTACATGAAAATAATAGTAAAGAACTAGAACATTACAATCATTTTCTGCGCTTTTTCATTAGTGCGAATTATGTACTTATTACGTTAACAAAATCAATGGTTTGAGCTATGTTGCTTTCTATGCTCAATATGGCCAAATTTGATAGCCGGTCTTCAGTCATAGTTGAGCTAAGGCATGTTTTGAGAAGTTTTAGAACACTAAAACTTCTTTCTGCAGTTGCACTGCTGACTGGTAGCGTATAAAAAATTTTATACAAAGTATATAAATTTGGATATGAAGAAACCATGTATCGTGATATCATGAATTTTCAATACATCATTTAATTTTAAAGGTCCAGTTACTCCAGTTTCAATAGTTTTGCCATTTGTTGGTAAACTAGATGTAATGAACGGTATTCCACTTCTATATCAATTTCATCTATGTCAACTTCATAAAATCTTATATAATATCTATATCCAACATATTTTTATACTTGTGTTTATCGAATTTTAGGTACGTACATTATAAGTTGATAAGCTTAAACACGATTTCGTACGCGTTATTTTACTTCAATACTCATCAGTCTTCACAGCTGTATATACGATATACCCCTATATCATAATAGCAGATCTTCGATATTTTGAAGGGGGGGCACATATAAATTGTATAATTTTAATTTTAATTAATAATACATATACATACTATCAATAATGATTATAATAAGTAATAATTAATAGTTGGTAGTATTATCCTTATCAACTGAATGTTTCATTTATATGATACTCGTAGTTACAAATGTTACATAACAACTTGTCGACAGAAAATTGACAAGGGGCACGTGCCTCTCCTCTAAATTCACCACTGTACATAATTTTTTCAAATAAAAAAATGTTTATATAGTTTGCCATTTCGAGGGGCCACATTTAACTGGAAAAACAACTGTGGGTCAGCTGACCTCCCAAACCCCCCCTGGGTCCGCCCCTGATATCATCAGTAAAAACTTCAATTTATTATTATTAATTTTTTTTGCAGCCCCCCAATATATTTGATCACCCTAAGCCTTTATTGAGTTTTCACGACAGATATCATTATATTTGCAGTATTATACGAATTCCGCCATATTATATTGTTTAAGGATATCGTTTAAGGAAATATATATAAAACGATATTTTATACGAAACTTGATTCGAAAACGGTTTGAATAATATCTCCTATCTAGTATCTACCTGTGCTATTTGTAACTCATTTTGCCATCTTGGCGCAGGGTAGTGGGAATAGGTATACATAATATTAATATAGGTACCCATTAACGCATGTAAAATAGTAAAATAGTATAATTGCTGCCGAAATACGATTTGATGCAATAATAAATCATTGATTCTGAGAATAATTTATAACTTATTCTAACTAAAGACCGGATTTTCATGCACAAATAAGTTATTATTTAATATGCACTTATATATTACGCAAGAAAAATTATAAAATATGCTATACCTAGGTATTAGGTACCTATAAAATTTAGTTATTTTTATTTAATATTCAATTATTATAATCATTAATTATAACATTAATTAAAAGCATAATTTAAACATTAAGTAAAAAAAATGACATAAAGCAAACATGAGGTACTTATATAATACATAATATAAAAAATTGTACCTAATAGTTGTTCGAAAAAAATGTTAAAATAGTATGTACATTTAGAAACAAATTTTAATATTAAATAGGAAAACTATACACTACTATACTGTACCAATATGTTCCATATTTACTTCTATGAAATTATATCAGACATTTTTTAGGGCATACTTGTATTTGTTTAGATGTATGATGAAAAACATTTCATCAACATTTCATACATCAACAATTTATTCTGGTCCATACTGTACTTAAAAATGGCCAGTATTTTTGATGATTAATTTTTAAAATTAGGTAATGGTCTCGCATTGAGTTATTTTAGACAATTTTGAATAAAAAAATATATTTTAATTTTTAGCGAGCAAATGAGTTATGAGTAAGTAATTAGATCCATGTAATGTGGAAATCATAACTAGTTTTAATTAATATCTAAGATTTTAACAACATAAGTTTAAAAATAAAAAAGCCATGGAATTAATTAATTCACTTCATTATCATTTTAAATGTAAAATGTAAAAACCAATTTAAGTGTTTTTTTTTCAAATATTGTTTGAACAAACCGTATTGTAAATTAACCTTGTATTTAAATGTCGTCTTCGAAGCTAAAATTACAAGATTACCTATAATAACAAAAATAGCCAACAGCACAACGTTAAATACTTATTCGGCCAAAATTTGACACTATAATATGAAAAAGTATGCTAAAAAAATACAATTCCATTTAATTATCTGTATTATAATGGACTTATGAATTTACGAATAAATAAGCTATTCTTTTCATTATTTATATGAAATTAGGAATGGTAAAGTTTCGTACCCTGCTGCAGTTGTGAGTCGGTTGAAATCTTTTTTATTTTGAATCCACCTTAATTAAGTTAGGTAATAAATTAATCCTAACTCAAAAGACATTGAATTCAAATTGAAAAATTAATTCATATATTATTTTATGTAAATTAATTATCCGATAATTATTGTGTCCTCAAGAAATTTATAATGCCAAAGATTCCTTAATTCCGCGTGAGGTTTAATGATAATTAATTAATATTTATTACAACAATATTTAGGATGCTAAAACAAATATTATTTATATTAGAAAAGAAAACCTTTTCAATAAATATCCTTGGTGTAATAGGTACATTTTAGTGGTGGGTCAAACTTGTTCGAGGTTCGAAAAATTAAACCAGAACCGAACATGAATTCAAACAAACCGTTTAAGATTCTATAATTAATACGAACTCAAAAATAGTTCAAACTCTCAATAAATGTACGAACTCTAAATAAACTTCGAACACGTTAAATACGTGTCAAACATTCAAATGTTTTCGGTGTTTATTTTTAAATTATTATTTTGACAAAATTAAAAAGTTTAATTCGACATTTAATTCAAAAGATCGGTTCGGGTTCAGTTTGGTATTAACTATCAACCATAATGTTAATTTATCGGTTCGTGTTCGATTTGACATAGTAAATTATATTATATTTATTTATTTTGTCCGATATATTGCATGAATATTTTTAGGTATAACCGTATATATTATAATTTATTATGTAAACATTGTAACAGGACAAAACGAGTGGTTTTTGAAATAGCTAGCGCTATCTGGTGGTAGCCAGATGCGAAGGAACGAAGGCCGTGGTGCCTACTGGATTTTATATAGGTACACACGTTTTATGACTTTACAAGCAAGATAAAAAAGTTTAGTATGACTTGCAAAACACTTAGTAGTCCTAGTTTATGAGTTTTCTTACAACGACCCTATTATTATATGGTTTTAACATCAAATACGAACCCATTTAATTCACCGAGCGTGAACGATCGGAACGCCGAGCCGTACAGAGTGCCGGACAGTAGCGTAGCTCTCCGACCGACTAACTTTCGTGACTTTTATAAGTAAAAAAGGCACCATACGAATACTTAATACACTCAGAAGCTGTGTTACAATGTAATGAAGCGAATTACTGTAGCCGCCCGAAGCTGAAGACAAGCACAACCCGAAGAAATATGGTCACAACAGCGAATAGTAACCAACATACTACATTATATTATCGTGTGGCAATGAACCACAGATTTAGCAGCCGGCCAGCGCCTACCGCCGACCAGTCCGAAACTAATTATGCTCATTCAATTTATTTTCAATTACTGTTTAAATTAATTTAAATTCGCTGCCTAGAGGATCCCGCCGCAAGTTAATGATTTTTTTTAACTCAGTTAAGTTGATATGCATCAACAACAGAAAGTTAAAAGTTAAAAGTTAATTTAACTATAGATTAACTCAGTTAAGTTAAAAGTTAATATACACTTTTTGTTAACTTTTTATTAAGTTAAAAAAAAGTTAATTTGCTTATACAAGGCTACAGTACTTAATTTTTTGAAAACCCAAAACTAAATTATTGACCTTATAGTGTTTATACTTTATACAGTATTTCCATATAATTTAGATTCCAACGATATAAATTTTTACTTTAAAAAATTCAAGGTAAATATTTTTTGACATGAAAATTGAAAACAAAATAGACTGAAATAGTGAAATATAGTAAAATTAAAAATAAAATAAATTAACTTAACTTACTTGTTAAAAGGAAAAATTAACTCGTTAATTTCACGTTAATTAAAAAATAAATTTAGTAAGTTAACAGTTAAGTTAATGAAAAGCCAAAAGTAACTAGTTTAGTTAAAAAGTTAAAATTAAATTAACTTTTTAACTTAACTTTAACTTTTTAACTCGTTAATGCCCCGCCTTGCCTTTTTGGTGCGCCTCCTCTCCTGAACCTGCGGTGTGAGTAGTGGTACAGCTAGACCAGGGGCTAAAATATTGTGTCCCCTGACACACTTTGTGACCCCTGAAAATCAAAGTGTCCCCCCTGATTGACAAATGCGTGTCTCAAGTTTTATGACGTGTTTTTGTAGAAATAACAAACATTAATCATTTAATATTTTTATTTAATAGTTACATATTCTGTTAACTAATTTAACTAATTACTTATTTTATTTCTATACTATGGACAAGTTTGTTATAAAAAAGAAGAAGAATTAATGATAATGGGTCAATACAAAGTAAGTAGGTACTTGCCTTAATATATTAAACAACCGATATATTATACAAGTACATAATATATTTAAATTATTCTATTTTGTGTCTATTGATTATATTGAAATACAATATTGTTTACTGAAACGTATAGGTAGGTACTGAAAAGCTAACTAGTAAGAGCATTGTAAACTATAGCATATTGTCATAATATTATATAATTAGGTATACTATAACATATTATAAATATGTGTTTTTATATATTTTATGTCTGAAATATGTTAAAATATTTTTTAAAAATAACAGATAATCATAATCATAAATTGGACTTTGAAGAATTAGCTAGTTACTTTTCCTTGTTTAATAAATATAACTATAAGAGGTTCTACATACATAATAATATAATATTATAACAGTTTATTTAACTAACAAGCCCAATATTATTTTCTAATATTTTTAAAATATTATATATATTTTATATTAATATTTTAAATTTTTTTTTTTAAAAAACCTTAATATTCTTATAAAGTAAGTCGCTACATTAATTATTTTCTAATTGATGATGGTAACCTACAAACATATTTACATATTTCCCAATTTACTACAAACAAGGCTTAGTATAGGCTTTTACTGCTTTTAGTGATTTAAAATATTTATTAAAGTTACCTCACTAACTCACGTACAGAGTAAGTGGTATATAAAAGAGGCGGTTATTTTTGGGGTTTCAAACAACACAGGTCTTTTTTGCTATAGAAATCTGTCAAAGCCCAAAAGTAACAGTTAAATTAATAAGTGTGTCCCCTGAAATCAGATGTATTTTAGGCCCTGAGCTAGACTGTGTACTGTTCAAGCTACTCACACTCCCAGGCCCCAGCGTAGGATAGGAACCTCTCGACACCCCTAAATGACTATCGACTATTGGATAAGCAACTAACAACTAATGTCTATGAGAAATGACTAACGACTATTGCCTATCGAAAAACGACTACATGACTAACGAGTAACGAACAAATTAGTCCAATATTGTGACCAAAAAATAAATATTTATCTTAAGTAACAAAAAAATGTATTCATTTTTAAGTTTCATTAGGATAATTGATTAAATATGATATTTTCCAAGAACAAAATAATATTCCAAGTACTTTTTACAGTAATATAATATCATATATTTCAACCAAATACAATAGGACAATAGCTTTACAACTTATATTAAATATTTGATACTTACAAGTCGAAAGTTAAAAGAATAAAAAATTGTTTTAAATTTTTATTTAAAAATATAAGAATGTCTAAATGTTTTGCATTCAGCCGATTTCTTTTCGCATTCAATATTTCCCCTGCCTTTGAAAACACTCTTTCAGAAGGAACAGAGGTGGCTGGAATAATAGTATAAACTATGAATAAATATTGTATGACTATATGAACATATTTAATTTTTATAACAGTTATTTTGTATTATCATTTTGGCTAATATTATTCATTGGTTGGTTTATCATTCGTTAGTTGGTTTAATAATTAGTTACTTCAATAAACCGACTTATTTACTTATTATTTACTACCGACTAAGTCATTAGTCGTTATTCGGTTGTGCCCATCACTAGGTACTCCGCGATATCCGCCGCGTAACCAGCCAGCCTTCCTCTGCGCGGATTCGGCAGTGGTGAAGCTAGACTGTATTGTTCAAGCCGTCGATCTCCGCCCAGCAGCGATCCGCTGATCGTATTCCGCTGTCGAAAATCGTCGCCGGTGCGTACCAGTGAATTCGCCGTCCAGCGTTATTATCCGTATTTGCTACCAACGTCGCCGTCATCCCCGTGTAACGTCTCCTCTTCACCTGGGGGTCGCACCCCTCGGTGTAGTTCTGTTTATATTAACGAGGTCTCGGAAACTCGACCTCGGTGTGTGACATTATTGCTAGGGATCAGGGTTACCTTATGTAAAGCAAGTACTCAAGTATATATATAATTTTGTAACTGTTATTAAAATCAAATCTTACAATATAAGAACATTAAAATATAATTATTAGATAGGTATACTTATAGATTAGCTTCACTGAAGGTCACTGGTGGAGATATGTGGTGTCGACTTGTCGTGGGTGCTGCTATCCGAGGTGGGTGAGCTGGCCGTCCACAGGTCCTCTTTTGGTCGTTGTCCGCTCTCGACCTCCACTGTCGACCATTCACTATCCCTCTTCACTCTTGACTATTTTCCGCCAGGAGTTCTGGTCGGTTATTGACTCGATGTCAGCTAAACATCGCGTCAGCATAATATATATTTCATATTTTTCCTTACTCGGCATACTAGGAGTAATGTACGATGTCGATGACGACATGTTCGTTACACCCGCTTGCGTCGCCGCGGAGTCACGTTTTCTGTTAGCGTCGTCGCCGTCGTCCGCGCTTACGTCGCGACGAACATCATTATCGACCGGTACGCTTATCCATAGTATAAGGCTAGGTTCACATGAAGAGCGTTTACAGCTTTCCGACGCGTTGCAACGCGTTAACTCGCGTCGTCATTCATCCTGTGTAAATTTTCTAAACGCGCGTTTAACAGCTCTCATGTGAAATAGGCCTAAGAAATAACAAGTATGATCAACTCGAACCGTGTTTTCGTCCTAGTTCGCGCATGTGCATCGCCTTGTGTTTTTGTGCATACTGCATTGCAAAATATTAGATGTTTACTCGTGACGTGGTCTTGTGTTTATTGTTGGTTGCCTATAAAAATTATATTATATTGCCCCTTAAAAAAATGTGAGCAGTCTTATCATTGAGCATACTTCTTATTCCTTATACTATGCGCTTATCGAACTATTGCCGTTGAGTGCGTAGATTAATTAACTTCGAATTAATTATTATAATCGCTGTTACACTTTGTCGATGCGTATTCGATTCTTGCCGTTGAAGCCACTGTGGTACATCGGCATACCGTTCAACCGCCTTTCAGTAAAGAAGCAGTAGATCTTGCTGAAGTTACTGTTGCTACCATTCAACGTTTACGTGGAAATATAATTGAAGAGCTTATACAATTGTTTAAAGAAGCTGAGGTAAAGATAATCAAATATAATATTATATAATATAATTTTATATTTAGCCTTTTAAGTACCTAATCTTGATATAATATTATAATAACTCTTATAAAAATATAACCATTGTTATTAAAAAATGCACAAAACGAGCCAACCCTAGTATTAATGACCCTGAAGAATATTATAGAGTTACAATAGCTATACCATACATTGATTCATTTATACAACAGTTAAATGAGTGCTTTTTATGTTACAAAAATGTACTTAAAGGTTAGTACCTAACTAAATTTATTTTTTATTGAATTATACTAATTTTGGAAAATTGTTTCTAGGATTTCAATGTTTGTTTTCTGGTACATATTCAGATGATTTTGACGAACTTCTTCAATTTTATCTTGACACTGATAAACAAATTGTTAAAGCAGAATTAAATCTATGGCATGCAGTACTTAACAACAATGGACAACACACTAAAAGTGGGTTGGAAGCATTAAGGCTATGCAAGAAGGAAATGTTTCCAAATATTCATTTCTTAGTTCAAATACTATGTACTTTACCAGTGTCCACAGCAACACCAGAACGAACGTTTTCATGTCTAAAAAGATTGAAAACTTATTTAACAAACACAATGACAGAAGTGATTTTCTCAATCTCAAACTTAATATTTAAAATGATACAAGATTAAAATTACAATTTGTTTTCAGACACGACTTAATGGACTGACAATGTTGGCTGTTCACACTGATATACCACTTTCAGCTGAACCTTGACAAACTTACAAAAAAAACCACGCAAACTAGACTTTGTTTTATAATTATTACTTATAGTTTTTACATTTTAATACATAATGATTTGTTATAAATATTCATTGATTAAAATATTATATTAAAAAAAGTTGAACCCTCCACCATTCAAAATTCCTGAGCACGCCACTGTCACCGCCCGATTGCTGTCTACGTTCCACTATCGCTGCCATACACTGAGAGCTTGGAAGATGGCCCAGTCGTCATTGTCACGATAGTCAATCGCCACCAATTTCCAAACGGTTCTATTAAACGGAAGTTAACGTGAGTCTTTTACCTTGTCAATTTTAAAGCGTATCTGTGGCTCGAAGAGCACTTGTGTGTACAAAAGAAAATATTGTAATGTTTTTTTTTTTTTGAATTTCACCATTGAGAAATAATTGTAGCTCGAAGAGCACGTCATGTATTTATAAAAAAAAAATATTGTTATCTGAAATAAATAATTATTATATTGTAACAATAAAAGCACATATTATTGCACAATAAAATACAGTGTGTATTACATCGTTACAACATATATTTAGATAAAGTTGGCCTCCAGCAGACTTTATGCAAACATGTTTATGCGCTGCCAACTTCTTCTACCAACGTATTATAAAGGTAATATAAAAATATTGTAATTAATAAAAATAATGGATCTTCATTAGCTGTACGCAATACTAAAATTGATTATATTATAAATATAACTATAGTTAAATCAATATTATGAAAAAATAATCAAAACTACTAATAAAATAAAAAAATATATAATTTATATAATTTTTTTTTTTATTGAGGTAAAATTAAAAAAAAAATTGTTCAAGTTGTGACCAGTCTATTTAAAAAAGCAGTGTAATATACTATAATGATAATTTTAGTTTTCCCAACTATATTAACCTACTATTGCTTTCAAATATTTAAAAAAACACATCAATATAATCAGACCAGTCTTTGTGAATTGTATTATAGTAAATAGTTTATTATATGAAACTGAGAAATCATTAGGATTTCACTCTAATAGTCTAATGTGTGAAACATTTTGTTCTCACAAAAAGCAAAAAGCTGTTTATGTTTTAAATAACTTTGTTATAAATGTAGAAATTATTAATTAAAAAATCTAATAAAAGTACTGACAGAATATCAATAGTTAAAATTTAGTATACATAATATTACAAATACCTACCCCTATGAAGGTTAACAAAAAAAAAAAATGTATCTTAAGTTTTCTCGGCTTTTCAGAGAACGGAGCTTTTTAAGTGAATATTCCATAACATCGCAGAATTATAACGATAACACTACAGACAGATTTTAGATTATATTCTGTGAATAGGTATGCTCAAGTTAGGTAGGTATACTTACTTTTATTGCTTGTATTAATATATTATGTATCATTCGAGTTAGGATATTTATATGTAATAAGAAAATGGTAAAATATGCAAATTATCTAAAAACATTAATATTTTAAATTCTATCAATCACAAAATCGCAAATAACACAACAAAGTATTTTATCACCAGTTTTGAAAACTTTATTAGATAATTCTTCAACAGCCTACAGGCGTTCTTAATTTAGCACTTTCACTTTGAACTTTGGGCATTCTAACAAATGGTTTATACCTAAATAAATGTTTAACCATTATGCGTCTATACCTACACTCGACAAACACTTTTTTTAACCACTGCTTATAGTTAGGTAACAAGCCTAAATTAATATAAAATCTTATTTTTTACTAGTTATAACCGACCATATTGTGTCTGTTTATAAATACTAGGTATATTTACAACATATAAGACAATATTTTTTTTTTTTTTTTGTTATTAAAGTATTTTTATTCAATCTGTTTCAATACATGAACAATAAGAACAATTTATGAAAGTAAAAATAAAATAAAATAAAAATAAATGACAGATTATCCCGAATGTAGAGGCCTCCCAACGGAGGTACTACGACATGAGTATTACTAAATTAGGCTAGCAGGTCGCGACACCACTGTCTTTTAAGTCTTTTAAGTCTCTAAGACAATATGAAAGAAAAAAATGGTTGATGTGTAAACATCTATGCTATCGGTTTGTAGTACGACCTTCTTGGGGAACCAAACGTCAGGCGTAAGTCATGTAGATGTGACTGCTTGAGTGTGTGTGTGTCGTCGCCATAGCGCTAAAATCGCAGAACCAATAAACCAGGCGAGTTTCTTATTTATTATTTTCTTTGTTATTTTCACGAGTATGGTAGGTGCGAACGCGCTCTGGTACAGTCGTCGGCCGATTCATTATTATTATTAATATTATTTATTATTCTCGTTTACGTATACGCGCGAAACCGTGTTTGTATCGTATAATATGTATTAAGTATACAAATTCCCACTCAAACCATGACATTATATTCCCCAATCAAAGTCTTACTACAGCTAAGATGTTTACAGTTTTACACATCATTCGTGAGTACAAAGGCACTCACATTTTCGTATACAATGATATGATATCATTGAATTCAAATTTAAAACAACCCAGTATACAGTTACCAACTTGTAACCTACTGTGCAGCAGAACGACATCCTCTTACCCGCTTTTTTCTATTTAATTCAGTATGAGCGAAATATAACTGAAAAGCAATGTATTTGCACTAAAGGAAAAAATATGCTAATATATGCATAGAAATCCTAGCCCTGAATAAATTGATAAATTATCATATTTTTCCGTAGGTTTTATGTTTTTCCCGTATTTTTACCTATTTATCCGATCAACTTATGACTTCGGTGTCGGTACAATGTTCTGTTATTATTGCTATACAAATTATTTTATTAAAATGTACTTATCTATAATTTATAACCTATACCTACTAACATACTATAGTTATCAATATCTCATACTATTTTAAATAAACTTATTGTATTCATAACTGCAGTGTTAAATATACTTTACCTATTGATATATGGATCGTTTAACTGCACTGATAGTTCATATAAAAAACTTATAAATATATTATTGACAATATTTTAAGCGTGTCAATCGATTTAGTTTTACAATTGACGTAAAACATTTAAGAATAAACACAAATACATTATTTTATATTACTATTTTGAAAAAAAATTGTTTATTAATATTACAAAAAAATGAACAATATATTATATTTATTTCATTATTTTCTCATTAGAGTATTAGACATATTGTCACACCAAACACTTAGGTACTCATAACAACATAATCCACTGAGTTATACTACAGCTGATATTACTCTCCAAATAAATCTGCTTACGTTTAATTATTATTTTGAAACTAGCTGATCCCGTGCACTTCGTTTCCCGTTAAATGTACCAAATCTATATGACTCAAACATTGTTCAATGCGTTATTTAATATTCGGTGTATGATGTTCTAGATTTATCTTAACTTTTCTGTTGCCCGGAATAAAAATTCTGAATTGCAGCAGTACATTATCCGATAGATAAGATTATCCGGTAGATCGCGGAATCCGTGCTGTTTGTACGTAAGTGTATGATTTAACTCAAAAAGTACCAAAGTTATACCAAGTTTGACGTTTTTACTTAATTAAACCTACCTATAAATCGTAACCTCACCTAACCGTACTAAAATCCGATGAATAAAAAAAACCAAATTTAACCCTTTTTAAATTAGCGTATCTTCTTCACATAGGTCATTCATTTATATATAAGATATATTTACAAAAAATAATAATATAAATCAACAAACATGCCCGATTAACCAATAGCAACCAATATAATATAATACACCATAGAGTAAATAAAGACAACGGTATCGAGTTCAAATCCCAGACATCAATAAATAGTTTTTGCAGTTTTTCTAATTATTCGGTTGACTTTTTAAAAATTTTCTTTCGTAAAAACCTTCACCTGGCAATAACGAACATCTTAAAAAAAATTTGAGCAAAATCGGCCCAGCCGTTCTCAACTGATGCAATTTCGAATTTTTTGTTTCCATTTATATATATATAGATTATAAATAGTTTATAATATTATATAATCTATATATATATAAATGAATGTATGTCAGTGTGTGTGTCCATATTACCATGGTAACCATATCTGTATATATAAAACAGTAAGCTGATTGACTGCTATCAACGCACAGCTCAAACCATTGGACGGATCTGGCTGAAATTTGGCATACAGATAGCTATTATTATGTAGACGTGCGCTAAGAAAGGATTTGCCAAAATTCGCATTTTAAATAGGTGCTGAAACAGGGACATTGAGATTCACGATAGAAATTGGAAATTTTATTTTTATTTATTTATAGTTGCCATTGGTTACAACTTACAGTCTACATTAGAAATTAGCATTTATTTATTGGTGGCCATTGGTTATTCGGGCAGATCAGGTACAAGCTTGCATCAAATCGAATTATTGAACATTGCCTACCAGGGTGGCTGAGTTGCACTTACCGCATCAAGTTACACCCAAAAGGAGTTCAACAATCATAATTTTTTTAAGAGTTGCGATTTTTTACGAGCAACCAAATTTGTTATATTAATCCACAGTATTAAATCAAAATAAACTTGGTATAACTTTGATACTTTAGAGTTAAATCATACACTTCCGTACAAACAGCACGGGGTCCGCGATCTACCGAAAGTAGATTGCCTACCTGATAATGTACTGCTGCGATTCAGAATTTTTATTCCGGGCAACGGAAAAGATAAGATAAATTTTGAACACCATAGTACACCGAATATTGAATAATGAATTGAACAAAGTTTGAGTCATATTGAGTTGATACATTTAACGGGCGATGAAGTGCACGGGATCAGCTAGTATTATATAATTATTATAAAAAAAAGGTTTATAGGATTACAATATTACAAATTATGCTTTAACCGACCGTCGAACTATATTCGTGACGATGATCGGAACGAGTGCAAACATTTTCTTTTTCGAACCATAGTGAAATTCTACAAAAATAAGAACAATTTATTCCATCATACCTATCCGTAATTGTTTTTGATAGAATCGTGGAATCGGTGCGAGTGTCTCATTTGGTGGAAATTGACAAGTCTCAGAGAAAACTTGTTTCGCCCACTCAAAACCTATATATATATAATATATATTATACACATAAGTGAAGCGACTTCCCGGTTTTGTTTCCATTGAATTTCTTAAAATGTTTCATTAATTATTTTAAGCACAAGAACCAGAGTGTGGGTATACTGCAAAAGCCCACAATATTAAAAGCAAAAATATAAAATGGTGTTACGATAATACCTAATTATTACAGCGCGACTATATTATAGCCTTAATATCGGCAAGGACATCGTTGCAGTATAGGTACCTACTCAAATACAATATTGTACGATTATTTTATTTAAGAGAATAATATGGCGGGACTAAAACGACGAAGCGATTATAATATTATATTATTATAATCGGTATAGGTACCACATATATATTATTATAATAATACGCATAAATGTGACCCCGCGACGATGACGTTACGTTTCGTAATACCCGCCAGTTTGTCGACACCAAAAACAGCTCCTATTATTGAGTGGCCAACTCTTTTGGACTTCACATCTCGCGATGTTTATTTCAATATTATCAACACATGCAAAAATTGCTCAGATGACGCGATGCTGTGCTAATCAATAAAACACATTTTATTACATTTTATTACATATATTGTTTATATGTGGTGCGTGTCATATTTATAGGTTTTTTTTTTTACCACAGGAAAATACCGTTTTGAAATCGGTTCATATAATAACGATAATATGATAATATAATATGCAGTGTGCTCACGTCAGTGATGCGGGAGCTCTACCGTAAAAAAAGTTATGGATAAGTTTTACGAGTAAATTTACTGGTAATTTTCTTTATAGGCGTGTATCTAAATATTTTTGTTCACTAAATTTTAATACGAACTCAATAATGTTCTTATCAATAATTAGTGCATCAGTTCGTTAATAACCAGTTGATATCAATATTATTACCTATTATATTGTGCTTATTTTTGCTATTATAAATATATATATGAACACTCGTATTATAAATCATTTTAGTATTATATATTGTCGGGGCCAAACAGGATAATATTATTGTATATTGATAACAATCCGTACTTCGATATAAAATTGTGTTAATTTCAATGTCAAAAAGTACTTTGAATTGATTTTACAAAATAATATAATTAATGGACAATTGTGTAATGCGTTGAACTATCGTATGTGCACTGTCCGTTATAGCAGTGAGTCTATGACGCTAAGTCTAAAAGTATATATAATGAGACAGTTTTCTAAGCGATCTAAACGGTGGTCTATCCTCGTCTATCTTACCGGCCGTAGCAATTTTCATCCAAAAACGAGATACCGTTTACCTCCAATGTCCATTTTCCACAAAAAAAAAAAATAAAAAATAATAATTCTTGACCACATTTTTTTGCACTTTCCATTTTCTTCCAATAAATAATAAATACAATTATAAAACAGTTAATATAAATAATTATTTATGCATATCGAAAAAATAAAAAAATATTCTCTATTAAGCTTGATCGACGGCTGATATAGATATAGCCGATAATAGAATGTGTTCGCGCAATAAGCAATTAGCTTATCGCGGAAGACGACTCTGCGCGACGGCGACATCTCCCTTCTCGTCCAAACACCACTCCGTCCTTAAATTATTTAAATTATTCTAAATGTTATGTATATTTATTATCTTTGTTTTCTCGTTTGTGTAAATAAGTATTGGTCAACTTTTGGACAATATTATTATCAGTTTTCTCATATCACTATTATTTTTTCTTTTTTATTGTTTATGTCTACGGCCAACGCCCTTGTTGTGTTTTTTTTTTTTCGTATTATTGTTGTTGTACGTAAATTATTCTTTTTCTTGTCCCGCTATTACAGCGGTGGCTTTTCGTCGTTATTATTCTATTTTTTTTTAAGTCGCATTGAGCGCATAGTCTGTATCAAAATTATTATGTATTATTCACTACAACAGTGAGCACCAAATCTATTATTCTTAATTTATTTATTACTGCAATGTGCACCTGGTTGCCAGTCTTGGGTAAAATACTTTTTAAAAGTATTTGGAATAAATACTCGAATACTCAGGAAAAATAGTATTCCGAATATGTATTCGAATACATCATAAAAATAGTATTCTGAATAAAGTATTTAGAATACTATAAAAATATTCCAAATACTTTTAAAATATTTTTTTTTTAGATATTAATAAAATAATAACTGCTTTGGGGGAACTATAGCCAATGCTTAAATATATAATATATTGTTTGTAAATTAAAATTATAATATACCTAACTATGACTATTTATGATTTACAATATTATATTATAATATTTATTAATAATTATCTGCAATATTATTATCTTCTATGAATAATATTAATTATATTATCAAAGCATAAAATCTTTCATCAGGACAGGCACAGTTGAAAACAATACATACTAAATTAGGTAAAAAGTATTTATTTAAACAAAATATTAAAATATTTTCAAATTAAATGTTTGTTACATTTTAGCATTAATGTTTTTTCGAAGTTTTCATCTGTCATTCTTCCTCTTTTTTTAGTCAATACGGCACTACCAACACTAAAGACACGTTCTACAGCTGCACTGCTTGGCAGTGGTGTGTTGAATTTTACAAATACTTTTCTTATTGTTGGAGTTTCAATTAAAGAATCTAAGCTTTTAGTTGGACTTTTGGTAAAAAAATTTGATATTTCCTGTTCCAAAGGTAGAGTTAATTTCGATTTATTTTTTGACCAATCAAAAAAATTATTTGTATCGTCACTGTCTGATGATTCACATTCCAATAAATTTTGTTGCTCAAACATTTCTAAACATGAGTGCTTAAAAAATGATAAAGCTGTATCTTTTTTATCGCTATTATTAAGCCAAGCCGTTTTGAAGTATGGATGAGAAAGTGTAGCAGACAATAAAAATGGATCACTGAGCTGTTTATTAAAACGTTTTTCTACACTATTCTTAAGACAAATAACCAGAAAATCGCAAAAAATTAATTTTTTTTCCGATAGTAAATCATCATATTTTTGTTTGAGTGATGTGATAGATGGCAATAAGTAACCAAAATACATATGTTTTTCCCCTTGTAATACATCTAGACACACACACAGAGGCTCCATTACTAGTAAATACTCCTCCAAAAATTCTATATCGGTTTTAGAAAAACGATTAACTGTAAGGGCATCACATATCTTGTAAAATTTAGAAGGGCTTTTTTTAAAATGAATAATAAGAAATTTTATAGCATCAAACCAGGAATTCCAACGGGTATCATTAGGAGTTTTTAAGTATACATCCAAATTGGTTTTCACTATGTCAGCCATTTGACTAGAACGATTCTGTTTGTTCCAAATAGCTTGACATTTTGCAAATGTTAGTCTGCTTTGCTTTTTATAGGCTCCCAATAAACATCTGTTGGTTACATTTTTGTCATCATAACCTTTTAAAGCCTTTTCAATGTCCTGAAAAAAAGAAATAAGAAATAAGAATTAATTTATAATATATATATATAAATGTAGCTTACAGCTGTAGCGATTAAATTGAGGGTGTGTGAAGCACATCGGTGATGTTTGGGCAAATTATACAGTAAGGTGTCTTCCCAATTAGAATTGCTTTGTTGGTTTAAACTAAATTCTTCATTATTTAGAACTTCAGAAATTGGTATACTAGAAAACTCAATGTCTTCTTCTTGTTCTTCTTCAATATTACTTTCCCCATTATTGTCATGTACATTTTCCTCTTCGTTCATTTCTTCCAAAGAACTAAGTATTTCTTTATCTTTTTGGTTATTATAAACAGCTTGAACCTCTGAAGATTGACCAAACATTCTGAAAATAATTCACATTTTTATCATCAAACATACCAATAGGAACCGTAATTATTATTTATTATATATAATTAATAGGTATACAGTATACTAATCAAAGTTTTATAAATAATAATTGAATTCAGCATTTATTCAGCATCAAAACTTAGTTAACCAGTTATTTTAAAATACAAGTACAAATTTGAATTATAATATTCTAGTTTATAAAAAACTATTTTAAGTGAGTAACTTTTTATTAGTTTAAGTTACATCTTACCAGTCTTACCTGGGTCTTACCTAGTTAATTATAATAAAAATATATGATATCATAAATCATAGGCAATAGGTATTACTATTGCTATTACTTATTAGCTTGGTATTAGCCATTAGGTATGCATTTATAAAAAGAATTTCTGAAATTACTTTTGCAATTTTGTATACAACATTTAGATTAGTAAAACCATAAGTTTTAGAATACCTAATGGCTAACATAGCCACATGGTTATAAAAATAATATATTTTTAGTAAAAAACACTGAACAAAACTTACTGGAAACTTTTGACAAAATTTGATCCGTTATCAGTAGTTGTATATATGACTTTATCACTAATATTAAAGTACAAATATACTGATTCCATTTCTTTAGCTAATATATCGTACGTATGACTACCCTTTATTCTTTTAATGGCCAACAAACAAGATACTCTTTCAAGAGTTTTTGGATTAATCCAATGGCATGTCAATCCTAAATATGACCTGAAAAAAACATTTTATATATAAGTTTATAATATTATTAATGTATTATTATATTATTAATTTATTAATGTACATAATTATTTTAATGCCACACCTTTTAAAAATAGACCAACAATCAGCTGTTGTGGTCAAATATTCGACTTTGGAAAATGCATCTTTCATTGTAAGTATGAGATTTTCATGTTGAACAGTTATATTTTTCATCAATGTTTTCCTTGTTAATACATGGCAACCATTATATCCAACTGTTATCAATTTTTTAAAGTCTTCATGCTCCACTAAATTAAATGGCAATGAAGCATTAATGACTAGATTTTGAATCATCAAATTTAACTCCTCTAAAATATGAATATTTATAAACAATTAAAACTATATAATTTTACAGCAGTAGTAAAAAATAAGCAACAAACACAATGACAAATAAATATAAAATTAAAAAATTAAAATCACCACATTAATGAATGTTAGTCTGATTTAAGAATGAGTTAAACGTTTACTATACAAATAAATTACCCAATTTATAAATGTGAAAATAATAATTAATAGTGTTAGCTAAAAACTTAACTTCATAAAAAAAACTTTAAATTGTCTAACACAGCCATACCCTAAATTATCACAGATATTTTTATAAGGATTCTTAAAAAAAAACCTGAACCTGGTTCATTTAACCAAACTTTTAGAATAATTGTATTAATGGACTCTACCTCGGTAGTATACTTCCGCAAATATAAAGTTACAGGCAAAGGGTAAAATAGTTTGTAATCAACAATTTAAAACTAAAATTTGACTTACTTTGAGATGTCAAAGTATTTTTTCTAGAAAAATCTAATATAGTAGTAACTTTTGATTTCTTTTCTTTCACCAAATTTAAGCTCTCATTTGTTTCTTCTGTAACATAATCACTTGTTCTCTTCAATTTGGTTTGAGTCTCGACAGTCTCGTCGTTTTTCGAAGTCCAAACATTTTTATGTTGCATCTAAAATAAATTGGGTAACCTCTCTATATTTTTTAGGTATTAGGTAATAGGTATTATATACCTAATATATTATACAATGCTCCGAAAATAATCTGTTTAAACTTTTATTATAATTATAATAATAGTAGGACAAAGATACAAAGTATTAATCGTTGGAATAAGTACTTACTTCTAAATGTTTTAACAGATTTGAACATGTCCTTGTGTCTGCTGTTAATAATTTAGTTGATACACAATATTTACAACGAACCAAATATTTTTGGTATGATTCAAAATCTTCTTTTAATTTTACAATTTTAAATATATTTTCATATTTAATCCAAGGAAGACGGTAGTCACTATTTACACTATTTAAAGTTTTATCTGCCATAATTGTGAACTCGCAAATTAATGATTTAACACGTTGAAAACAAAAATACGTAAAATAGTATATAACAATAAATTAATAATATACTATGTCAATATAATGTGTGATGTGTCACTGTCGCACTTCATTCTGCATTTCTAAATCGCTTATTGGCTTTTCATAGACCATAGTTAGTATGGGTACAACGATGTGCAGACTACAGAGACGTCAGAGACAGACGTTCAGTCACAGTAGATAAAATATAAAAGATAAGCAATACGGCAATACCCATTAGTCTTTAATATACAAATTTATTTATAGCATTCTTGTTATTGCAATCGGTATCGCTGATCGGTAACCACTAATCAGTAAACACTAAACATGATATAAACCAATACCGGTCATAATTTTATTATTGTATGAATGTATGATATTAAATATTGATAGATGTTATCAAATATCAATTACTGAATTACCTACAAATTTGAAATTTCCAACAAAAATTATACGTTTTCTATTTTTCGTTTTAAATTGTATAACCAAAATCCTAAAAAAATATATTGTTATACTATTAAAGTATTCCGAATATAGTATTTGGAATACTTTCGAAGGTATTCTGAATACTGCGTAAAATACTTTTAGGAAAAGTATTTTCAAAAGTATTCTGAATACCTAAATAGTATTCCGAATACTGTATTCGGAATACTTTATTCGGAATACTACCCAAGACTGCTGGTTGCTCACTGTTCTCATTAGTATACTTTGTGTCGCTGTTATACAACAATCTCAATAAAACACGATCTCATACCCAAAACTGAATGCGTAAGTCATTTATTCATTATTCTTATTATCATCATCATCGTCATAATAAACGAGTCGTCCGCGTAAGTCTGCCAGCAACGTACGTTATGTGAGAGGCCGCCCAGGTCGTCGAGAGTCAATTTCCCGAGCTGCGTCTTCGGCAGCGTATCACCGTCTCCGGACTTCCTTAATATTTAAGTTAGTTTGTAAGTACTGGCCTTATATTGTGAGCTCTGTGATCATTGCACCATACCAGAATCGATCACAGAGACCCCTCCCCATAATTAAACTGTATCATCCTAACTCCAAAACTAGGTCTGTCCCATCCTTATCGTCGTCGTGCAACTATAATTGCCTATCCGCAAACAATAAGGCGTAGGCATATTCGTTTGCTTAATTACTGTTAGTCGGCACCTTTTAAAAAGGCACTAATAGTAATAATCTCGTCTCGGCTCGCACCGAGTGGTCCTTCGGTCTGTTCCGGGCGTGTTCAGAATGTATCAACCGAAAATGTGATCCTAGCAACTAGAAGGGCTTGCATTTGAAAAAAATTCTGTTTTAAGTTATTTAGAATTAAAACGTTACCAAAAGATTTTCGTTTATCGTTATACAGAATTAAAACGTTATCCAAGTTTTGAGTTTATCGTTATTTAGAACTAAAACGTTGTACAGGTACCTATTAAGTGCTTACCGTTATTTAAAATAGTGTTAATACCTATACAATTTAAAAATAATAACTAATCCGAACTAATAATAACTAATAATATATTATATAAATATAATAAATTCAATTCTTAGATTGTCGCATGAAATAAATGTTTTTACAAAACCAATACACCTTTCAAATAAATAGATTATAAAATATTTCGTTTTGCGTTATTTTTCGGTTAATGATATTCTATAAGTTACGTACTTTTTCGTTATTTTTTTTCTAATGATATATAGTATATTTTGTTATTCGTTATGTAGTTATTTAAATATATTTATTGAATGGGTAGAGTTATAAACAAAATGTTTGTATAAAAATTATAAAACTATATTTTCTAACAAAAAATGTATGCGTAAAATCTTCATTGGACCATTCATTCCATTGTTTGAGTCAGATTTATAAAATATTAAGCTAAAAAAAAAACAGTAATTTGTCATAATATATAAAAAAAAAATTAAAAAATATGGTTATATGATAATTAAAACTAAATTAGAACATTTTAATATAAATGCACACTTAGTAATTCAATAAATATCAAACTAATTACGTATTATTAACTATTTATGTAAATTTTAACAATCTTATTAATAAACTTAAAATGGTTTTTTCAAGTTATTTTTTTTGCAATCTGGATAACGCTATCGCACGATAACATTATAGTTGGTACCTAGTAGGTTGTGCAACACCACGTCCATATTATAAAATAATATAATATAATAATAATAAATATCTGCGAGTGTAATAAAATAAGTCCAAATATAAATTATTCCATCATTCAAAACTAATTAATAGTTAATATGTGTAGTGAATTGTGAATGTATGAAATAATTATACACCCAGTATACTTATAAGTTATGAATAAATACTATAACGTCTATAACACAATGACAACGACCAAGAATTCCAGAGATAATGTAGTCCGTAATTGGATTATTATTTTCGTGTTCTTTTAACTGAACGAAAATACTGTGAAGAGATTACTAGTTTAGTAGAATAAAAATACTCGAGTATAATATTACTATTAGTAGTTATTTCATTAATTTTACTTATTTACAATTCGAGTAACTACTACCAAAATTAGTAATTACTAATTACTAATTTTTCGTTTGATTTTTTTCAGTTGGTTCCGAGAATCGAGACCGAGCAAATCATTCGATTATTTTTCATAACAATCAAGTTACTCAATTTAATCAAATAAAATCAATTCAATTAAATGAAAATAATTATTTTCACTCGATTGTTCCCATCACTAGTACCTACCTATATACCCAACTAATAATAACAATAATAATTTATATCGATATTTTAATCTATCGTTACGCGCGTGGTGCCAGAGGTTAAACCTCGGTATATTAGGTATAGATACGAATCGTTACAATAGTCACAACGAATGTAGGTTAATTCGCAGCACCGCAAGGGTCAATGACTATTTTAATAAGTTCACTGACGAATGTGTTCAATGGAACGAAGGTAAAAACATCATCTATACGCGATCTTCCGTCCTCCCTAGCTGTAGGTAAGTAGGACCTATATCTAAATATAGTTATGAGTTTTTCTTTCTTGTTTTCTTATCATTTTTTGTGGTCGAATGTACAACTCCTCGCGAGTGCAGTACCTACCTATATAAACAATACGCTTTATGGCCAGTTTCACGATCGCAGTATACAACTGTCGTGGTTAGCACTTCGGTGATAGTTAATGCGGCTAGATTGTGTGATATAGAGCTGTCGTACTAACCATAACAGAAATTATCGACTTAGTTACTACAAACGGGCCCTATAATTATAACAACAGCAAGCTGTTTCAGTATCGAACCATTAGAGAGTTGCACCTTACACTCTAGATGGTGCATTTGTGAGGTAAAAATGAAAAATTACCCGTAGCTATCAAGGACGCCGAGCAAGAGAAACGAAAAAAAAGGTGCAAGTGTGAATGGGGTATCGCTCTGCTGTACAGTAGGTTACAAGTGGGACACTGTATAATGGATGGTGTTAAATTTGAATTCAATGATATAATATTATCATTGTATAAGAGAACGATTCTGAGCGAAGACGATCAGTCATCCTATATAATATATGATATTACTAAGTATATTTGACGATATTATTACTATATGAATTAAGTAATTTATATATAACCTATTTACGTAGAACCTTGTTTTAAATTGTCAATTCTTAGATAAAAGTTGAACAATTTATACATCTTTAACCACAAAATAATTATGAAGTTTTGTCAAAATGTCAACTTTATAAATGCGTATGAAAAAAGTTGTGCCTATATGTATTTTAAAAATTTTTCAACTGCTATTGTAACAATATATCAGGAGCCTTGTATTAAATGTTCACGTTTTTTGGCACAACAAATAAAATTTGATTGATAATATTGTAGAAAAAAAACTAAAAAAAAAATGAAATTTGAAATTGTCCGTATAAAAAGCTCAATATTAATTCATTTTTCAACATTTTATGGTGTATATAAAATTAAAATATAAACATTCAGTGAAATTTTCATGTATCTACAGTACAACATTTTTGAATTACAACAAAATAAGAAAATCGCTACATGAGAAATCTTATATACATAATCTTGATATTTTAACGTTAAATTTAGGATCCTAAAAAACCTTGTTTGAGGGATGTGGGGGCAAAGCCTTCCGCTCTTCCACAAGTTTCTTTACTCTACAAATTGATTGCAACCCTAACATTTTAGCCCAATTGACGCCACTATTCAGTATAAATAATACCTATACATATATAACTACTTACCTACTTAGACACTTAGTAATACACTCTAACAACCAGCCTTAGCTTGGAACCATTATTCAGTAATTTATGAATCATTATTTTATTATATATTATAATTTTTATGATACATCATTGAATTCAAATTTAACACATACATTACGATTACATATACATTGTCTCTCAATGAAAATAGAAACACTCTTACTGGTACAACAGAAAATCGGTTATACCTACTTCCCCCATTTTTTCGTTTTTTGTTATTTTTATAAATTTTTTTATGATTAAACAACCTCGAACGGTTATCGTTAAAAAATCATGAATATTTTCATATTAAATTCTTTGCCCACCCAAATTATGTCGCCTATTTTTTGTACGATAAAATAACATCTGCTAGTTGCCATTATATGACTAGTACGGCATAATCTAAAATTATAATTTTGTTTTCCAACCACAATTTCACATATTATTTTCCAATTAATATCAAGACAATCGATAATCGTTTATGTTCAAATATCGGGTGACGTCTAATAATTATTATATCATCTGAACAAATTGGATTAAATTTATTAAATATTCTATATGTAGTGCTGAAAAATATTCTTAGCATTATTTTGACAATAAAAACAATAAAAAGCAAATAAAAGTTCCATCTGCTATCCAACAGTTCGATTCTTGTAAAAATGTACAATTTTCATAAGTTGTAAACAACAAAACTTCGTTGGTTTTTTTTACTAAAAATGCATTACCTGATAATGTTTCACTCAAGTATAACGGTAAGTCAATTATATCTGCTGTTTGTGGCTCCAAGTAAATATCTTCATTACATCTAATATTACGTTTTATTATTTTATTACGTTTAATAATTTGTCGAGCCGCTTCTTTACTGACATGTGAATTAATTGTTTGAGACGTTCCTGCGATTGCAGCGTGGTATATTTGTATTGGTTTATCATGATTTTCTCGTGCTTTTTTTTTTATAGTTTCTTTTATTTTTCTTGCTCCTACACTTATTGGATCAGCTCCGTGCAAATGGTCATTTTCAGAAAAAATACAATTCTTGTCAATATAATGTACATTATTTTCACAAAAAGTCCGAATTTTTGCACCACATTTTTTTACACAAGTACGTAGTTCAATTGCGTATGTCGTACTGTACTATGTTCCTGTCTCCTGTTAACGCTATAGCGTATTTTAGATAAAATGTTAACATGTATAGTATAATCGCATGAGGCATAACGCATATTGTTATACTTATCGATTGCTTAATGACATAACCTATTTTTCGTTATCGGACCACGTTCTAGATCGTATATATATAATATATATAATATAATATTTATTATTATTATAGATATATAATATTTTATTACAATTGAAAAATAACTATTCGAACAAATTACCTTTTAATCACATGACTTATCGAACACATGGCTTTTCGAAGATACAATTTTTCGATGACATGAACTTTCGAACACACATTTTCGAACACACGACTTTCGAACACATGACCGCCGAACAGGCAACCGGTTGTAAAAGTTCACGATTCACGAGTTCACATTATAAGAGTGGTTTGAATGTCTAAACATTGTGAATATAATATAATATAATTATAATATGTATTCGCAGAGCCTCAACAATATGTTTTGATGTTGAGTTGGTTTATGAGTTTAGAATTTAAGAGTTGAAAGGCGATGTTTAAATTTGTTGTATTATCATTTATAGATTTGTTGAACCACTTATTAATTATATTATGTAAATATGTTACATATTTAATTTGTTTCATACAACAAACCACCATCTAAAAATGTTTACTTGGAATTTGATGCCTATACAATTTTAGATATAATAAACATTTTATTTTATGTTTCATAGAAATGAAATATTTCATGAAAATAAAATTCACGACATTTTAAAACCCTAATGATATATAAACCG
The DNA here is from genome assembly GCA_949089665.1 of Macrosiphum euphorbiae. Classification (NCBI taxonomy): domain Eukaryota; kingdom Metazoa; phylum Arthropoda; class Insecta; order Hemiptera; family Aphididae; genus Macrosiphum; species Macrosiphum euphorbiae. Next base: position 71,239,127 of record CARXXK010000003.1, on the reverse strand, counting down.
TATTACCGTTTACCAAACTCAACAATAACTTTTTGAGCATTAGTGGATTATTAGTCGATCGTATTTTAAACTAATTATACCAATACCGTAATCTTAAACACATTTTTACACTTTACTCTACATACATACGAAGAAAGTATATATTAGAGAAAAAAAAATAATTACAACTTTCCGATTTAATAATAATAAAAGAAAAATATTATTATGCAATTTTGTATTATGCTGCATGTAATAATATGTGAAATTTACATTTTTAATGGAACTAACTTGTCAGAACAGTTTATAGTGCCCCTAGTAAATATTTTAAATATATTTTTCTTTCTTTAATAAAATAAAATTCCGACGAAGTTTATAACAGCTGCGCTCATTGGATATTATATCATATACATAAGAGAAATACAATTTCTATACATGATAAATAGAGATAGTATTAAACTATGTTTGACATACTGACATAGTACGTATGTTTGGCAAATGTTTGTTTTATGGATCGTATTATAAAATGTCATTCCCTAACTCCTTCGAATCTACTCGAATAACAGAGTGCTATTTATTAATTGTTTCGAGGTATAAATGCTGTAATTGAACGAGCACTTTATATATTGTTCTCAGGTTGACCCATTTATGTACATTTTTTAAGAGAGGGATATCTTTTTAAAAGAAAAGGACATTCTGCATGCCGGATCAAAGATCCATTTTCAAAATTATAATTATAGGTATAAGCTAAAATATGCATTTGAATAGTGCAAAATATTTGTTATTTTTCAAACGTATTAATCTACCACTGTCTTATACCACAGCAAAATGAAAATTCGGGCTTTTAACTTTCCCAAAAAAAAGTTCTCATCTTTCAAATAAAAAAAAAGATCGAAATTCGAGTTTTTTCCTGGGAAGTAATTTTTGTTGATGAAATATACCGTATCAAATTACCCTCCCCCCATCATACACACACCGCTTAAACATATATATTGGGCAGCAGATTAGTATAGACAGTATTATAATAATTAAGGTGGCGACTAAAATATAAAGCATAATTTAAAAATTTTATAGAATAGTGGAAAATCGAAAAAACCCACACCTACAGCTTTAAACGATTGACGTCGATACTCGATAACTTTCTCAAATTGGCAATACACACACTAAGAAAAATATATATATTTTAATTTTGATTATTTACAAATATCGTCTGTAAATCGAAACACTCAAGGAACGGACAACGTCTTTATTTTTCTTTGATAAAGGGAAGTGGGAACTCATCATTTCGGTGTTCTTTTTATTTTTTTTATAAAAACGAATTACTCTAACGAGTCGTTCTTTAAAAATAAATTCGTTCCAGGAATCTGATCCTTTTGGAACTCGTTCCTTCTGTGGAAGATTCAAACACTGAGTTATTAGAATAAGTGTCTCTTGATAAAAGGACAGATTTGGATCAGGATTAAACTCGCCATATATATATATATAGCCCATAGGCCCATAACTGCGGTGGTTGCGTTAGTTGTGTAGTAGAAAATTTTTTTTTTTCAAATCGGCAATCAGTCATTACTCGACATTGCGCGTAATGTGAGATGGCTACACGAGCAATTATGGGGGGGTGGGGCCTTGGCGCCTTGCCCCTGTCTTAGATGATACACGTCAGCCTTTTTTCATTTATGTACCACCTACACAGTTTGAACATTTTCACGTACCACTTGACAAATTATTGATCTGAATGTTTTAATGTATACGCAATTTTACATTTTTTCATGCATGGAATTGTTTTTCGTTAGGAACTACAAAACCATGACGATATCAGAATTGAATACAAAAAATAAAAATAAAATATTTATTATTATTAATATTAATTAATGTGGATAATAAATGACGAAATCCTTTTTTTTTTTTCATTAAGGTTGATTTCGAGTACCATATATTATGTCATAAGCGACGTGACATACATGCGCTGAGGCCATGGAATCGATGATGACGATTGTTGGTACATAATATTTGTATCACGCCCCAAAGGAAAAATGAATTTTTTTAAATTTTGTAGGTATGGCTCGAGGACCATAGGTTGGGAATCTCTGATCTATGATGATTGGATCATCGCAGGAAAAATTTTTTTGTGATCCATGATGTCAAAAATGTCCACCAGAGTGAATCATGTCTAGTCACGATTATAAAGAACGATTATAATCATGCGTCTAGTCTTATCCCTATCATCTTATCAGTTATCGTTGATAAAAAAAACCAAAAAATAAAAAACCATAGGAAAAAAAAAAGATCACTGCAAAAAAAACCATGAAAATAAAAACCAAATTTTTATATTTTGCTATATTATGTATTTATGTTATATTATTATATATTACAATATATATATTAAGTATTTACAAAAGTTACGTCAATTCAAAAAACGATCACAACAATAATAATAATAATTTATATTTATATTAGAAATTCGTTTTACAATAACTATAATTTCTTCCAAATTTGAACCTAAAATCGTTGTTTTAAATGTTCAATCTTTAACTATAAAAATTGAACAATTTATAATTTTTAACTACGTTTTAAAAATTTGTCACAATAAAATAATTTCAAATAAGTTACTTATTTAAAAAAAAATGATCAATACAAACATACAGTCTACAGTTATAATAATAATTATTTCAAAGAAGTTTTACGTTTTAAAAAATTGTAAGTTTAACATCGTCATTTTGTAAATCGTCATATATATGTCAAAAAAAAAAAATAAAACATAAAATAACAAATATTAAAATAAATCATAATTAAATAATTAAATATTGTTTACCAGTAAGAATGATCGAACGCTGGTGTAGTACTTATAGTTAAAAATGCAGTGGAATTTTTCAATAACTCTCTAATTTGTGTACTCTCAATTGATGATAGAGTTGATAGATGTTGATTTGGTACTTTTTTTTTTTTAATAAATCTTGCTTGTGGTTTAATTTTTTTTTTAGGTTAGGTTAAGTTTTTCTTGTTTTTGTAAAAATTCATTATCGAAAGCTAAATCTCATGGTAATGGAAAAGACTGATTTTCATTTTGTACTGTTGCAGTCTGTCGCTTAGCACATGCATGTGTAATATAATAATATAATATCATATAATATAATATACATTGTATATGTTTACAAATGTTAAAATAAATAGCATTATTCATGCAAGAAACAAGTACATTTTATAACTGTGTACACATATTTTACATAATATATAAATCGACAATCACATGATACTGTTGTTTTTTCGACTCTAAATTTAATATGTATGTCTGTTTCGGAATTAACCAGCCAATTACCATTAACTTGAAGAACCATATCCGATGTAATTTTTGTACTTTTATTGTGAGCTGCAATAATTTTTTTCTGCGATGATCCAATCGTGATCTATGAGCTCTCAGCGTACCACAGGTTGAGAAACTCTAATATACCCCGCGTGGTATACCACTAAACGAACACTCAATTATTTAAATCCTGGATTCATAATCTACGGTATGGTTGGATATTATAATTTTTGTTGAATATATCTATTCACAGAATATCTAAATATAATATAACTTATGATGTTGCAATAGCTACATGACATAAGAGCTAAAGGTGCAAAAATGACACATCTTTTGCAGTTTTGCATCAAAATGTGTAGGACAAAAGCTATTCAATCTAATATTATAAACCTTTATACCTTTTATACCCAACATATGACAGAAGCACCAAAGGTGCAAAATAGATATATCATTTGTGAACAAATTAATATTTATCCATAAGTAGTTAGTTATTCAAAAAACTCGATCTTATGATAATTGTTAATAAATATAATGTAAATTAATAAATTATAATTTTGAAATTACCTATAACTTTAATAAATCATTTGATTTTTTCGATCTTATAAAAAATTGTTAAAAACTAATGTATACATACAAATAAATATAATTTGAATAAATCGGTTGATTTTATTGAACTTATCAAAATTAGTCAATGAAAAATTGTTAAAATATAGTATATAGTTCTAAATTTATAAATTTAATATCTAGACACGCGGTAGCGTGTCAAGCCAAGTTCTAGCTAACAGAACTGGCGAGCAGCACCGTGTGTAATATTACACGAACCATTTGGAGCCACTTTTGACCCCCTCATAACTCAAAAACTATTCCACATAAACATGTCAAATTTGGCTCATATATTGAGACTAACGAGATACATATGTGCTCTAAATTTCATAAACACACTTCAAACCGTTATTTAGATATTAACGTCCGAAAATCGTCATTTTTATCACTGACTTACCTATAGATCAAAATTCTAACCCAGTTCCAGATGACCTAGAAAGTTCAAATTTGGCATACAGATAGGTAGTTAGGTAAATACAAAGGAAAAAATCAGAAACTTGAAAATTTTTAATTTAAAATTTTTTAATTTTTAATTTTTAATTTTTTAATCAATTGATTTTATTATAATTTTGCAATTATTTTATCTATTATGTTTAATTTTTCAATTTATAGGTTAGGTTAGGTTAGGCATAATAATTGCCTCTAGTTTAATGTACTGTAATGTAATGTTGACTTAAATAACCTTTCCCGTATCGCCGCTCCAAAAATACGACTAGCCGAATATGTGTCGATATTGTCGACCCGCGCGCAGCAACATACTTTTTTTTCTATCTATGTATGTAATTAATATTATTTTTTTTAAATATTACAATTAAAATAATTAAATAATTATTCTTACAAATTATGAATTATCCACCCAACAGTAGAAACTACAGTCAATAAAATTATGATAATTAAAAATATACTCAAAAAGAGTTAAAATAATTGTAAATTAATTTTACATATATTTTATACTCTGTGTATACAACGGAAAATATTTTATAATAAATATTATTATTAATATTAGTAACTGAATTATATTATATAGTAATAAACTTTATTTATAGAATACGTCATGGCTAGGTTAGGTTAGTTATAATAATTTACATACAAAAAGTAATGATATCCCACCAAAAACATATATGTAAAATGAGAGCCAAGTTCAATACCATAATATATGCCTTGGTTGTTGACTTCAACGACAAAATAAGTGAGATCTAAATGGGTGCCAAGTTAGGATAATATATTGAAGCCTAAGGTCTGACTTGGCTACGAATTATATATTATAGCATTTGCAAGTTCTAAAGCTTTGAGTTCTTATTTTATTCTTCGGAAAATCCTCTTCACTCTTCCATTACTGTTTTAGTAGGTACTTATAATAATAATTTGTATATGAAAAGTAGCCAAATCACACCTTAAGCTTCAATATATTATCCTAACTTGGCACCCATTTAGATCTCACTTATTTTGTCGTTGAAGTCAACAACCAAGGCATATATTATAGTATTGAACTTGGCTCTCATTGTACATATATGTTTTTGGTGGGATCTATTGAACGTGGCACACAAGTATCTAGGAGTTTGGCATTTTCGTACTATACGATTTTGGCGCGTTCATTTTTTTTCTCATCTAATTTTGGCGCTTATGTCTTCCACCGGTTTCAATAGTTCATATTATATAATATTACAGCTGTATAATCTGACAAATGAGGAGCCCATAATTATGTATTCGCAGAATATAATAAAACTAGGTACATAATGATGATGTCACAATACCTACCACCTACCTACATATATATAGTGCCTACAACCTACCTACGTATATATATATATATTGTATACTTATAATTTATAGTGGATAGATGATTTATATATATGTGTAATGTTAAATCAGCTATTATCTACAACTGTAATTGTAATAATAATATTCTCCTCTATTAGATTCTGTGCAGTGCTTAGCCACCTTCCAATTCGAAGAATATAATATAATATAACGACGGAGATGATGTCTTAATATAGTACTTAAATATATACTTCGTATCGTCATCATCATCACTATCATTTATAGTAGATATATAGGTATATATATATGTAATGTTAAGTCGACTATTACCTATAATTGTCGGTTTGCGGGACGTCCTAAAATACCTACCTATATAATATTATAATATATATAAATTGGTATATGTGATGAGAAAACGGCTAGCAGTCGATCAATTCGATTTTGTCACACCGTAGTCGTTAGAACGAGACCTAACCTAACCTAACCCATAATATATAGGTACAAATGTACAAGACGAGGACCTCGGAATTATATCGTTTCCTCCGTCATTAGTGGTTTGGTGGTCGGATGTCACCGATGTCGACACCGATGTCGCTTATAATATTACTGTCGTTCCCGATTTCGTTGGACGCGATTCGCGGTATACCGGTTGGTAACTGGTAGGTAGGCAGCTAACATTATTATTGTGTGGTACATGAGCTAATGCTGATGTTTCGTCTCCACCGGCGGTTGTGCTTCTGCAGGACGATTTTCAAACATGAAACGGTTTTACTCGTTGTTGGTGTACGTCCCGATCACTGCAGTTGAGTCAAGATGCATAATATACAGAAACTATTATACCATATGATTACCCAGAGGCGTACTCTACAGGTGGTCACTATAAAGGGGCCTTATACCAACCCCCCACACACACAAAAATCGGCTGCGTCGTTTTAGAGCCGAAAGCCGTTAAAAATGTATATATATTTTATACTACCCAAGGGGCACCCGGTAACATTTTATTCCCAAAAATACACTACGGGAATAACGATCCTTTTCTGTAGAGTCAACCAAATTTGATAAGTTTATTTTTTACTAATATAGGGTAATATTCTAAAGCCCACCCACAATTAGGTAGTTTTAAACTTTTTTCGTACAAATTATTTTGTACACTTATTCGAAATAAAATCAAAATCCGGTAATTCGCTATAAGTCCTAGCTTATACTAAGCTTTTTACTGTAAAATTATTATTTTTTTTATATAGACACTACGGTATCAACTCCTCTCCCCTCTAAATAGGTACCTGGCAATAGAGTAGCGGAAAAGTATTATAATTAAAATTGTTACTTAAATATGAAATATAATTGTCAAATTTTATAGAATTGCGAACATTTTAAAACTGGTGCAACGGGCCCTTTAAAATTTCACCGAGCTAAGTTCGAGTCTTCTAAACGTATAATTAATACAACACAATAAACTATGATTCACTATATTACTATAACTATGTTTAAAGAGAATTTTATGACCTTTATATTTTGGTAGACATCAATTTTCGGTTTTTAACGTAGCGATGGATGTATTGAATATTTGAATTTATTGACAATGGTGTTATCACGGTGGTGCATGGTGCACTTGCACTCCTATGCTATTATATGTAGCTGGTTCAAAGTTATGCATTTTGCACCTTCAGAAGCTAAACTTTCATCTTAATAGTACTATTTTTGTCGGTGTATTGACTATTTTTCTTAAAATATAATAACATACCTATCTGAACAATTGATAATAAAATAACTTGTAATGATTTTTTTATCACTTACCTATTAATTATTATAGCTCGATAGAAGTGTCACAGACAGTAGTGAAACGAACCTAAATGAATAAAATATAAGAGACCTACAATAATTGATCCACCACCCATCCACACACCAACAATTATAATAATAAACTTAAATATAATAAATTGTAGAAGTATATTTTTGATCAACTGAACTACTTGAATCCAATTCAAAAGTAATTATTAATTTGTTAAATATCCAAACTGGTACAGTTTTAACAAAAAAAAATATTTCCTATACTAGACCGAATACAGTCGGGGGAAAATGTCCATTTACCATGAATATTACTATTTACTATAATTATTATTATTATTATTATTTAATACCTAATGGTTTTTGACTTCCATATTGAGCATAATCCACTCAAAATAGCTTTTCAAAGACCACTTTCGTTTAGCCACTGCTGATACATTCTCCTTGTCAATTACATATTATATTCTTATGATTTATAGACTATAATAAGGTCTGCATTAACCAAAATAAAACTTTTTTTTAAATGATGACGTAAATATTGTATCTTTATAATATATTTACAGACCATTGAACTATATTATAATAACTTTATCATATTATATGTTACTGGCAAAGTAAGAAATCGGGCATTGTTATGCAATGCCAGGGCACAGTTCAAAATGCCCGAACATTTTGAGCAATGAATAAGAATGATCATTTTAATACTAAACTTTTTCACACATTTACCGGGCGATGTACGAGATTGCCCGGACAAAGTGTACCCCGCTCAGATTCAAGTGCGCAAAGTGAATTGATAACTGCAACATTTATGTTGAATGGTATTTTTACGTAACAATAACATTACAAAACGAATTACATATTCTATTCGTCTGATACCATACGACATACGAGTTACGAAATATCTATCTAATTGCGATGACGGCCAGTGGCGTACACTCGGAGGAACCAGGTAAATATTTAATACATTATTGATTATATTATCAACCTAGGACCTAGGTACAAAAAAAATGATTAATATGATAAAAATAAATTTCTTTTTATACCTATCTTTTATTGAATTGTATATAATATATTATTATATACATATTTTATGTACGCGTGTAGCTTTGTAGTTATACTAAATAATTACCTGTAGATAATAGGTATATATTTTTTAAATAATAATCGAGTATTGTAAAAATATTTTTAATTTCACCTTAAGTCATTGCTAATGAGCTGATTACTCATTATGTACAAAATAATTACTATAGGTACATCGTTTTGATTTATCAATGTATAATATATATTATATATGTCTAAAATTTTTTATATGTAAGCCCCCCCCCCCCATTGAATATAGCTGTGTACGCCACTGATGACGGCTACCGATATACGAACCGATCCGAAATTTCGACAACAAAGTGATCACATAGTATCTACATTGAGCAATTTGCTAGGACACTAAAATTACAAACAAAATAATCTAGACAATTGTTTATGATTATTGAATGATTATATTGTCACGACATCGCGTTATCCGTCATTACTCCTGTATTATTATCGGTGTAAATGCAAAAAAAAACTGGTCGACTTTGTAACTCAAAGTGCCATTATAATTTATAATAGTTGTGTATGTGTTAACAAATAATGTAATATTATAATGCTATCTTACGTGCCTAAGATAACTTTTTAGTAATAATTAATTGAATTAAAACTATTAAAATTTTACGCTTCATAAATCACAGAGTGATCCATTTCTCGTTTAACCATCTACTTTTGATATATAAAGTGCCTTACGTTAAATTGATCACCTTGTATAATAGGTAAATACATTTATTTTGTATATTTTTGCTTTTTCTTGCATTTTTAGTTATGAATGAGGTTTTTTGATTTAAAGTAATTTTTTTTATAATTTTACGACACTTTTTTATACTACAGGTTTTTTTTTGTAATTTTTTACTTTTGTACATTTCTCTCAAATTATAGATTTCAAAACAAATGTTTACATTTTTAAAAATATTTAAACTATTGATATTTCACGTTTTCAACTACACATCAGTCGAGATAAGTATCCACGTGGAATCCAACGACAACCGAATGAAGTGATACTTATCTCGAGGAATCTATTGATATAACTATTCTTAAAAACGGTAATTTTTTAGTCCATAGAGAATAAACATTAATTTTTACATATTTTTAGATAGTATTCTTTTGCATACAACGCTTCGTCTAAAGTCATAAACAAAAGAGAATAATATTCGTCTTCGATAAATAAATAAAAAAAAAAAACAACAACATAGGCGTGATAACCACACCCCCCTCAGGTAACTTGTAGTCTAAAGATGAGCTTAGGAACGTAAAAAATGTCGTCAAACTTTAACTTTTTTATTTAATGTACCTATATACAGCCACGTGTAAATGTAAATATAGTGTAATATAATCCAAGTGGAATTCAACGAAAAAATTAATGAAGTGAAAAGAAATACTTGTCTCGAGGAATCTATTGATATAACTTTTCTTGAAAATGATTTTGCAGGACAAACAATAATTTTTTATTGTTAGATTATATTATTTTCATCAAACGTGCTTCTCCTAAATTTTGGACATAAAACAATTCGAATATTCGTCTTCGATTAAAAAAAAAAAAGCGTGCTAATCATAACCCCTCGGGTAGCCAGTATAGTATAGAGACGAGAACTTGCAGCTTTTGAACGTTGACAATTTCGTTTAAACTTTAACTTTAAAATGTACAACATAATAATGCTGCGTATGAATGTACGTTAAGTATAAATATCTAATAGTACTATAGATAGGTCAGTCATATACTACCTATTTCTACTTTTGTATTTACTCTATCTGTATAATATATATGTAGGTAACTTTTAGAGTTGTTCAATTATTATAAGCAGTTTAAATACCTAAGTATTAATTATTAAATTATGAATAAATTAATATTTTTTGTGATGTAGGTATTCTTATATGAACAAAATACACAAATATATTCAGTTCAATAAACTCATGTTGGATAAGTATATTATGTTAAGTATGTGCAATATAATAGGTTAATAATATGATATGCATGTGTATATGAATGTAAGCAATTAATTAATAACACATACGCCTCAGTGTCCGATCCTAGGCTTATTTTTATTTTTTTTTTGGGATGGGGCTCAAAAGTTCAAAAATTTGTTACAAAATTGCCTAAAACATAGAGAAACTACATTGCTTGGTGGGAAGGGGGGGGAGGAGGTGAATATTATTTTCTTGGAAAGCGACGTTTTGAAAATTCAGAAAAAAAATCCAATTAGTATTTAACCCCACGCCCTTATTATAAATAATAATTGCTAATGAGTGATGAAGAATTGATGCCAAGGGGTGGACTATCAGCCCTCAGCCGAACCAAAACCTAAAATCTTAAGCACCAAATATTATAAACAATTTTTCACACTCATCCGATGTGATGAGAAAATACAAAATGTTTATGATTTATTTTATTTTATACCTATTTTATTATAAATACATAATAATAACCAATCATTTTTGAGCAGTGGCCCACAAGTTCCCGATATTCTGCTGGCCCTGTAAACTGCTGTGGTAAGACTAAATTCGCTAACGGCTTTCTTCAGTGAGTCTACACGAGTGGCCTCTATCGTGGTCTAGGCTAAGTGCTGACCCACACTACTAAAATCCTGGGTAGGTACCTACGTCACTGATTATTTATTATTATCTTGAAAAATATGTAGGTAGGTACTTAGGTTTGTATAGCAAGTTTACTAATTTGGTTACTGATAGAAGTGTGAAACGAATGAAGTAATTCACTAGCGACTTTCCAATATATAGGTACGTTTCCTGCAGTATAGGTCGTTGCTACACGAGTGACCTATTGTGATCCAAGTTGGCTCACACTATCAAAATCCTAGGTACGCCACTGACTATTTGTTATTAATATGAAAAAAACATAAGAAGGTAGGTACTTAAATTTAAGTTTGTATAGCAAATTTACTAATTTCATATAATTTGTTACCAATCGATTTAACTACGAAACGAATGAAGTAGTTTTCTAGAGGCTTTCTAATATAGGCATACATTCCCTGGCAGTGGGTCGTTGCTATACGAATGGTCTCTCGTGATCTAAGCTGACCAGATTACTAAAATCCTGGGCACGCCACTGAATTTATTTATTATTATAGTCGTACGTGGCGATGCTTCGGTTACGTCATAATTATATTATTGGCGGCGGCGGCTTCAGTGTACCCACATAATATGTGGTGTTCCGACGAGTCATATTATTTGAAATATTATTATGTTGTATTATAAGAGGACGTTACCCAGACAAACGAACCGAAGCAAAATGGTCAACAGGACCGTTCTAAATGTGTTGCTCTTGAACAATATTTTATATAAATAATATAATCTTCAGTGGTTTTCTTTTATTAGTTTTTATGCGAATAAGATCTATACGTGGCTTGAAATCGTTTTAAAATCACCAAATTATGTTCACGGCTTATATTATTAGAGAACGTCATTATCTGCTGAAAAGCGTTTTTCAAAGAGCGATAACTTTATCCACTAATAATTACTATCGATAACTAATTTAATAAAAAATACAATTTTTATTTTTATCCAACGAACAATATTTGCAAAGCTTAAGAGAGGCCGTTCTGGTAGAAGTGAAAAATATCCAACGCTCAAGAGACGGCGTTGTGCGCCGTATACCGCCGTCGCGGTAGGCCGTTACCACGCCCATCGTCTACTCGACAAAGCGTGGGCCGAGAGTAAAAAGGTTCTATGATTTTTTTTTTTTTGAAATTCACTTTTTCAAATATTCCTTATAAGTTTTCAATGGCGCATGTTTTAAGCTAGAAATTAGTTTGATATAAGTAATAATAAATGATATACACAAAGCAAAAAGGTTCAATGTCTTTAAAATTAACATATTCATTATTTTTGAATGTATTAGATAGAACCTTTTTACTCTATAACTTTTTTTGAGGGTAAAAAGGTTCTATATTGAATTACAAAAACATTATTAAGAGTAAAAGAGTCCTATCACTACCAATAACACAATAATATCAAAATGTCGATAAGATAATTATTATTGTATCGTGGTCAAAACAAGTATTTCCCATCCATAGATAATATTAATTATAAATATAGTAAAGTTTAGAACATTATATGGTGTAGATGATTTTCTTCAAATTAACCTGTGTTCTAACAAGACTATTAATTTTATACAATATTTAAAAAATATAAACTGAGCTGTATCAACTAAAATTAATCCAAAAACAACTAAAGAAAAAATTCAAGATATAGAGTATTTATACAAATGTATTCCTGATGATGAACAAACGTTTTATACTAATTTGTTTCACAGATAAAAAGAAACTTTTAAATAAAAAATAATACACACAAATTATTCTTAAAATTACGTAGCTCAGTATCTTATAAGCAGGGCTAGTGAGTTCATGCTCTAAAAAATGCCTAAATAAGTATGCACTTATGCACTAAAAGCTGGAAAAATATGCATTGAAATATGACTTTAAAAGTTCAGAAATATGCATTTATATGCCCTAAAAATCTAAAAATATGTAGATTAAAAAATAAAAATACTATAAGTAAATTTTGGAATAACAAAAAATGTCCATTCATATTATTAAAAGTTTATTAAAAGTTATATTTTATTATATTGCAGTCGGTGAAGTGATGTTTTGTGTTTCTCAGTATTAATATGTTGCACAACACTAAAGCGTTTTACACTCGCGACTTTTACTTCACAAACCTTACAAAATAATATTTTATTGTCGGCCAAGAATATATTTTCACCAAATTCATTTACTAATTGTCTTAGTTTACAGGCCGATGACAGTTTTTTTTTCGGCATGATCGATAATTTCAAAACGAAGTTAAAAAATATATAAGATTTTCGAAATATTGTTAAAGTCTAGAATAAACCAGTAAACCACTGTAAAAGTATCAAGAAGATAAGTCAGATAAGACTATAAGAGTAAAGACTATTTTCATATAACATGTTTTCTACTAATTGCTTAATGCGGGCTATACGTACCTATACATTCGTATACGTAAGTTTGTACTCACTTTATCTGCTCTATTTTAATAATTTGATGTTGCGAAAATTTCCATATATTTTATACTGTGTAAAAATATAAATTATTGCATTTTGATCAAATTTCGATAAAAATATGCACAATAAAATAGAAAAACGCATAAATATGCCAAATAGTTAAAAAACCTCTAAATATGCAACATAAAATTTCATATACTTAACCACAGTACCTTGAAATGGATTTCTATGTCACCTAGCATTTAATACGACTTAGCAAGATTGATATGCAAATGCATGAACTCACTAGCCCTGCTTATAAGTTAAAAAAATATTGTTTGCCTGACTGGTCAAAATTGTGTAATTTGTTATAGGGTAAATAGGTTCTATCTATTAAATAAAAAATGTTTAGCGAGTAAAACAGTCCTTTGTATAGAACCTATTTTTACTCCAAACGGTTTGTGGTTTTTTATTTTTTAAGAATTAACTAAAATAGTGAGATGTTATATTTTCATGTAATATTGTTAAAGAAAACATGTTTGATTTTTTGATACCAATTATAAACAATTATCCCTATATGATAGAAAGATATTTGATAACAAACCTTAAAAATGCTCTCCTGAAAAGTTAGATATTTTGACATGGAACCTTTTTACTGTCAGCCCACGATTAAGTTCGCGCGTCGGCTTCAGTGTACCCACTCATGTGGTGTTCCGACGAGTCATATTATTTGAAATATTATTATGTTGTATTATAAGAGGAGAGGACGTTACCCAGACAAACGAACCGAAGCAAAATGGTCAACGGGACCGTTCTAAATGTGTTGCTCTTGAACAATATATAATAAAATAATATTATCTCCATTGGTTTTCTTTTATTAGTTTTTATGCGAATAAGATCTATACGTGGATTGAAATCGTTTTAAAATCACCAAATTATGTTCACGGCTTATATTAGAGAACGTCATTATCTGCTGAAAAGCGTTTTTCAAAGAACGATAACTTTATCCACTAATAATTATTATCGATAACTAATTTAATAAAAAATACAATTTTTATTTTTATCCAACGAACAATATTTGCAAAGCTTAAGAGAGGTTCTGGTAGAAGTGAAAACTGAAAAATATCCAACGCTCAGGAGACGGCGTTGTGCGCCGTATGACGCCGTCGCGGTAGGCCGTGACCACGCCCATCGTCTATACGCGACAAAGTTCGCTCGTCGTAATCGCGTAAATGGTACATCCAAGGTAATTGCAATAGGTACATGGTAGTGCCCAGTGGCGTCCGTAGGATTTTTCAATGGGGGAGGGGGGGGGGGCTTGAAAATTAATTACAAATTTATTTTTATTTTGTCCAGTCTAAAAATTTCAGACGTTTATTTGAGGTATTTTAAAATGTTTGTAACTTTTCAACTTTTCTGGTAGAAAAAATGCTCTTATCATAAGCTTCGATGCCCAGTGTATGTTTTTGGAAGCAAATTGGATCTAGTTGGTACTTTTAGGAGGTCGAAATTGAATCTGCTTAGTGCTTTTAAAAGTACCTAATTGGAGAAAAAAAAATGAAAACTTATTTAAATTGTTTGGTAACAATAGCTTGGTTACAGTGACGTATTTATGGGGGGATATGGGGGATAGACCCCCTCCCTTACCCATGTTTTTCCATGTATAAAGTACAAACTGCTGCAGTACTGTTGTTATTTATAATTTTGTTATCCTGTGGGCATGTGAGTGACATTACACAACATTTATTATTATTATATACCTTACATGGAGTAGGTAACTAACCAAAAGTTGCAATAGCACAAAATAAATTTTGATATCCCCCTCCTAAAGAAAATCCTATATACGCCCCTGCTTGGTTATATAGTCCTCACTTGGATTGTATTTGACTAATTAAATTTTTTTTTTATAAATGTCAATAAAAAATTATTTATCCGGTCGAAAAGCTTAAAAATGTAATACGCAAGTTTTTTTTTTACATATGCATTTAAAGTTCAAACCACAGTTAATTTGTAGTTCAAAACTTATAAAATATAAAATATGTATAGCTAA
The DNA here is from genome assembly GCA_949089665.1 of Macrosiphum euphorbiae. Lineage (NCBI taxonomy): Eukaryota > Metazoa > Arthropoda > Insecta > Hemiptera > Aphididae > Macrosiphum > Macrosiphum euphorbiae. The sequence continues at coordinate 71,223,611 of CARXXK010000003.1, read as the reverse complement.
GGCTAGACAATTTAATACAAGGTCTTTCATACAAGTAGTTCATTCTTTTACCGAAAAATTACAGATAATTTATGAAAATTGGTATGCAAATACAATGTTTTTTCAAAAATGAGTTCATTCCGGTAAGACATATATGAAAGTTACGTCTTGCTTACTATAGTTGACAGTTTAAACTTGATTCATATTTTTTTTTAAAAGTAATAATAATACGGTCAATGGGGGGGGGGGCTTTAGCCCGTTAGCCCCCCCCCCCTGCGGACGCCACTGGTAGTGCCACTTCACTATCGAAATAACGATTGATGAACTATCGAAATAAAATGGTGGCCGAGAGTGGGACCAATCAGATTAGCTTATAGTCTAACTGTCTAAGGCAGTGTAAAATTATATGATAATTAATATTATAATTTAAATTTGCCGCAAAAAATTACTTGTATTTCATTGGTTCCACCTTATGCTGGTTAAAAGCATTTGATAGTGATAGCGATAAATAATAACAATCGTGTTGCGTAAATGATCGCCCCAGGGGGTATGAACTTATACCATTGAAAACCGTTCTTTAATAATAATTGTGGAGATTAACACAAAAGCGCTGGTAGACGGTTCTTAATTTTTATAATATTATTATATATTTATTATATTATAATTTTTATTATAGTGTTATAATAATATAAGTCCATATAGCGGCATGGCGTTATTTCGTTAAAATTTTATTTAATAATATCGATGGCGAACTGAAGGTTTTCATTTTCATTTCTCACAATAGTTCGGGAGATAGCCACCATAGCGCTATAATCGCAGAACCAATAAGCGAGTTGCTTATCTATTATTTTCTTTGTCTATGGATCGCCCATGTATGTCTTATGTAGATACTAGCATGCGGTACACAAGTCGCGACTTATTTATTAATTAAAGTTCCTGTTTGCTTAAAAATATCAACCAATAAATAAAGCATACAAATTATTATACACCATAACTCGATTTATATTTTTCTAACCCAATTACTTTTTTAAATAGGTACATAAAAAATATAATAGTTTCATTACTATTAAATAGATTTTGTAGTAAATATGTCGCGTATTTTACGTTGTAACTTATTGGTGACCTGGAGTACTTTTCGTACGATTGTTTGATCTCCTATATATACGTAATTAGTACAATGTTTTAAATAGTTTTGATTATTATAAAATATATTGATGTAATTAGGTACCTATATATTTAGTTAAAATATCATTTAGGAAGTTGATTGTTATTTTTACTTTATTTATTTCTATATACAGAGCGTCCACGAAAACTGTTTACAATCTTTAACTCATAAACGTTACCTAACCCACGTTACTCAGTAGGTAGGTAATCTATACATATTTTAGAAATCTGTCTGGGGAAGATTTGATGGTACAATAAATTTCAAACGCCCATCAGCTAGTATAGCTATGAATTTTTTTCATTTTATTTGCCAAGTACTTCTGTTACAACCTGTATATTATACATGGCATAATTAAAAAGGTGGGTAAGTGGATGTCGCTCTGCTGTACAGTAGGTTACAAGTGGGTCACTGTATAATGGATGGTATTAAATTTGAATTCAATGATATAATATCATTGTATAAGAAAAACGATTCTGAGCGGTGACGGTATGTCAGTCTATGTATAAGACATATTATATACATATCTATGGTATTAAACAAAAAATTGACCTATAATAGGTACCTATAATAAATTCCAAACTAATCATATCACAATATCCATTAGATACTTATAACGCGTTATACATCAACAAAAACCGTGATACTATCATAGATATATAATAGTACACTTTAGAAGTTTCAAGTACCCACGAATAATATTATTCAATCACAACAAAATAACTAAAATCGTAATTCTTGGTTTAAATATGAAATTTTGTCTAAATTTGAAATTAAAATGTCTGTAAAAAATAAGTGTGTTTATATATTTTTTAGATTCTTTGGTTACAGTATGAATTATTTAAGAGAATCTTTGTTTTAAATTTTCAACTCTTAGTTATAAAAACTGAACATTTTATAATTTTTTATTTCCAACGATTGATAATTTTCGATATTTTGATAAATTTTGTCAAAATTCCAACTTTAAATGCTTATAAAAAAAAATCGTGCCTATGTATTTTTAATATTTTTCAACTGATATTGTAACAATATATCAGGAGCCTTGTATTAAATTTTTACACTTTTTGGCCCAACAGATAAAACTTTATTGATATTTATAGAAAAAAAAACTAAAAAAATTGAAAGCTGTAAATGTCCATAAACAGCTCAAAAAGAGTCAAAATATTTTCAAAATTGTATGGCGTATAGAAAATACTAATTTAAACATTCAGTGAAATTTTCATGTATCTACAGTTGTTCGTTTTTGAATTGCAACAAAATAAAGAAATCGCTACATGAGTAATCGAGTGAATATCCAATGTTGTGAAAATTTGAATTTCAAACGCTCATAAAAATTTAACTTGACTGTCCGGTAGAGATTTTTTTATTGATAAAGGTAGATAATCTTATAAGGAATCTTGTGTTTCATTTTCAAATCTTAGATTTAAAAAGAAAAATTTTTACGAATTCTTAACTCACAATTATAAACAACCAGTGAAAATTTCATGTATATGCGTTCATTTGTTTTAGAGTTACACCAATAACCAAAATCGGTTTTTTGGAAAACCAATTTTGCGTAAAAATTCCCTTTTTTCCTTAATTTTTATGTTGTTTTTCCCGGCGCTTGTAAAAACTACTAGGAAATTTAAATTTTGACCTCCCCAATGCACCAACGATATTCACTTTCCAATCGAACAAGATACTGAAGTCGAAAATCGAAGCATTATTTCGACTACTTATCGTGTACACATACACAAAAATAAATAAACACACATCATTGTAAAACCAATACATTCATCGCTCGGCTCAGAATCTAAAATACCAATAAAGGAAACGTGGATTTTATCTGCAGCATTACATAGCCACATAGGATGACGGCTATAAACGTTTGTTACGATGACAGCTCCGTTTTTAGCCATTCATTGAGGTCTCGACAGACGGCGAAAAAAAATTCGTCCTGGAAAATATATTATACAAGTAGTAGGAACCTACCTATGCGTGTAATAACCTTTCTGAAACTAGGACATTCAACATCCGATGGTACTTAGGCTGGATGACTTATGACTCTAAAAATGTACGAAATACGAAAGACTCATGCACTTAAAAATGTAAAATGTATTTATTTAAATCGGAAAATAATAAAAATCATGCTGAAAATCTAATTAAAAATCAAAAAAAACTCAATCGATATGCTGCGATAATTTATATATCATAAAGTTATAAAATCAATTCATAATTTTAAATTTAAATCGGAAAAAAAAATATTGATGAGTGAAATTGAAATTAAAATCAAAAATTTTTTTTTTCAAACTCCGATATTAGGCATAGGGTTATTATACCTAACTCTGTGTAACATAAATAAGAAACCGAAATATTACTGATAATAATTAACCTAGTTATTATGTGTATGGGCGTATTGTATTATTTATGACTTTCAAAGTACCTAAATATGTATTAATTAAATTTAAAAAAAAATTTAACAAAAATGTAAAGTTTCTACCTACATATTTGAATATACGTACAATACATTTATTATAAGATACAATTTGGAATATAACATATTATACAGGGTGTCCCGTGAGGATTTACTCATTGCGATATCTCCTGAAATAATGGAGATATCGTAATTATGTTTTTTTATTAAGACTCGCAGAGGTAAGCACTACAAATATTTTATTTTTTAATTAAATTAATTTTTTTAGTAAAATAGTTAAAATTATTTTTGAAAAAATTGAAGATAGCCATTCTATAGAGTATATTTTTGTGAACATTTTGAGCTTTTAACATTTTATTTTCATTAATCTCATGATTTTTAATAATTTTTTTAGTTTATTAGTAAAACGTCAATAAACTAGTTTTTGTCCGGGCGGCGAGTCCCCCTCTACGGCTAATGAGTAAATCCTCACGGGACACCCTGTATAGAGTATTGTGTATCTTATTGTTGTATCTTTCCTACATTCACAATGTACCTTGTACCTTGTATCTAGATTCACTAAATTAATGTAAAACCATTTCCTTCTATTTTTTGAGTATCGTACCCACATCTGAGTATGTAATATAACACTAAACTGTGTACCTAATACATATAGGTATGATCTATAATTATAGGCACTTACTGTAGATAGAAAGTTTCTTCAGGCGGGTAGGTAGTACGAGTATTATATTTATAAATCTAAAACTGGAATTTTTTACAACACATTGAACGGTGAGTATTATAAAGAATTACAAAGCATGTGAGAAAATTCTATTTCGACATTTAAAAAAAATTTTTGTTGGGTAAAAATATAGTTAGCTGTACATACAATTTTAAATTTATTTATTCTCAACGATTTTTAAACATTTCGCAATTTCTTTTAAAATTTGAGTTTCACTCGTGTTCACACTCTATCAATAAGAAATTATGAATGACGTCAATGGGTCAATGAACTAATTTTTTAAAAAACACGCTGTTATTCTTTCTGGTTATCCGTCCAACACTTATACTCTTTTTCCGCTTGTCATGCAGCACTCACTCTTGACGAGTTCCAATGACAAAGTGGCGTCGAGAGGTCAGAGGAGCAATTTATTGACCTGGATGGGCAAAAGTATAGCAAAAATAATTTAAATATTCCTTATAAGTTGTTCTCTAGGCATTTATAAAGTAATGATACACAATTTTTTTTATTGATATAGGTGATTTAAGTTTAAAATTTGATGAAATTGTTGGATTGAATGAGAAAAAAAATTTTGTTATTCAAAAATATTAATCGTCGGGAATTGAAACAATAAAACATTGTACCTTTACGTATAACATTATTATCTTCTAATATACTATTCGGTTTTAAAAATAATTAGAATAATTTTTAGCTGTTAATACCATGAATCTATTATAAGACGCTATAATATTGTACCATAATAAAATTGTATGATATCATATTGCAATAATTATTATAAAAGTGCCTACTAGTTTAGCTCGTATCCAATTCTTCAAAAACTATACAAATTTATTTGAATAAAAACATTTTATTTTATTTTTCTTATAATAAAACAGAAACATGGATGTTTTATATAAGCTGATTTTCGTTAATAATAGTCTCAGAAGTGGACGACTGCTGTACGTGGGTTATATGCTGTTAAGATTATTTTAAAAAATATTGTCCCTGACATTTGTTATAATCGAAACATTTCAGTGCCCTCTTGATTAAGTGTGTTAATTAAATGTTAATCCTTGTTGTTTAAACGTTAATTCTGTTATCAATATTATTTATTACTATTGTTATTTTATCATTATACTTTATCACTCTCAATTTGTTCGATTGACCTAGTGCGGTTACAACGAGATATGTGAGGTTATGTTATTATCTTTTAGTCATGTATTGTGCCCCGTACGTTTTGTAATACTTTTTATACATTATTCAATACAGTCCGCTGATGCCGCAAAGAGCAAAAGCACGTTTTCTACATTACTATAATGCGTTTTTACTTTTTACCTAATTGCCCAACATTTTTGGTCCTAACGGGCTCGGATCACAGTATCATAAGTTCATTGATATAACGCGTCGCGTACGTTGTGCGTCGCGTTCGTATTCTCAGTAAAATCGTCATAGTGCGTTGCGTTACATCGTTCGTCGCGTCCGTATCCGTTGCCGAAACATCATAGTGCAAAATGGATAAATTACGAAGACAGCTCCTCAACAAGAGGAAGTTAATCGAAAAGAAACGAAGTGCACATACTAAAGATCTGATCGAAACATCAAGTGAATTCATCATAAAAACACAATTAGCTCTGCTTGAAGAGGCGTTTACATCATACACGAGTACTTATGAGGAGTTGAGCGGTCTAGATGAAGATGATAAACAACAAGGGCACATGGATGAGCTAATTGAAGTGTCTGATACATATGTTACATTGAAAGCCGATTTTTTGGAATCATTGTCTAATAGAACGGTCGATGAAAACAAACAAACCGTTCAACAGAACATTCGACTACCACCAATCAACTTACCACAATTTGGAGGTAGTTTTGAAGAATGGTATTCATTCAAAGATCAATTTGAAGCAATGGTACATAAGAACAAGCACATAAACAACACCGAGAAAATGTACTATTTGAAGACAAGTTTAGTAGGACAAGCTGCTACAGTGATATCATCACTGTCGTCGGATGCAACTAATTACATAGAAGCTTGGAAGTCTGTAATAAGTAGATATGACAACAAGTATTTGGTGTTTCAAATACACATGCATCATTTGTTCTCACAACCAGCTGCTCAGCAGGAGTCTGCAATTGCATTAAAAAACCTAATTGACTGCACCAATAAACATGTAAGAGCGTTACACGCATTGGGACGCCCTACCATGTATTGGGATGACGTACTCGTTCATCTTGTGTCTACAAAGCTGCCACCTGAGATGAGGAAAACATGGGAAATTGAGTCGACCAGCTATTCTAATTTTCCCACGTGGCACAATTTGAGTGAGTTCATAGAGAATCGAGTTCATGCTCTTGAGGTCATGCAGTTTAGGCATGGTTCTGGTAAGCCAAAGACAACATCAAAAACTGTTTCACATGCTACTGTGGTGAGACAACAGGATCATAAGCAATCTTGTCAAGTATGTTCAGCGCCACATAGCATATACAAATGTTCTATGTTTATGAAAGCTAGTGTCGAAGAACGACGATCATTAGCTCAAAAGTTATCAATTTGTTGGAACTGTCTGCGTCCTGGTCATCAGAAGAAACAATGTACTATGGATAAAGTGTGTAAGGTGTGTCAAGCCAAACACCATACGTTGTTACATTTACTTGAATCCACAGTAGACGATAGTGACGTGAACACACCTTCGGTACCATCATCTACTGTTGAAACAATAGCAGCCCATGGAACATCACGTTCATTGGCTCTGTCATCAGTACTTTTGTCCACTGCATTGGTGCGTGTCCATGGAGCTAACGGACTAAGTGAGCTGTGTCGTGCGCTGTTGGACTCTGCTTCACAATCCCACTTTATTACCCACTCGTTAGCTGCCCGATTGGGTCTAGAACGACGTAGCTCTACCATTGTAGTGGGAGGGATCTCCAATGCCAAGACTAAGGTAACTGAAGTAACGTCATTTCGCATATCATCACGCCTCACTGATATTGACTATACGTTAGATGCACTCATTGCCCCGTGTGTCACTGTGGATTTACCTACCACCAAGTTGAACGTGGATCAATGGTCACACATACAAAACGTCGCGCTGGCTGATCCACAATTCCATACACCTGGAAAGATTGATCTACTCATTGGTGCTGAGTTCTTTATGGATATTGTACAAGATGGTAAGATACGTGGACCGATCGACGGCAGTCCTATGTTACAAAACTCCACCCTTGGTTGGATCGTGTGTGGTGGTCACTTTTCACAACCCAACTGCCATTTAAGTGTCAAGCAGTCAAGCAGTGCTCCTTGTTATGTTGTGTCCTGCCATTCATCTACATCATTGGAAACAACAATCAAAAACTTTTGGGAACTTGAAGAAGTTCCACGACTTACTGTTATGTCACCTGATGAACAGGCATGCGAAGACCATTATGTCGGTACTCATGCCAGAAACGCAGATGGTCGTTACGTACTGCGTTTGCCATTCAAAAACCCAGTCGTAACCAACAACTCATACTGGCTTGCACTTCAGCGCTTAAAGAAGGTTGAATGTTTTTTGTCAAAAAACCCAAATATCGCAGGACAGTATCGTGACTTTATGCTGGACTACGAACAGTCGCATCATATGGAGAAGGTACTACCTCAGGATGAACAGCAGCCACTTGTGTTCATTCCACACCATCACATATGTCGACCATCAAGCACCACAACAAAGCTACGGGTAGTTTTTGACGGATCGAGTGTTATGAGCCACGGTCGGTCACTCAACGACCATCTACATAAGGGTCAAAAATTACAACGCAATATTGTGAGTGTCCTCATAAACTTTAGATTTTCACGATTCGTCTTGAGCGCCGATATCAAACAAATGTTCAGGCAAATTCTGGTGCACCCTGACGACAGGAAGTATCAGTGTATACTATGGCGTGCTGACCCATCTGATCCGATTCAACAATATCGACTCAATACTATCACCTATGGCCTCGTTACATCACCCTATCAAGCCATCCGGACACTACGTCAGTTAGCTGATGACGAGGCGGCTTCACATCCCACAGCATCACACGTTCTACGTCACGACTTTTATGTTGATGAGGTCATGACTGGACGTGATTCTGCAGACGCGTTAGTCGAGCTACAACAGGAACTCATAAGTCTATTAAATCGAGGTGGACTATCGCTACGAAAGTGGGCTAGTAATTGTTCTTCCGTGTTACAGGGAGTTCCAGCCGAACATTGTGTCATGCGACTGCCATTGCAGGACCACCTGGAGATGGACATTAAGCTCTTGGGTGTGTCATACAATGCGACAAAGGATACGTTTTCCATTCAGACAGACGCGACCAAGGCAGCACAACAGCTAACCAAAAGACAACTCCTAGGTGAGGTAGCCCGTGTTTACGATCCTTGTGGGTGGTTGGCTCCCTTGGTGGTCGTGTCTAAACTCATACTACAAATGTTGTGGAAAGAAAAAGTTGCATGGGATGAAAAGGTTTCGGGAGACTTGACATCCATGTGGAATGCACACCGTCTGTCATACACCCACTTGGACACATTCGACATACCACGCTACATCAACCTCTCATCACTGCCGGTCATCTCGTACACCTTGCACGGGTTTTGTGATAGCTCTGAACTTGCGTATGCCGCCGTTGTCTATGTCAGTGCCACAGCTGACATCTGCACTACTACTCTGTTGGCGTCCAAAACACGAGTGGCTCCACTAAAAAAATATCAGTTCCTCGACTCGAACTGTGTGGTGCTCTCCTACTCGCTCAACTTGTCCATGAGCTAGTGCCAACACTGCACGTTCAATTAACCCGTGTGTACTTGTGGAGTGACTCCACCATTGCTCTCCATTGGATCGCCAGCGAACCGTATAGATGGACCACATTTGTAGCGAATCGCGTCACTCAGATACAGCAGCTCGTACCAGATGCCACTTGGAAACACGTTCGATCTGGTGACAACCCTGCAGACGTCGCGTCAAGAGGCTTGACAGGTGACCAACTAATCAAATGTGACCTGTGGTGGCACGGACCGACCTGGCTGCCTGATCAAGATAGTTGGCCCAACAGTACTCCTCTGCTGACTACATCAACTGTGCCAGAGGAACGTTCAGTGTCTACTACTGCCGCACCAACTGTCGTGACCTCTGATATTATAACCAGGTACTTCGACTTTGATCGTTTATTACGCATCACCTCTTATCTCTTACGGTTCATGAAAAACTGCCGAACGAGCGCTGAGAACCGGGTCCACGGATTCATCAGTGTGCCTGAGATGAAGCAGGCATTGCAATATTGGCTTAGATCTGCGCAGGAACTAGAATTCTCTGCTGAGCTGAATGATCTACGCCAGAACACCGTGTTGAAATCCACCAGTACATTAAAAAGTCTAAATCCGTTTCTAGATTCAGCCGGTCTTCTTCGAGTTGGTGGTCGCTTGAGTCAGTCTGATCTACCATATGACCATAAACACCCCATCATCCTACCCAAGACGCATCATCTAACACTGTTGATTGTAAGGCGCGAGCACATCCTCAACCTACACTCTGGTCTGAACGTAACCATGGCTGTTCTACGTGGACGTTATTGGATCATACATGGACGTAGTACAATCAAACGGATCATCCATCAATGTGTACGCTGCTATCGCTTTCGGCCACTCAAAAGCGAACAGATGATGGCTGATCTACCACCCTCACGCATCACCGTATCAAAACCCTTCAGACAATGTGGAGTTGACTATGCTGGGCCGTTTACTACGCGCTTGCCGCGAGGCCACACGCGTGTTTACACCAAGAGCTACCTAGCACTCTTCGTCTGCCTTGTTACAAAGGCTGTTCATCTCGAGGTGGTAAGTGATTTAAGTACAGAAGCATTTCTTGCAACATTGCGCCGATTTGTATCCCGACGTGGGTACCCTTCCATCATAATGAGTGACAATGGGACAAACTTTGTTGGTGCCAACAACACACTGCGTGAACTGTACACGTTCCTTCGGTCTACAAATGTACAAGACAAGGTAAGCGGTTACTGTTTACAGCGTGAGATGACCTGGCAGTTCATACCACCAGCTGCCCCACATATTGGTGGCATATGGGAGGCCAACATCAAGTCCTGCAAGTCTATTCTGAAGCGCATCACTGGCCATCAGGTCTACACGCACGAAGAACTTGAGACACTGTTCTGCCAGATTGAGGCGATCCTGAATTCCAGACCACTGTGTGCTATGTCGATGGACTCTAGTGATTACTCTGCACTTACACCTGGACACTTCTTGATTGGAGAACCTTTGCTTGCTGTACCCAGTCTTGATTATCTCACCACACCCTGTAACCGTCTTAACCGCTGGAAGTTACTCCAACAGCAGCAACAGCAATTCTGGCGACAGTGGTCTTCCGAATACCTCAACACTCTACAACAACGCCTCAAATGGCGTACACCACAGTCTAACCTGCAAGTGGACGATCTTGTCGTTGTCAAGGACGACAACACCTCACCTCTTCAATGGACATTGGCTAGAGTCATCGCCACACATCCAAGCACACATGACAGCCTGGTGAGAGTTGTCACCATCCGCACTGCAGATTCCACTTACAAGAGGCCCATTACTAAACTTCTCAAGTTACCTCTAGAATCTTAGTTAATCCTAGTTACCTGAACATTTTCTCTCTTTTTTTTTGAGACTGACGCTCAAGGTGGGCGGTGTTAATTAAATGTTAATCCTTGTTGTTTAAACGTTAATTCTGTTATCAATATTATTTATTACTATTGTTATTTTATCATTATACTTTATCACTCTCAATTTGTTCGATTGACCTAGTGCGGTTACAACGAGATATGTGAGGTTATGTTATTATCTTTTAGTCATGTATTGTGCCCTGTACGTTTTGTAATACTTTTTATACATTATTCAATACAGTCCGCTGATGCCGCAAAGAGCAAAAGCACGTTTTCTACATTACTATAATGCGTTTTTACTTTTTACCTAATTACCCAACAAAGTGAATCTTATGTTGTCAATAAATCATGGTGTAGAATGACGTCCATGGGACATTACTAAATAATATTTAAATATTATTATGTTAAAGCGTGGTTTTCTTGAAAACCTTTCTTTATTGAAAACAAAAATGTTTAAAATACTCATAGTTTGCTTATAAATTAAAATATAATAAAAAGCCCATAAGGTTGTCTAGAAAATAATCTTGCCTTTAGATTTTATAAGAGGCCAATTCACTCTAATTTTTAAACTAACGGAGGTACACGTGTTCTGCGTTGCGTAGAATTTTCTATGTTACGCACTTGTAAGATGCAGACAACACTTGGTAGTATCAAGTCTTCTTAATTGAAAACAAAAATGTCTTAACTCATAACTAAATAAACCGATTCAATAAAAATAAAACAGAATGGGAAAATCTCTGATGGTTGTCAACACGTTCACTACCGACTAGTCTATAATATTTTGTAGGTAATACCAGCAGTTCTCAGTCATTTTTAAGGCCGCATCCCTCTAAATATTATCACCGAAATTGTTATCGACCATTTTATTATGATATATCAAGGTTAGGTATGTACTGGTCGAAATTTAAAAAAAAAAAATGTTAACTACCTACAGTTTGAGAATCGCTGGGCTGTACTAAACAATAAGCCCCAAAGATATTGTTAAGTCATACGTATATTCTATGGTAACTATTAAAACGTTGTCTTTAACCATGGTATACTGACTTATAGTATCCACCGCAGTGACAGATTAATCCCAAACTATGGAGGGTAAATGAGAAGGTTGAAATGTCAGACGAGACGTACTATTGGTTCGTGATCATGTAATATATGCGACGATAGTCTAACTAGTTGGTGACCTGCAAGTTTGACATACAATTATATTAATAATTATTTTTAAATTTTTTACAATGTTCGTTTAGTTTTTTATTTGTACCTATTATACAAAAAAAAAATATATTGTAATAGTTACACATAATGTACAATATATAAAAAGTACGGATTAAAAATGTAATGAATACACGGGTACTTATAAATTTATAATTAATTTTAAAACAATTTTATAATAATTTTCAACTTTAAATATCTATACACATAAGTAATCATAAATAAGTAATAAATTGGTTTTTTTTTTTTCATATAAACCATTATATTAATTGTTATTTATTTTTCAATCGTTTTTTAATATTATTTAACGGCGCACAGAACGCACAATATCGAGCAGAGAAACATTTAGTTGGCATTGTATTATAGTGACGGGCTTACATTATTATTATTTATTATTAGGTATACTTCAAATGGCCTTTTAAAATAAATTATCACTGTAAGTATTATAAAGTATTGAATGAGATAAATTTCTTGGATTTTATAATAATTGTATATTATTAATAATAATTATTAATAATTTATTATTATTAAACAGCTGGCCGTTCAATTTTTTTAATAGAAAATAATAATTATGATTTTATTTTTTCATTAACGAATTTTCATCCGATTATTAAATTAGGTACCTTTCAAACATTTTCCCATCACCTCACCCTCCCCCCCACACACCACACATAGTTGCGAATGTGTTCTTGTAACGTACCTAGTTATATACACTGGTTTATGTCATTAAAATTTAAATAGCATGGACAAATATTATCGTTGGCGATATAAAGTCATAAGTGAGATAAATTTCTTCTTCGGTGCAATTATAACTCATTATAATGATCGACTGACCATTAGTTTTATAATAATCGAAAATTTATTATGTAAATATTATTCAATTATACCTTACAAACATATTTCGGTTTTTATTTTTTAATAATCGAACGTAGCACGAAATTCACAACTTCTAGCAAAGAAACACGTCTATTTGGCCGCAGGTTTATATCATCATTAACGTTTAAATGACATATAAAAATAGTGATCGTCGATGAAGCGTATAGTGAGATATTGAAAGATACTTCAAAGATTTAATAATAATTTAATCGTTCTTAAATCTTTAACGGCTAACTGTTTTTCCAATCAATTTTTCTAATCGAAAATGTGATTTTTTATCTTATTCATAAACCCAATTTTAAATTATACTTAAAATCAACTTAGCATTTATAAATATTACACACACGCCTCTTACTCCCCCCCCCCACCACTGTATGAGACACGTAGATAGCCAATTTTTCTATTTTCCAGAAAAAAAATGTATTTTTTTCAAAAATTAAATTTAGATCCTTGAACAAAGTATCGTCATGGTTTTATACTTCTCTTAGTTTTTTCATGCACTTAGGCATTATGCTAATGCTTGCATTTAATTATTTTTCTAGAATCCAAGTGTAAACATGTAGTTACTGCATTCAATATAAATTTAGATCTTATTAATTTTACTTACATTTTAGATTCTGAGCGGATACCTACAATATTTAGGTAAGCTGTATTGATTTTCCAGAGCTGCAACAAACTAATTTAAGAAATAATAACAAAAAATTATAAATATAAATTATTACATTAATTTGTTGAACAAAATTAATGATTTTCAAATGTATTATTACCTTCGCCCGAATGACAACCGCCCAGAAAAAGATAGCACTTAAATACACAACAGGTATTGAATACTTTTACTAACTTATTTAAGGGCGGCTCTTGCAAATCCATAGAAGGTTAGGGTATGGGGTGCCCGTCATATGAGAGTCCATATTATATATTAATAATATGTCTAAAGTAAATTTAAATTGTACCTAATCATGCAAAAATATACATAAAATAATATTACCGTCCTTATATGTATATCGAACGATTTAAATAGAGAAGATTTTGTTTCGTAAAATTTTGAGAAATAATTTACACCAATAAAAATACGCACTTACATATTATTAATTCAACTTGGTCGATTGTTCTTATTATAAATTAAAAAGTTCGAAATTCAAGTGCACGTGGTTTTAAAAACGAACTAATTCAAGTTAAAGTCTATCACAACAAGGTATTTTAACTTCCTAAAAGAAAATATTATATTGTTGCAATAAGTGTAATGGGCGTTTGAAAAAAATATGAATTATACATGTATGAAAACACACAAAAATAAATAATAAATAAATAATTCATAAAATAATGTGAATTTAGTTTTTATCATATTAATATACTGTCAAATAACAAAATACTATTGGCAATTTTCGCAAGTGATTTGTTTTTCAAATCTATAAATATTTAATATTATATTCAATTTCTAAATGTTTCTGATAAATAATTTTAAAGATTATACTCTTCAGAACTCTGTACAAGTTACCCTTGTGGCTTGTGGTATTGGCCGCTGTATGTTATACTTCAGTACGTATATTATAAACCCTATAGTGATATAAGTAGTAAGTACCTAGGTAAATAATAATGTATAAATTTTAACAACTTATTATGAGAATTGGTTAAAATTCCTGACACACTTTTCTATCCCTCAACTTTCTGTACACCATTTTGTTAATTTGTACAACGATTTCATCATAACAGTATAATAAAATATAAAGTATTTTATTATTATAGGATATGTAGGTACTTAGTATTCTCACACAGACTAGCTGTGGTTACAAAACGCCGTTAGGTTTGTCCATATCAATGCATTGAAATAGCTTGGGCAGAATAGTCACATTTTTATGTTATTCAATTTTGATATAATATGCAATATATTGCGATTATCGCATTAAATTTGATAAATTTTATTTTATCATACGCCGAATGGAGAACGAACACATATTGTCTTAAATGTCATGTACCAGTATAGGTACTATTGTTAAACTATTTATTATTATTATCTGGTATTGCCCATCACCTGTGTGGCTTTATTAATGGACATGAGTGCTCAACAGAAATACCATGTTTGAAATTCAGAAATTATATTTTTTTTTGTGATTTGGTTTTCTGATGATTTACATTCATATATTTTAGATTCTGAGTGAAACGATGAATGTATTGATTTTACAATGATGTGTGTTTTTTTTTTTTATTTTTTTGTGTCTGTGTACACGATAAGTAGTCGAAATAATGCTTCGATTTTCGACTTCAGTATCTTGTTTGATTGGAAAGTGAATATCGTTGGTGCATTGGGGAGGTCAAAATTTAAAATTCACAGTACTTTTCAAAAGCGCCAAGAAAAACAAAAGAAAAATTAAGGAAAAACGTGAATTTTTAAGCAAAATTGATTTTTCAGAAAATTGAATTTGGTTTTTGGTGTAACTTCAAAACAAATGACCGTAGATACATGAAATTTTCACTGGTTGTTTATATTTGCATCTTCTATACACGATAACATTTTCAAAATATTTTGATTTATTTTGAACAGTTTAGGGACATTTTCATTTTTCATTTTTTTTTAGTTTTTTTTCTAGAAATATCAATAAAATTTTATTTTTTGGTTAAAAAAACTTGAAAATTTAATAGAAGGCTCCTAGTATATTGTTTCAAAGGCAGATGAAAAATATTAAAAATCGTTAGTCACAGTTTTTTTTTATAAGCATTTAAAGTTCAAATTTTGACAAAATATGGAAAAATCACGAAAATTAGCAAATTATTTTGAGTTAAGAATTCGTAAAAATTTTTATTTTTAAATCTAAGATATGAAAATGTAATACAAGATTCCTTATAAGATTGTCTACCTGTATCAATAAAAAAATCTCTACCGGACAGTTAAATTAAATTTTTATGAGCGTTTGAAATTCAAATTTTTATAACATTGGATATTCACTCGATTTCTCATGTAGCGATTTCCTTATTTTGTTGTTATTCATAAACGAATAACTATAGATACACGAAAATTTCACTGAATGTTTATATTTGCGTTTCCTATACACCATACAATTTTGAAAATATTTTGATTCTTTTTGAGCTGTTTATGGACATTTACTATTTTTTTTTTTCTATGAATATCAATAAAGTTTTATCTGTTGGGCCAAAAAGTGTAAAAATTTAATACAAGGCTCCTGATATATTGTTACAATATCAGTTGAAAAATATTAAAAATACATAGGCACAGTTTTTTTTCATAAGCATTTAAACATCGAATTTTGACAGAATTTTTCAAAATCTCAAAAATTATTAACCATCGTAATAAATAAATTATAAAATGTTCAGTTTTTATAGCTAAGGATTGAAAATTTAAAACAAGATTCCACGTAAGTAGTTAATTCTCTTACCAAAAAATCTAAAAAATATACAATCACAGTTTAATTTTATAGTCATTTTATGTTCAAATTTGGACGAAATAACATATTAAAAAACCTAGTTATTTTGTTGTGATTATATAATATTATTCGTGGGTACCTACTTGAAACTTCTAAAGTGTACTATTATATATCAATGATAGTATCAGGGTTTGTTATTGATGTTGATGTATAACGTGTTATAAGTACCTAATGGATATTGTGATAATGTGATATGATTAATTTGGAATTTATTATAGGTCAATTTTTTTTTTAATACCATAGATATGCATATAATTTGTCTTAAACCTAGACTGACATACCGTCTTCGCTCAGAATCGTTTTTCTTATACAATGATATTGTATCATTGAATTCAAATTTAAAAGCATCCATTTACAGTGACCCACTTGTAACCTACTGTACAGCAGAGCGACATCCACTTACCCACCTTTTTTATTTTGAATTTATTTGTTGGACGGCGTTGTGTATAGGCAATATAGGTACATTATACAAATTATTATTGTACAATTTTAAAATATTCAATTCAATTTATTATTGTGTTTGCTTAAGGAGAGGGAAATACATTCATTAAATTATTGTATCATCCATAACACTATCATATTTTATAATATTATTCAGAGGTGTATTCAGAATACTCACTATAGAGTGGTAATTTTTCTTTTGTACCATTTCCATATAATATGTACTGATCATTAATTGTATATTATTTTTGTAAATCCAAGCCTATATTGTTATGATCCTAATATTATTCTTAGCACATTATACAAAGATAAATAACTGAAAATCTATACGTTCGAATTTCGATGTAGACACATCAAAATTGTCAATAAAATCATCATCTTTAGAATTTGTAGTAAAAATACTACTTTACTAACTATTTGTTTTCTTGCTGGCCCACACTCAACATACCGAATTTACGTTTAGTAGAACCAATCATAATAATATGTACTTTTAATATTAAAGTGAACTCACCTATATTATATCAACATTTATATTAAAGAAATTACCTGTATCCCTACGTTAGCAATTAGACAAACCTTTTTTTTGTTTTGTTAGTGTGTGAATTATTACAATTTAAAAATTTGTAAAAATTGGATACAAATTAAAATATCGTAAGAAAGCCACTGTATAGAGACATAGGTAATAGTCTTAACTTAAAGTGTGATTCTATAGGTGAATTCACTCAACTATTAAAAGTAATAACGCAGAATTGGTTCTACAAACATACATAATTTTCCATGTTAATAAATTAATTTGTTGTTCAGCATAAAAATAAAAATATAAAAGTACACAGGACTGACCAGTTTGGGCCAAAGCCCGGGTGTGACCTGGGCCGTAGTTACAAGTATATGTGGAATGTGGACATGCGAACATGTTAACTACCTATATGTACTGATCATTAATTGTATATTATTTTTGAACCGGAGGCTGAATTCCAGCCTTTTCATGGGTGGCACTTGTGTTAACAAATCTTTTAAATTGATTTTAATTATGTATGAAGTAATAATATTATAAAAAATAAAAATCTATAAATCGTGGATTACGACAACGAACAAAAAACATTCGAAGAACGACGACGCGGTTATTGGTAGATCGTTTGTTCGTTATATGACAGTATCGGTTTAATTATTATTGGTTATTAAAACACATATATTATGTGATAAATAAATACCAATATAGTTATGGTACGTTGTTTCCTCTAGGACCGTTGTCCGTCGAATTCAATACAACATTATTATAACACGAATTTATTATTTTGATGGCGGCTAGGTAACAAATGCGAGTGTCGCGTCTGCAGAGTGATAAAGATTTAGCATTGCCGGTCATGGATATAACAAAACACTACCAAAACGTTTTTTGCCATTTAATAGTATGTGTTACAAACCAAAAAAATTATAGACGCAGATATATGGGCATATTTTTATTTAGTGTCACAAAATTTAGTCGTCCGACATTTCAAAACATCTTCAACCTATAAACACGTCTTTGGTCTCTGGTCAATATATATGATACTGAGAGATTATTTAACATTGCTCTAAACATAATATATTAAATTTAAATGATTGTGATACTTGGAATTTGTAAATATTATGTATATAGCCTAACCTAACCTAACCTAACCTAACCTAACCTAACCTAGTTGTAACCTGTTGGTACCTGTTGGTACCTACTAATCTATATATATACTTTTTAATTTTTAATTTTTAATTTTACGATATTTATAAACATGGCGATTACGTGACTATTTCAACTATGGTTGATTTACGTATTATTTGGGTTTTAAAGATAGTTCAAATGGGAAACTATGTCTGAGTGGCGGTCCCTGTCAGATAAAACAGTAGTCAGTAGGTGGACTGGCGTGTCGCGTCGTGTGCTGTGTGTATTTAATATTTATAGGTAACAATACGTCATATATATACGATATACCTTTAACAGCTACGTGTTGAATACTTGAATGTGACTATTATTAATTACACACTACACTCAGTATAGTGAAAACCCGGCTTAAGGCTGACCAACAGAATATTATAATTAAAACATTATAATATTATGGTAGTGGTTACATACACACTCGTGTAAAGTTTGTACCTATATGGTTCAAAAGACTTTGATGCACAGGGTCGTCACCGTGACATTTTGCTCTGATTTCGTCTTGCTGCGGTTTGATTGTCGATCAATCATTTTTTCACTACGATATAATACGTATTATTATAATTTACTGGCGATTCCTGCATGATTCCACGATTCCAGCGGATTGCTGTGTCGCCTATATTCACCTATATACAGTGAAACATCGACAACTCGAACGTCTATAATTCGAATTTTCGATAACTCGAAGGAATATATTCGCTGCTGCATTTCAATAAGTACACACAATTTACAGAGGTAATTATCATTATCATCATATTATGTTTGATTGCTACTTATAAACATTTTAATATTATACATATTATAATATTTAAAGTTACATAATTTTCTTCTCATTTATATTCATATATAGGTATTTATTTACATTAACCCAATATGTTATGGATACAATTTAATATATATACAAATGAGTATTACATTTAATTTAAATTGTATTTTTAAGATAACTGGATGGGTACCCGGAGTCCAGAAAATTCAATGGCCAGCACGTAGTCCAGACATGACACCTTTGGATTTTTTTTTTGGGGGGGATTTGTGAAGAATGCTGTTTATGATATAATGCCGTCCAGTTAAAAATGAGCTGATAAAAAAAATTGCAGAAGTCTGTTCAAATATACCAGCTGATATTATGAAAAAATGTACAACTGAAAATGTCTTATAACGTATGACATTTTGTATGTCACAAAATGGTCAACATTTTGAACACATATTAAAAATAAATAAACCAAGAATTTTATGTAGTTGGATCTTCATACATTTTTTCTTTCAAATCCTTATTAATTAATGGTCTTGGACTCTTGGGATTCTGATTTGATTGTTAATCAAATAATATCACTACATTAATTTAATATTAGTTTTTGTACAATAAAAAAAAAAAGTTATAAGATTTTCAAATAGTGTAACTGTAAAACACGATTTTAGATAGGTAATTAATAAATTAAATTCTTAAAAATAGTGCTGTAAAATTATAATACCTATTATAGTATTATTCTATTTCATTTTCTACTATTATCATACAACATTCATATCATTCACAATATCACAGATCAATATTATTTAAGATAATTGATAGGACTATCTTAAATCGTGACATTAAAATTGTGCATTATCACCTAAATATGGGTATTTATTATTTACTTTCTGCATAATATTATAATCATATTACCAGTCACGGACTTATCAAGGTATACCTTAGTCATTAGTGGTAATAAGATATAATTATGTGGTGATACCATTTTAATTTTTAAATAATTATCTGTGAAATTGTAATTAAAATAAATTTGTCATAATATATTTCCAGTTTTTATTTATCATTCTTTGGTAATTCGGTATGTCCAATTAGTCGATAAGTTAAGAAATGATTAGTGTTCAAAGTACAATGGTAATCTATAATTAATTGTTATTTATTTTGTCACCTTGGGTTCAACGATATCAAATTTATGATTAGCTCCTGGTCTTTACAATTATTGAAAATATTTTGAAAACCACCAATATTTTGAGGAGCTGTATCTCGCAAACGAATCATCGAAAAATAAAAATGTTAACGCGTAAATTCACAATAAAAATGGTATTATTAATTCATGATATTTTTATTATATGTTACCATTTGAAAATCAAAAGTTGTTAGTGGTTTCACTAATAAATATAAGGGTGAAAAAAATTAAAATATTATACGGTTTTAGAAAAAAATAAACCTAGAAGTTTAAAAAAAAAAAAATTCAAAAAAAGTTAATACTTTTCGAGATAATTAGTGTACCCACTTAAATACCCACTTCGTCAGCGTGACGGAAAGTGAGAGGCGCCTCTTGCCACCTTTCTTTGGAAAGTTTCATTAAGAACTATTTAATGCGCCAGAAATCATGATGGACTGCTGAAAACGATCGCGTGTAAATAACGTCGGCCACGGAGTATTAAAGTGCGAAGCCGTTTAATCACGTCGATACAATAATAATAATATTATCATCATGGCATCAACTACTGTGGAGAGACGCTCAATGACAACAGTCCGCGGACATATATTTTTATTTATTTATTTATTTCGTATGGCGAATATATTATT